>WOXC01002954.1:0-177500 GCA_011680675.1 Gymnobelideus leadbeateri | reverse complement strand
GGAAAAAGAGACTGAGAGATACACAGCGAGAAACAGAAAAAGAGAGAGATAAGGAGAGAGAGAGAGAGAGAGAGAGAGAGAGAGAGAGAGAGAGAGAGAAGAGGGATGCAGAAATAGAAAGAAAAAGAGATAGGAAATGGGCAGAGAAAAGAAGATAAAGAGACATTAACTCCACAGAGATAACTAGACAGGCAAAGAAATACAACGGACACAAAATAGATGCAGAGACAGAGATGGAGAGAGAGAGAGAGAGAGAGAGAGAGAGAGAGAGAGAGAGAGAGAGAGAGAGAGAGAGAGAGAGAACATACCTGGGCCTGGAGAAAATAACAGAGAAAAGAAAATGGGGAGACATACTGGGAGACAGAGAGACACAAAATGACTGAAAGAAAAAACCAACAGAAGACCCAGAGACTGAGACAGAGAAAAAACACACCGCTAGCCAGGCCTGAAGAAATGGCCAGAGACTGAATCAGGGAGAACACAGAGAAACCAAGACAGAGAGACAGAGGAGAGAGTGGGATAGAAGCAAAGAAACAAAGAGGGGCAGAGACAGAGACTGAGGCAGAGAGACAAGGGAGGGGGAAACTGAGGGTTGGCAGCAGCGGGAGGAGGGCTTGGGAGGGAGCGGGCGGGCGGTCCCCCGGCTCCTCGTTATAACGTGTCCGGAGGAGGCGGCGGGGAGTTGAAAGCGTCGGGAAGAGAAATCAAAACCAACACGGAAATGAGCTGGCCCAGGGAGGGGGAGCCGGGGGGTGGGTGGGGGGGACAAGGAGAGAGATGGGGGAAAGCAAGAGAGATGGGGAGAGATGAAGGAAAGACGGGGGAGAAGTGGACGAGAGATGGAGAGATGAAAGAGGGGGAGAGATGGGGGAGTGCTGAGGGAGAGATGGAGAGATGAGAGAAATGGGGAAGATAGGAGAGAGAGGAGGAATAGATGGGGGAAAGATAGGGAGAAAAAGTGGAGAAAGATGGAGGGAGATAAGAGATAGAGAAAGGAGGGAGATTGGGAACAGATGCAAAAAGAAGGATGTGGGCATGTGGGGGGAGTTGGAGATATAGAGAAATACCATGGAGGGAGCTGGGGAAGAAGAGATGGAGGAAGGTGGGGGGGGGGGGAGATGGAAGGAGTGGGATAGTAGAGGAAGGTGGAGAAAGTGAGGGAAAATAGACAAGTCTGAGTGCTGAGGGGCTGTTTGCAGACACGAATAGATCCGGATAGAAGGGAAAGGCATGAGGCAGAGAGATGAAGATGGGAGATAGCGCGTAGTGGGGAAAATTCAGAGAGGTGGAGAGATGGGGGCAAGTGGGGAGTTCTAGGGAGACTGGGGGAGGGGGAAGATAGGGACTGAGAGAAGAGTGAAGGGTGTAGCACTGACGCCAGTTACAGTTAGTGGATGGGATGGCTTTGCAAGGCTGTCTGTGAGGTATCTCTAGGTGTGGGGGTGTCTGGGAGAAGCTGGTGTGTGTGTATGTTCGTGTGCATGTGCTGTGTCTGTGTTTGCACTAGCTGGGGGGTGGGGGGGGTGAAGATAGCAATCAACACGGGGACTTAGAAGACAGTGAAAGAAGCAGTCATGACAGCCCCGAAGGAGACACAGAAGACAGAGTTACCTGCAGAGACAGAGACATAAGGCAGAGATAGAGAAAGATAGTTCCAGCCAGAGATAGCGACAAAGCAGAGCTAGACAGGGCTTCCTGAGCCCAGAGCAGACGGAGGATGTGAGGGGAGCTGTGGTTTTAGCGATGTGGAAGGAGGGAAGCTGGGGGAGCGCCGGCGGGGCGAGCCATCGCAAGCCAGAGTCTGGGGCCTTGAGAGGTGGGAGGGAGACGTTTGAGGATGCAGGATCCCGGGGCAGGGACGAGGAAGGAGACTGGGGGAGTCTGGGCACAGGGGCCAGCCAGGGTGGGGAAGGGTCCTCGGGCCCATGGGCCTCCTCGCCTCACCCCCTTCTCTCTGTCTCTGTCTCTATTTCTCTGTCTCCGCGTCTCTGGCTCCCTGGCCTCTCTGCAGCGCTCCCGACATGGACTGTAACTGCGTCTCGGATCTGCTCTTCACCCCGCCGGTGCCGGCACTCTGGACTCCGGGTAACTCTCCCGGCCCTGCCCCAGCGCCGCTGGCCCCCTCCCCCTTTCTCTCTGCTACTCTGCCGCATCTCCAGTACTCGGCGCCTCCGGCTTCCATGCCCCTCGCTACCTGTCCGTCTCTACATACTTCTATCGCTGTCATTCATTCTTTATGCTGCCCGGCCTCTCTCTCCCCCACCCCTCTACTGTTTCTCTGTCCCTGTATCTTTTTTCCCGTCACTGTCCCCTCTTAGGGAAGAGCATCCACATTTCCCTCCCAAATGAAAAACTTGGAGGACAAACTTCCCTCAAAAACCCCAGAGCTTTGGTGGTGGCCAGAGGCAGGGTTAGCATTCAAGGGAACAGGAGACGATGGGGCTGATGGGAACTGGAGGAGAAGATAGCAACCCGGGGGAGGGGGAGAATGTAAGGTGAGGACTGGAGATGGGCCTGATTGGAGAACGGAGAATTGGGAGATTAGAGGGGACTGGATGGAGGCACTGGGGGAATGTGGGATTGAGAGAGGGGGAGATTAGGAAATCGATAACTAGGGTGGGAGGGGGGCAAAGCTGAGGGTCTCCAAGCTGGCAATTAAGAAAGGTTCCCTTTGCATTTTGTTTGAGATTCCCTTTTACACACCCCCAACTATTCTGAAGGGGAGAAGCCAGTAGAGAGCATTCGTGTGTGTGTGTGTGTGTGTGTGTGTGTGTGTGTGTGTGTGTGTGTGTACCCGGAACCGGCACAGGTACCTCCTTTTCAGAGTATCTCGGTGTCACTGTGTGTGGTAGGGTGGGTGACCACCCCAGGTCTCTGAGGGTGACTGAGTATGTGTGCTTGTATTCCCTTCTATCTATATGTCTATATCTGGTCGCATCAGTATGTTTGGGCAGACACAGCTGGGGAGTGGAGAGAGGCCAAAGGCTTGTATATTCCTCGTCGACCCCTTCCTTTCTCACTCAAAGGTTCCCACTGAGGGCAGATGGGGCATGACTAGCAAGTGATCTGGGGTGGCAAGATGGGACACAGGGATCTGGTAGGTCCTAGTTGGGGTGTATGCACAGGCATCCAAGGCCAGTGTCATACAAAGCCCCACTGGTGACTTCCTGGACCAAAGGCTCCATGTGGGAGGTGAGGGGAAGTACAAGCAGGCCCCCTTCCCCTAATTCCAGTCCTAGGCCATGGTCCATAAAGTCATCACAACCTGAGGCACTGAGATGCCAGGGATTCCCTATGCCTTTGTCCCCCTCAGGGCTGGGGCTCAGAAAGCCTGGGACTCCAACGGGGAGGAGGATGAGGGATCAAGACACCTGGGTATCTGAGGAGATTGGAGGACCAGGACTCCTGGGTCTTCAAAGGGGAGGATGTTGGGGGATCAAGATGACTGGGCCCCTGAATGGGAGGTTAGGAGATGGGGACACCTGTCTCCAAGTAGAAAGAAAGAGGTTGGGGGATCAGGATGCCTGGGTCCCTGAGTGAGGAGTTGGAGGATTGGGATGCCTGTGTCCCCGAGTGGGAGGAGGTTGAGGAATCTGGATGTCTCCAGGAGAAGCAGAATGCTGAGCCCCTCTGTCCTGACTCCTACCCTCTTCCCACCTTCTCCTTTCTTCTCACAGGCTTTGCCTTCCCAGACTGGGCCTACAAGCCTGAGTCCTCCCCAGGCTCTCGGCAGATCCAGCTCTGGCATTTCATCTTGGAGCTGCTACAAAAGGAAGAATACCAGGGTGTCATCGCCTGGCAGGGGGACTATGGCGAGTTTGTCATCAAGGACCCCGATGAGGTGGCGCGCCTGTGGGGCATCCGCAAGTGCAAGCCCCACATGAACTACGATAAGCTGAGCCGGGCCCTGCGGTGAGCCAGGGTGCCAGGGTCGCTGAGAGGAAGGATGAGTGTTGTAGGGGTTAAAAACTCAGGTGTCACATGGATGGGGCTGGAGAGATCATGATGCACGGAGTCCTCTGAGATGCAGGGCTTCAGAGTTCTGGATGCCTGGGTCCCCAAAAGGGCACGGGGGGATTTAGGATGTTTGGGACTTGAAGGGGGGAGTAGCTGGGGAAGGGGCTCAGAACACCTGAGTCCCTGGAAGGAGTGTACAAGAGGGGGAGGATCCAGAATGTCTGAGTCCCTGGGGGAGGCAAGGAATTGAGGGGATAGGGATGCTGGAGAGGATGGAGGGTGAGAGGTCAGGATACCTGGGCCCCTGGGGAGTGGAGCTTCAGAATTCTTATTCCAAAATCTATCCCCAGTCCAGAATACTTCCCTTTCCCCCTTGTTCTGTGATACAGTGCCAAGTCCAAATACCTGTTCTGCCATTCACTAGCTGTGTGACCCTGGGCAAGTCACTTAACCACCCTGGCCTCAGTTTCCTCATCTGTAAAAAAAGAGCATTGAACTAGATGTTCTCTGAGGGCCTTTGTGGTTCTCCATCTATGACCCTTCTCTCATCCTCTCTGAGCCTCAGTTTCCTCTTCTGGGGGATGGGGACGACTCCTGCAGGGTAGCCCCTTCATTCCACAGAGCTGTTGGGGGCACAGGTGAGATGTGTTGCTTCCCTCCACAGTTATTACTATAACAAACGTATCCTTCACAAGACGAAAGGCAAGAGGTTCACCTACAAGTTCAACTTCAGCAAAGTCGTGCTGGTCAATTACCCCCTGCTGGACATGGCCACGGCCCCTCTGCTGCTTGCCCCCGGGCCCTTTGGAGGGGCAGCAGGGCCCGAGGGCCCTCCCCTTACTCCTGAGGTGAGCTAGCCTCACAGAGAATTAGGACACCTGCATCTCCAGAAGGGGCAAGGGCTGGGGCAGCAGGAATGCTGAACCCCCAAGGGAGCTGGGGGGCAGAACACCCACACCCCTGGGAGGGCTACAGAGCCACAGAAGAAAACTGGCCTTCCAGGGTGAGGGTCCCTGCATAGTGGGGTTGAAGGGTCCCCCAGGAACTACAGAGGGAGCTCTTCAGGATGCCTGGATTCCTGAGGAAGTTAGGATCAGGTGGGGAGTGGGGAGTGGGGTGTGAGGGTCTTGGGTCCTTGAAAAGATGGGGAATTCGGATGTTTGGCGTCCTGAAGGCCTGGGAATCAAGATATCTGAGTCTTGAAGAGGGAGGGGAATCAGGACGCCTGGGACCTTGAAGCATAAAGGGGGAAAGCTCAGTCCTCCCTCCTGCACCATCCATAGACGTTACAGACCCTGTTCTCCACCCCACGCCTGGACCCAGGGAGCAGGACGCCCCTGTTTGCCCAACATTTGTCTGCCCCAGACACAGACAAACTCCGGCTGGATGGGCCATTTCCCTTCCTGGGCTCCGGTGAGACTTGGGGGACTGAGGGAGGGCGGTGTTGGAGAGGTGGAGGTTTGGTACTGAGAGCAGAGTTCATCTTGCCCAAGTTAGGAGAGATGCTCTGAGTGGTGAAGTGGGAGGGACCACCTGACCTTGAACCCATTCTTCTTCCCAACCAGGTACTACTGGCTATTCGAAACCCCCTGCCCTCCTGAGCCCCTATGGCCGTACCTTTCCCGACTATCCCTGGAACTTTAACCCCTACCTGGCGAGCCCCTTCCCCAAGCTGCCTGCCTCCCTGTATCCTCCTCATTTCTACCCCAACCCCCTGGCGGGATCCTTGGGCCAGCTGCCCACAGGGCCTGGGGGAGGGGGTCCTGCCACAACACCCCTCCTGGCTGGCCCCACTGGCGATGGACCTGGATCCCAGCGCACAAGCTTGGCCCCAGGCGCCCGTCTGACTCTGCCTGGGACAGGTGTCCCCGAGGTTCCCTCTCTGGGACCCAAGGAGGAGAGCGATTCTGAGCTGGAGGTGACTGATGTCAGCGGCTGCAGCTCGGACAGTGAGGGTGATGATGGTACTCCAGGGCCCCCTGAGAGTCAGGGGAGCCGAGGTGGGGCCGGGAGCTGAGGGGACAGGGAACTAGTGACGTCGGGAACCCTGCCTCCCCCTCCCCAGATCAAAGGAGACAGTTTCCCCAGGGTCTCCCTCAAAGCTCACACCATCACCCCCCTTCCTTTCCAAATCCCAGGGAGCTGCCCCCACATATTGTCCCTCTTTCCCAATCAGAAGGGGACAGGGACCAGAAGGGATTTCTCCTCTCCAAGCTGGTCTTGAGTCCTAACCCCAGGGGTGCCCTCTCTCCCCAGCCTAGGGCAGGAAAGGGACTTGGGTATGGACTTAAGACCCATCCCTTCCCCATGTGGCCTCAGTTTTCTCATCCGCAAAATGGGTGGGTGGGTTGGACTCAATGACCTTCAAGGCCCTTTCCAGCTCTAAGTCCCTCCTCCTTCCCCTCTCCTAGGGTCAGGGTCTTACCCCACACCCAAAACTAAGTCGGAGAATACGGTCTCTCCCTTTCACTCACCACAGCCCACCTAAGGAGGGGGGACAAAGTAGTTTCCCTCTATAATATGGGACACCGTGCTCCTCCCCCAGACCAGCAGGGAACTCAGTCCTGAACCCCAGGCGTCCATCTCCTTCCCTCCCCTCCAGCCCAAGGAGGGGACCAAGTGTTGCTCTTCACTCTGGCCTCTGGGGGGCACCAGGTGCAATGGTAATCAGGCTTTGCCGTCCAAAGGTTCAAGGATGAATCCTGGCTGCCAGGAAGGCCCTGGCCAGCACCAGGTGCACACTGGGGGTGGGGCTGAAGGAGATGGAGCTCTTCTCAAAGGCCCCTTCTGGTTCTCACGTCCACAAGCCGCCCTCTTTGACCCCGGGAAGGGAGTGTGCCCTCCCCGAGCCCCAGGAGTTCCCAGCTGTGCTCACCCCCTTCCAAAGTGCAATATGGTGTTGCCCCCCATTTCCCAGATGTGTTTGTGAGCCCCCCCTCCCCTCCCCAGTGCGTGATGTGCTTGTGTTATGAAGGAGAATCTTCCTCCTTGCCCACCCCCAGCCCTGGGGCCAGGGGGCTCAGAGCAATAAACCCGCCCCCCCTACCCCCCCACGGGAAGAGTTTATTAAAAAAATAAAAAGGGAGAAAAAACCACCCTGGGATGAGGGCTGAAGAGTCGTGTGTGGGGGGGGCTGGGAGGGAGGCAAAGAGGCCCAGTGAGGCCTGAGGGCAGAGGGCCAGGCCCTCCCCACATAAGGCCAAGGACCCCCAGGTATGGGAAGCAGGCGTGCCATGGAGGCACTGAGTGTCCTGCCCGCCCTGGGTGAGGGGGGTGGGGCTAGCTCTACCTTCAGGGAACCTAGGCTCAGGCAGGGGGGGGGACACAGACGCCTGAAAGACAGGCGTGGAGAGCTGGTAGTGCCAGCAGCATCCTTCCCCACCCCCCCATGAGAAAAGTGAGGCCCAAAGCAGGGAAAGGAGTTGTCCAAGGTCACACAGCGTGTGTCAGATCCAACACATAATCCACCCCTCCATCCATATATATATATATATATATTAAAAATAAACCTCAGAATATAAAAACGATGCATAACAGGTAAGGCACTGGAGAAGGGCAGTGAAGGCGGGCAGAATAATGGCATCCCATCAGTGAAGAGGAAGTGGAATGAAGCCCTGAGGTCCCCCGAGGGGCTGGGGAAGGGGAGCAGCTGTCCCTTGGCCCCTGAACCAGGGGCCCTATGCCAGGGCCGCCCCCCCCTTCCCCAGCCCCACCTCTTCAGGGCACACAGTGGCGACTGATCCACTGGAGGCAGTGCCCGACATCTCCCCCTGCCCCTTCCTGGCCCTCCCTAGGAGAGGGCCAGGGTGGGCAGGAGGGCGGGGTGGCAGAAAGCTCCCCCAAGCCTTGTTCCCTTAAGGAGCTGAGCTGATGTCCTGGCCCCCTAGCCGTGGGTCCTCTTCCCACGTTCCAAGGCGGGGCTCACCTGCCCAGCCCTCAGGAGCAGCTGGCAGGGCTGGGGGCTGCCCCGTTGAGCTGGGAAATGAGCAGTCTGAGCCGGCAGAATCCTTCCTCTACCTCCTGAGGACAGAGGAGGGGAGCTACGTGAGGGGAGGCCCCCGCCTTTGCCCCCCTCCAGCTGCCCCTGACTTTGGCTCACCTCCAGGCGCTTGAGGGTGTCTTCCAAGTTCAGCAGCCTCTCCCGAAGCTCCTGGGTCTGGGCGGCCCCCAGTGCCCCCTCACCCTCAGGGGCTGGCCCAGGCCCATTCTCCTCCTCCACTGGGAGCAGCATTTGCTTAAGGGAAAGGACTGAGGGGCAGAGAGAAGGCTGGTCAGGAACATGGGGAAGGGATCCGGGGTGGGGCACAGGGTCACGGGGATGGGATCTGGGTGAGGGCCCCACCCTTACCTTCTCGGAGGGCAGAGGCTGCAAGCTGCCCCTCGGGGTCCGGGCAGGAGAAGGGCAGCAGGTCGGTCAGGATGCGCTCACAGCGGCCTGCTGCAAGCAGGGAGCCAGCTCAGGCAGCTGACCCTCCAGCCCCAGCCCGAGCCCCAACCCCCTCACCCAGGGCCTCCCTTACCTTCAGCCTGGGGGGTCTCTCGGCTGCTGCTTCCGTTCTCAGAGATGCTGATTAGGGCCTCCCGAGCACTGAGGGGAAGAAGACCCAGCATGGGAAGAGATGGAGAAACACAGGGAGCCCAGAGAGGAGGGGACAGACCTGAGAGGGAAGAGGGGAGGGAGAGACAGAGAGGGGAGGGGGGAAAGACAGAGGGGGGAGGGTCATGGGGGGTGGGGAGGCCTCTCACCTGATGGGGCTTGGGCGCGACTTGAGCCGCCCTAGCGGGGCCGGGACCTTCAGAGAGCCTGCGGTGTCTGTGATGAGGGTGCACCAGCTAGGACAGAGCAGAGAGGGAGGGCAGTGGGGGGGCCACAAGCATCTCCCCGCTCCCACCCAGGCTGTGCTGCCAGGCCCTCTCCCAGAGGTCCCCACCCCCACCCAGTGCCCAGGCTCACTGCTTTCTCTCCGACACTGTCTGAGCCACCAGCTCATAGATGTGCGCCTCCTGGTCCCAGGTGAAGATGACATAGAAGGCTCTGTGGTCTGTGCAGAGGGCCATGGTCAGCCCAGGCCCCCTGCTGGGTCACTCTCTAGGCCCAGTCTCCCTGGGATCCTGGAACATCCCTGCCTCTCACACATGCCCCTCCTGCCCTCTGTGGGGCCAAAGCTCTTGGCACTCCCCCCACCTCAGTCCCTCCCTGTCACAGAAAGCATGCACACACACTCACACTCGCCCAGCCCTGTCCCGCTCACCGGTGGCCACCTCTCGGGTCATGGCGGAGGTCAGGCGCAGTACAGGCCGCAGCATGGTCTTGCCATCAGGGGTCGGGGTCAGCGTCCGGCTATGGGACTTGAGCAGCAGCCTCTCGTCCTGGCGTTGCAGCAGAAGCAGGAGGTCGTCCAGCAGGAGCACGTGTACCTCTGGGGGGGCGGGGAGGGCAGTCAGGGCCTGCGGGGCTTCCCTGCCCCTCCCCACTCCCCGGCCCCCACTCACCCACAGACTTGTCCTTGGTCACTCTCCAGGTCAGGGGCCCTTCGTGCACCAGCTTCTTCTTGGTGATGTCCAGGTTCTAGTGCAGGGAACGTGTCCAAGGTCACGGTGGAAGGGATGGGGGGAGCAGGACGATCACAAGGCAGCCCCTTAGAACTGGGCTGGACTGAACTGAGGGGTGCTCAGGGAGAGGTAGGAGCAGGGGCAAGGGGAAGACCCACCTTGAACTCACTCAGCAGGGGGTCACTGCTCTGCCGCAGGTGGGACAGGTCCAGACGCCGCTGGTAGTCCTTGAGCCGCTGTAGACACAGGCACACTCTGGCTCACTGACCCCTTGCCTGGCTTCTTCCTCCCCTCCCCCAGCTTTGGGACCCTTCCCCAACAATCTGTGGTCTGAGCTCCCCCATTCCCTCCCCCAGCTCACTGTGCCCTCACCAGCAGGTCCTCCATGTCTCTCACAGACTGGTTCACATGATGCAGAATCTCCTTACAGCACTCAGCAGCCTGCTCCACCTTTGCCTTCTCCTTAGGCTCCTCTAGAGGGACGGGGAGAAGACGCGTCATGAGCAGGCACTCCTTCCTCTGCCCCACACCATGGAAGCCACTTTAGAAAGCCGGCCACAGTCCCATTTTACTGAGGAGAAACTGGGGCATCCCATGGCAACTGATTCCACCCAGGGTTCTTCCTGCTACACCACGACTAGGGCAACACCCTGCCCCCTTCCCTCAGCCTCAGTTCCCTCTTCTGAACAAAGTGATCAGAGCAAATGGTCTCTAAGACCCAGGGAGGGAGAGCTCCTCACTCAGGAGGCACCTTTAGGACAGAGGGAGGAGGGACTCTGGAAGTCAGGAGCTTCCCCTCCTAACCCACTGCCACATCCCCCTCTCCAGATCAATGGAGGCAGACTCTGCCCCCCCTCTCCTTGCTCCCCCCCTCCCTGCTCCCCCCATCTCCCTGCTCCCCCTCCCCGCTCCTCCCTACTCCCCTGCCCTGCTCCCCCTGACCCCCTCCCCTCCTCAGCTCCCTGCTCCCTCCCCTCTCCCTGCTCCCGGCTCCCCACCCTCCATTCTCTCTCCTCTCCCCTCTCCTCCTCCCTGCTCCCCCTCCTCCCTCCCCTCTCCACTCTCCCTCCCCTCCTCAGTTCCCTGCTCCCTCCCCTCCCCTCTCCACTCTCTCTCCTCTCCCCTCTCCCTGCTCCCCCCCTGCTCCCCCTCCTCCCTCCCCTCTCCACTCTCTCTCCTCTCCCCTCTCCCTGCTCCCCACCCCTGCTCCCCCTCCTCCCTCCCCTCTTCACTCTCCCTCTCCCTCCTCAGCTCCCTGCTCCCTCCCCTCCCTCTCCCCCCTCCCTCCCCTCTCCACTCTCTCTCCTCTCCCCTCTCCCTGCTCCCCCCCTGCTCCCCCTCCTCCCTCCCCTCTCCACTCTCTCTCCTCTCCCCTCTCCCTGCTCCCCCTCCTCCCTCCCCTCTCCACTCTCCCTCCCCTCCCCAGCTCCCTGCTGTGCTCTTGCCCACACACATGCTCACCTGTGTTTTGCCAGATGCTCTGCAGAAGCAGAGGGTATTTTGTGAGCCGCTGCATCTCTGTGGGGATCATGTCCTTAAGCTGTAGCCTCCGACAGCGGGGCCTGCTCTCTGCTTCCTGAGGGCAAAGGCAGAGGGGTGACCTCGGGGACCCAGGCATCCTGACCCCCCGCCTCTGCCTGCTCAGGGACCCAGGCCCCTGGACCCCACCTGCACAAAAGTGCAGAATCTTGGCTCCTTTCTCTGCTTTGCCTTGAGCTGCTCCAGAGCAAAGGACTGACGGCTACAGAATCGGGAGGAGATCTTCTGGAACCAAGAGCCTTCAGGGCCATCGAACTGTGGGGAGAGCATTGGGGAGGCTAGTGGGGTGTGTGCACACAGTGCCTCCCTCCAGAATCTCCTCAGAGCTGGGCAGGGGAAGAGGGCTGGGGGACTGAGGGCTGAATCCTGAAAGTGCCTGGGGATGGGCAAAGACGGGGAATGGGGAATCAGGATGCCTGGGCTAAGGAAGGGGCAGGGGCTGGGAAGAGGACACCAGATCCCTAAGTGGTTAAGGAGAGGAGCACAGCTCAGCACAATGGGACACCCAGGTCCCAGAAGAGAGGGAGCCGGGCAACCCGGGCCACCCAGGTCCCAGGAGGGGATGAGCTGGGCGACCTGGGCCACCCGGGTCCCAGGATGGGGGGAGCTGAGCGACCTGGCACACTCAGATCCCAGGGAGGCTGGTCCCTCAGCGGGCTGGCAGTATGTGGAGGAATCAGGACACCTGGGTCCCTGGGGGTGAGGCACCCAGCACCCAACTCACCCTGGCCAGTAGCACATCCCCAATCTCCTCGATGACGTAGCCACTCTCCTGCCGTAGCTTCATCAGGCTCTCCAGGAACAGAGCTGGGGCAGCACAGGGAGGTTTCTGGCACAAAGCCCAGAGTCTTCTCCCCAAAATACCCAGGGGTGAGGTGAGCTTGTGCATGGGTGGGGGGGTGGAGCAGGCCCCAGGTGTGAGAGGAGGGAGGTGAGAGGAGGCATGCAGGCACTGTGGTTACAGTGAGAGGAAAGGAAAGGAGATGCAAAGCGTGAGGCAGGCGCTGGCTTGCAGAGGGAGGAGGGGACAGGAGCAGGGCTTGGTCGAGTGCCCCTCCTCACAGTGCACGTCGATCAGCTCGTCCAGGCTGGGGAAGATGTTCTGGAGCTCGTCCATGGTGAAGAAGCCCCCATCGGCCATGGGCTGGTAGAAGAGATCGTGTAACACCCGGAGCATGCGCACGTGGGCGGCCTCAGTCACCAGCAGCTCTAGAGGGCGAGAGCGAGGGCGAGGTCAGAGCCGGGCACCGTCCTACAGGGCGGAAAGCCCAGGACAGCTCCCTGGGAAGGGCGGCCACTACAAACCAGGGGCTCAAGCGGGGCAGTGGGGAGGCTTCTCCTGGCCTTGCACTATAATGACTATTAACAATTACAATCAAGGAGACAATGAGAAATGCCTAGCTTAAGGCTGGGTACAGTAGGCACTGTATCCTAGTTCTTTAGCTGCTGATGGTGTCCCACTCTCATACTGCTCGGGTTTTCTTGGCAAAGATACGGGAGTGGTCTGCCATTTCTTTCTCCAGCTCATTTTGCAGAAGAGGAAACTGAGGCAAACAGGATTCAGTGACTAGTCCAGGATCACACAGCTAGTAAGTTACAGTAATTCAGGAACAAGAGTCTTCCTGACTTCAGGCCCAGCATTCTATCTACTGCGCCACCTAGCTGCCCTCCGAGATAAATTCACCAGCAATCAATCAAGCATCAACAGACAGTCTAAGAGCCAGGCTCCGGCCTAAGAGCCAGGCTCCGGCCTAAGAGCCAGGCTCCAGGCAGAAAAAGAGAACAAGGGAACAGCTCTTGCCCTCAAGGGGATTACGTTCCACCAGAGGAATCACAGCCACACGCCTGTACATGCATACTGTACTGTGCGTGTGTTCTGTACATACACAGGAGGTGGGGAGGTGCAGTAAAAACCTTTTGGGAAAAGAACTGAGCCAGCTGTGTGGGAGGATGGAGGACGGAGGGGAGGCAGGAAGGCATCAGTCCGGGGAGAGGTGATGAGGGCCTAGACCAGGGAGGGATGCAAGAAATGTGGTCCATTGAAGGCAACTGCCTGAGCCTGTGGTGGGAGGGAGGAGATGAGACTGAGAGCCTGGAGCTCTTGGGGAGTCACAGGGATGCTTGGAGGAGGAGGAGGTGGGCGGGGACAGGGAGAAGTCTGTTGCAGACACCCTGAATTTGAGCCACCCATTGGATGTCCAATGGGAAATGTCAGGGAGGCAGCTGGGTGTGATGGGACTGGGGCTCAGGAGAGAGGCAGGGGCTCTGGGAATCATCCCCAGGGACTCAATGAGATCCCTAAGTGGAAGAGGGAGGATCCAGAAGTGGCCAGATGGGTAGGAGGGGAAGCCCAAGAAAGGACAAAGTGGTCAACAGGTCAAAAAATGCAGGATAAAGGTGGAGAAAACCTCCTTGTGTTTAGCAAAGCAGAGTCCTAGAGCCCAGGATGTGAAAAGCCAGCCTAGCAGGGGTGGAGGAGGAAGAGAGAAGAAGCCTGAGGACATGGAAGGTTTCTTACAGAGGCAAGAGATGCAGGCAGAGGGAAGGAGCCAGGAATGCAGGAAGAGCCTGAAGATGGAGGAAAGAGACCATCCAGAGGCACTGGGGCTTCCCATAAGAGTGCTGGGGGTGGGGAGCAGAGACTCCTAAGAGATGGAGGAGAGACCAGGGGGTCCCCAAGGATCACAGGGACCTGGGGCTCAGCAGGAGGCTGCCAAGATCAGCACCAGATACCAGGGCCTGGGCAGAGATGGTAACCTGCAGGGACTGGGCCGGAGGGGAGGGGAAGGGAGGGGAGGGAGGGGAGGGGAGGAGCCGGCACTCACCGCTGATCACCTCCTGTCTCTTCACCTGGTTCTTGTGCATCCCACTCAGAGTGTCCGGGGGGACCAGCTCCCGCCAGCCCGGTGGCTCCTCGGGCTCCAGCTCAAGCCCCGCTCGGCCCGGCTCCCCCTCCTCCCCTGGCTCAGGGCTATGGGACAGATGGCCGTGAGGGACCCTGGTGTTGAGCCCCCTCTGAACTCCATAGCTTGGCACCTTGGGCACCTAGCCCCCTGCTCCAACCCTTGTCCCCCACCCCACTACCCTGCCAGAGCAGTCCCTAGGCTGCCCCCACAGGCTCTGTGACCAGGGTACCCTCCACTATCTTGCTTGTCCTGAGGGGGAGGGGGGATGAAGGAAAGGGTGACCTACGTGGCACGTCGGGCGGAGCCGAGGGCCGCCGTGGCAGAGCCAGGGTCTGTGTCCACATCGCTTCGGGAGCGGCCCCCTGCTCGGCCCTTGGCCCCGAGACTCCCCCGGGATGGCCGGCGCCGATCGGTCACCCGAAGGCTCTCGGAGCGCCCTAGTCTCCCAGACAGTCTGGACCCCAGGTACATGAGAGATACCAAAATGGGGGTGGGGCGTCCAAGACGACCAGGACAGAGACCGAGGGGAGACAGACCAAGGACAGACAGACACCAGGACAGAGAGACCGAGGGGAGACAGACCAGGGGGAGACAGATCAAGGACAGACACCAGGACAGAGACCAAGGAGAGACAGAGACCAGGACAGAGACCGAGAGGAGGCAGAGTAGGGGGAGAGAGACCAAGGACAAACAGACCAAGGACAGACACCAGGACAGAGACCGAGGGAAGGCAGAGATGAACACAGAGACCAAGGCCAGGGACCAAAGAATGGGAATGGACATCAGGCAAGGGGGAAAGGCAAGGAGAGAAATCAAGGCGGGGGAGAGAGATGAGGGGGGAGACAGGACAGGGATCCAGGGAGAAGAACATGCAACAGGGAAAAGACCAAGTTAGCACTCCATGCCATGCTCCTGTGTTGGGGGAGGCTGGGGAAGGGGTAGAGGCCATAAGGGACTCTAGGAGCATAGAAGGGGATGGGAGGGAGGGAGAGGGACTTGGGAGGAGGAGAGGAAGCAGGAGCCCAAGTCCCACCCTGGGCTACAGTGGAGTCCAGAAGGTGCCCCACCCCGCATTTCTGAGGACAAAGGGGAGCACGGCATGGGGCAGGCTTCAGAGAGCCTGAAAGGGGCATTGGATACTTAGCTGTTCCCGGGGGTCTGATTCCCCCCTCAAAGGTAGGTAGGTGGGGTGGTGCATGGGGAGGGGGAAGGAGGCCGGGAAGACATGGGGGAGAGGGATAGACCCTTTCCCCTGCCCCGGGGCCCAGGCACCCACCTCTTCCACTTTCTGGGGAGAGAGCAGGTTCAGGGTCAGAGGTGCCCCAGATGGGCCCCACCCCCCAGGTCTCCCAAAGCAGCAGCACGAGGACGGGCTGGGGGCAGTGCCCGTCCCCCCCAAACCATGAGGGGGGCGAGGCCCCCGGGGCAGCATGTAGCAAGGTGGGGGCAACACTGTAGGGAGGCAGGAGCTGAGTGTGGCAAAAGGGAGAAAGAGGAAGAAGAAAAAAAGGGGGAGGGGAGGGGAAGGGAAAAAAGAGGAGGAGGGAGAAGGGAGGGGAGCAGGGAGGAGAGAGGAGAGAAGGAAGGAGAGAGGGGGAGGAGGAAGAAGAGGGGGGAGGAGGGAGAAGAGAGGGGAGGAGGGTGAAGGGAGGAGGGAGAAGAGAAGGAGGGGGAGAAGAGAGGAGAGGAGGGAGGAGAGAAGGAGGAGAGAGAAGGGAGGAGGGAGAAGAGGAGGAGGAGGAGAGAAGGGGAGAGAAGGGAGGAGGGAGAAGAGAGGGGAGGAGGGAGAAGGGAGGAGGGAGAAGAGAGGAGAGGAGGGAGGAGAGAGGGGAGGAGGGAGGAGAGAGGAAAGGAGGGAGGAGAGAGGGGGAGGAAGGAGAAGAGAGGGGAGGAGGGAGGAGAGAGGGGAGGAGGGAGAAGGGGAGGAGGGAGAAGAGAGGGGAGGAGGGAGGAGATGGGGAGGAGGAAGGAGAGAGGGGAGGAGGGCGAAGAGAAGGGGAGGAGGGAGAAGAGAGGGGAGGAGGGAGGAGAGAGGGGAAGAGGGAGGAGAGAGGGGAGGAGGGAGAAGGGAGGAGGGACAAGAGAGGGGAGGAGGGAGGAGATGGGGAGGAGGAAGGAGAGAGGGGAGGAGGGCGAAGAGAGGGGAGGAGGGAGAAGAGAAGGGAGGAGGGAGGAGAGAAGGGGAGGGGGAGGAGAGAAGGGGAGGAGGGAGGAGAAAGTAAGGAGAGAGATAAGTCGAAGAGGGAAAAGAGAGAGGAAAAGAAAAAGGAAGGAAAAAAAGGGGAGTGCTTAGAGGTCATCTGGTCCAACCTCGTCCTTTGACATATGGGACAACTGAGACCCAGAGAGGGGAAGGCACTGGCCCAAGGTCACACAGCCCATGAGAACCACAGAAGGCTGGAAGGAGAACCAGAGTCCATCGATTCAAGTGTATCTAACAGTGCTGCTGAGCTCAGGATGGGGGAGGCCTTGGCCATGGCCCCCTGTGTCAGGCCAGGTCTAGCCGAAGCCCAAGCACGGCTGGAATCATTCCTGCCCTTCAAGGTCTGGCTCATGGCAACCTTATGGTGGTGCCTTCCTTCCCATCCCGGCTCGGCCTGGTGGGGATTCCGTCCTGGCCTGTCCTCCCCAGCCCCATGCTCTGGCTCTCAGCCCACTCCCCACCATCCCAGCTTTCTGAGGCCCCTGATCCCTCTGGCCTCTGGCCCAAGCACACAGGAGGGCTCAGAAAGAGCTGACATACACAGTGAGTCAAAGCCAGGAAGGTCCTCAGACCCCTCAGGCTAAAGCAGCAGCAACCAAAGCCCCAAGGGGCCATGACCTGCCTAAAGTCAGAGAGCCCGGGAATAGATAAACTGGTCCATGACCATGACCGACCTTCTCCATCAAGGCCAAGACTCTGTCCACCACAGGATGAAGGAACTCGAGTGGGAAGCAGGGGTGGGATGGTGCTGGGAGGGGGAAGTGGAGGGGGAAAGGGGTGGGATGGTGGGCAGGCGGGCAGGCAGGTGGGCAGGCAGGTGGGCAGGCAGGCAGGCAGGCAGGCAGGACGGCTCCCTCCCTCCTCAAACAGACAGTTCCCTCCCCCTGCTCCCACTTCCCCTCTTCCCAGGCCCCACCTGAAGCTCCCACTCAGCCTCAGCCCCCTTCCTACCTTTCTGTGTCAGCCCCATCCTCCGTGTTGCTCTCTGGGAGGAGGGGGGACTCTGGGTTTGATGGGCCTTGTGGGGGCGGGTCCCCCACTTCTGAGGGTGGATCAGTACCTGGGGAGAGAGAAGACATCTGGTTCCTTTGGGAATGAAGGGAGCCGGCCTTCCAGCCTGCTTTGGGTCCCAGGTCTGTCCAGCCTATGCCCAGGACCTCAGCATTCTGAGCCCCCCTCACCAATGGATACCAATGGGGCACCCCCTCCCCAAATCCAGTAATGATGCTATAGTGGGGGGAAGAAGAGATCCCTGACCCAGGGCAGCTGGGAGTCTCTGAGGCCCACAGCGAGTGGAACCATGCTGGGGACAGAAAGCAGCACTGGAATTAGTCTGGAGGCAGCCAGGAGAGCTCCACTCAGCTGGCCCCTGACGGGGACTGTGAGGACAGCCCAGGGTGAGGGGAGGAGGAAGACAGACAGAAAGGACCCTGAGCCACAAGAAGGGCTCAGCCTCTCCCAACACACACACACACACACACACACACACACACACACACACACACACACACACACACACACACACACACACACACACACTCTAGAGAGGTTGTAGTCAGAGATCCCCTTGCAGGGCAGTCCCCTTGCTCCTGATTTGGGGGCATGGAGCCCCCTTCTCTGGGGACTCTCCTCCAGCCCTGGAGGAGGCTGGCCCCTGGAGGGCCAAAGACCCTAAGATCTCACACACGGGCACCCTTGGGATCTTACGATGAATGATGGCTTGAAGAGGCCCACAGGCCAGATGTCCCAGAACTGGGGACTCCTGGGAGCTAGACCCCAAGAGGGGTCTCTGAGTATTCAGATTCTGGAGTTCCCTGAATCATGAACTGGTGAGAATCACAGCCCCTCCCTGCCATGGGAGGACGTCATCTGTGTCCCTCACCCTGGTCCAGGAGCAGCTATTTGGGGGGAAGGACCCCCTTTTCTCACCTGGTTCCTTGTCTGGGCTTTCACCTGGAGGGGGATGCACAGTGACACCAGGGGCATCCGGCCCAGGGGGCCCAACGATCCCTCTGGGGGCAGTCATGTGGCTGACCTTCCGCTCAGGAAGCCCCAGTTTCTCACCTGTGGGTGGGGAGGGGCTGGCATCAGGGTCACCTGACCCCTGTCCTTGGGAACTAGGGATGTGAAGCCCTTCCCTGGCCTCCCTCAGACCCTGAGGGCAGGGGACCCCAAAATTAGGGCTGTTACCTTCAGTCTCAGCTTTAGGGTGTCGGATGTCAGGAGCTGAAATAAACAAGAGGGGCCATGAGGAGGTATAGGGGCAGGGACATTCCCACCATAAGGGGGGACAGGGCCTGAGGGGTTGAGGATCTGGGGGGCAGGGCCTGAGGGAGACGAGGGGGAGGATGGGGAAGTAGGGCGGGGGGGGAGCATCTGGGGGGTTAGGGCCTGAGGAGAGTGGGGGGTAGGGTCAGGGGGGAGAATCTGGGGGGGGGCAGGGCCTAATGGGGATGGAGGGAGGATTGGGGGTCAGGGCCTGAGGGGGGTTGGGGAGGATCTGGAGGGGGCAGTGCCTAAGTCGGGGAGATCTGGGGGGACAGGGCCAGGCCTCACCCTGCGCCTCTCCCCGGTTCCATCTGGCTGCGTCCAGGATGCCAATGATCCCCTTCTTGTTCTTGGGGGGGTCATCTGTGCGGCGGTTCCCAGGCATCTGTGGGGGAATGGTGGTGAGCCTGGTCAGCAGCTTCCTCCCTCCCCAGTGGCTCTGAGTGGGCCTGGGGGAAGCGGAGGAAGGGGGTACCTTTTTCCGGAAGAAGTTTCCTCGGGCCTTCTTTTCGCTGCTCTTGGTCCGAACACCGAGGTATCGCATGTAGGCGCTGATTGCATTCACTATGGCCACACTGGGATCAAGGACACAGTGAGCCAGGCTCCTGCCCACCAGGCCCCACCCTCAGCCCCCTCCCCACAAGCTGGGGGTGGCAGGGTCCCAGAGGTCCAGCCCCCCACCTCCCCCCATCCCAGGCATTACCTTTTCTCCTCATCCATGGAGATGATCGGGCTGTGGGGAGAGGGTCGGGAAAGGCTGGTCAGCTGGCTTCCTGACTGGCCCTTCCACTGGATGAGCCCCCCCACCCCATCCCAGGAAGGCAGAGGGCAGGAGGGGGCAAGGGGACCCAGGATCACTCACTGCATGTCTTCCAGGCGGTTTAGGAACCTTTCTGCCAGGAGGCGTTCCCGGCCCTCAAAGCTGACCCGGTCCCGGGTAGCCCAGGTTTCCAGCTGGGACAAGTCTGGCTCTCCAGGGGTCATGCCCATGAGCCGCTTGGACCGAAAGTCCTCAAGCTGACGGGAGACAGCACTCTGCTGGGCTTGGACCACCTCCTGCAGGAATCGCCGCTGGGTCTCCTCGGGGAGCAGCTCTGGGCGCGTACGGTCTATTGGGATGAGCATGGTAAGCACATTGGCCACAGTGCCCGGGCTCCCCCCTCCCAAGGGCCGTGCTATGACTTACCGAGTTCAAAGGACACTGACTGGGGCACGGGCACACGCAGGACCTGCCCGGAGGAGAAGCCTCATGAGGGGTAGGAGTGGGCAGGAAGGGGGCTTCTCTTGTGTCCCTGGGGGGGAGGGGAGCCTGGGGGGCAGAGAGGAGGGAGGGGGCTTCCTCACCGCTGTCTTCTCTAGGAAGTTGTGGTAGAAATCCAGAAAGCCTTTCTTGGCCTCCTTGGGGCCCAGCGTGGCCAACATATCAGCATGGAGACAGCACAGCTTGGGGGCAGGAGGTAGGGAGAGCAGAGGTCACCATCATCTCCTGCCCATAGCACCCACCTTGCCCCAAGACTTGTACCCCCAGGTCCCCCAGGGCAAACTCCATGGGGCTCCATCTCCAGCCCACCAGGCTCTCCCCATTCTAGAATTGCTTGGGGCTGGGGTACAAGTTCTGGGGGCCCTCGGCCAAGGGGACCCTCCCACAAGCGATGCTGACACATTGTGGATCGCCAGAGTTGGCGCCCTGTCCTGCCCTTGGGCAGCCAGGCCAGAGTCCTCAGAGTCATGCTTTGAAATGCACCAAAAAAAAAAAAAATGCAGAGACTCACAAAGAAATTCTATGGAAATATAGGGAGGGAGAGAGATGAGAGATTTGTTTAAAAGTTCACAGGCTCCAAATTAAGACCCCCTATTCCATACCAAAGCCAGGTTCCAGACTCCAGATAGAAACACAGTGTCAAAGGCCACTATCCAGGTGGTAGATGACCACAGGTCATGCAGAGTCTTGTTCTAAACACACACACACACACACACACACACACACACACACACACACTCTTACTCACACTCACACACTACACACATATACACACTCACATACTACACACACACATACACATACTCACACACACTCACACTCACACACACACTCTCACACACACTCACTACACACTCACACACTACACACATATACACACTCACTACACACACACATACACTCACACAGTACACACCCTCACATACACATACTCACACACATACACACACACACACACACACACACACGCTGCTCCAGGTCTGCTTCTGGATCTCTCCAGCAAGATCTTCTCTGATTCTAGATTTCTCCTGGCCTGTGTGGTCTCTGCCTTCTAGATCCCCTCTTAGGCTGTATGCCCTAGCTCTAGGCTCTACCCTGCAGGCTCTGCACCCTGGTTCTAAAGCCACCTCAGTCTTCCCAAACCGTTGAGCCCCCAGCCCAGGCCTCACCAGGGGTCCTGGCTCAAACTGCAGAGACACATGATGCAGGAGGGCCATAAGGTGGGCGGGGCGGCGCTTCACCTGCTCCAGGCTCTGGAACTCACTGCTGCGCTCCTCAGGGTGCTGGGGAAGGGAGATAAAGAAAAACAGAGGCCGTCAGCCTGGGCACCCGGGGGCAGAGTCCTGGGGGAAGAGCCCCAGCTCTATCCTGGTGCTAAGAGTGGTCTGAGCAAGTCCCTGCCCCTCGCAAATGAGAAGGCTGGACTCTCACCTCCCAGAGAACCTGTTACTACTTCACCCAGTACCTGGAGTTAAGAGGGACTTTAGGTTCCCCTTCTGGAACCTTTCTAACTCTGACATCTCATCTTCTAGGTCCCCTCCCAGCCCTGACATTTCCCTGTTCTAAGGCCCTCCCAGCCCTGACATTTCCCTGTTCTGAGGCCTCTCCCAGCTCTGACATTCCCTGTTTTAAGGGCCCTCCCAGCCCTGACATCCCCTGTTCTAAGGGACTCCCAGCCCTGACATTCCCTGTTCTAAGGGACTCCCAGCTCTGACAGTCCCGTTCTAAGGACCCTCCCAGCCCTGACAGTCAGCTATGGGACACGTGACAGGCCCCCTGCTGTGAGGGGGGTGGGCGTCCTGGTACCCCAGCTCACCGTCTCCAGCTCATTTTCAAAGTCCTCATCTTCGGCACCAATGATGCTGACCGGAGCTGGCCGGGTCAGGCCAGGAGCCTGGAAGAAGGAGGATGGGTGACGGGGGCTGCCCCTGCCAGAGGGTCCCAGCCCCCGCCCTCCCTACATCATTGGGACTCACCCCTCGAGCTGTATCTTCCATCTCCATGCTGGGCTGAGGCTGTGGGGAGAGTCCCGGTCACAGTGAGGCCCTGGGCCTGAGCTGGGAGGCCTGGCCGCCTTGGTTACTCACACATTCCTGGCCCAGGTGGGGAGGTGAGTAAACAGAGCCTCCCCTCATCCACCCATCACTCAATGGAGCCTCTGTCCCAGCCCACAAAGAGCCCTTCAGAAGCCCGGGGCTGTGGCCAAGCTGGGGGAGGGGTGAGCCGGGATGCTGGGCCCCCAAGGGTGCAGGGATGAGAAGCCTGGACACCTGGGTCCCTGAGGAGCAGGGATGAGGGACAGAGCCGCTGGGCAGAGGAGAGGAGACAACATTTTGGGGGGAGCTCTGATCAAAGCAGGGCTGGGGACCGGATGTCACTTCACCCACCAGCCCTACTTCCTCAAACAGGAAGTCACATGGGCCCCCAAACCCACGAGCCCCCGCCCCAAAGGGAACCCAGGCCTCCTGGCTTGTGATCCCCACCCCCACTCCCAAGGCTTCTGGCTCCCCGACCCCAAGGGCTCTGGGCTCTGGACCCTAGCAGCTGGCTCTGGGGCTGAAAGCAGGGTCTCGGTCTCTCTCTCGGTCTCTCTTTCTCGGTCTTTCTCGGTCTCTCTCTCTCTCTCTCTCTGTCTCTCTCTCTCTCCCCCCCTCCTCTCCTCTCCTCTCCTCTCCTCCATCCCACCCAGGCTGACTGCCTGTCTGTCTCTGTCTCCACCACACTAAGCCCCACACCCCCACACACACACTCCCAAGTCTCTCAGTCTCTGTCTCTCCTCCCTTGTGGTGTTAATTAGTCTGTCTAATCGGAACATTAATCACAGACAAGTGGGCCCTATGTGTGTGTGTGTCAGGGGGGCAGAGCCCAGAGGAGGGGAGGGCGGGAGAAGGGGTGGGGAGGCCTAACATCCCCAGGAAAGGGGAGGAGGAGGAGGGCCTGGGACTGCTGACCTAGCAGCTATTTTTAACAGCTGGCATCGCCCAGGACCTACCCCAGTTCCACCCAAGCCCTCATCCCAACTGCTGGGGGGTGGGGGTGCCTCGTCCTTCTCCCTCCCACCTCCCCATCCCCACAGCTGGGCCTTCTCTCTTCCCCACCACAGCCCCTAAACTGGTCCTTCTCTCCCTCCCACCCAGTGGCCCCTCGGGCCAAACCGAAGTCTTCTCCCCCTACCCAGACCCTGCTCTCTCAGTCCCCCCAGTCAATACCTTCTCCCCCATCCCACATCCATTCCTTCCTGCCTCAGCCTCTCTCGAAGCTCCCCAGCCTGGTTGTCCAGTAAGCCCACCTCCTCCCAGGACTGGGCTTTGTACAGAGACCCCAAAGGAAAAAGGGGTTCCCTAAGCTCTGACAGAAAACTGAGAGGAGTCTACAGAAAGTAGGGCAAGTCTATGCACGTAGGGGACCTGTAGGAGGCCAGCAAGTTCTATCAGGGACCAGAACTCCAAAAGAGGGCTCTGAGGGGCTCCAAAGAGGAGGGGGACTTGGGGGGCAGCATGATAAAGCAGAGAGAGGGTAGGCTTTGGAGCCAGAGGCCCAAATCCAGGAGCTGGCCTCTGCTACCTTCATGATATGGTCAAGCCACTGACCCACTCTGGCCTCAGTTTCCTCAAGGCTAGACAACTCTGAAAGTCCCTCTAACCCTTAAGCCCAGGGGTCAGGGGGGATTTGAGGGGCCTGATAAGGTCTGTACAGGAGAGGAGGCCATGCTATGGTGGGGGGCTGCAGTGTCCTAACAGAGTTCTACAGTGAACACAGTCTTACTAGAAAGAAGGATCCTTTGTAGAGACAGGGGTATCTGCGATGGGAGCAGGGGGTCCACGGGAAGTGGTCTAGGGAAGAGGGAGTGGCTCTTTTAAGGCACTGGTCCTCAGGGCAGTTGTAGCATTGAATAGGTGCTGTCTTTTATCTGGAGGGTTCAAGGACGATGGAATATTAGAGAAGAACCCTATAAATAGACGTCCTTCCCCTTTCTGTGTGTCCCAGACCCCTTGAGTAGGTGGTCTGTGAACATCTAGGGATCCCTTCTCACCACTGTGCTTTTAAACATGTAAGATTACAAGAGACCAGTCATCAAAACATGAAAAACCAAGTCCCCAGGACCCAGGCCTGAAGAGGGGCTCTCGAGGGGCCAGATTTGGGGGTTTCAGCAGGGGAGCGAGCCCCTGATAGGACTCTCCCCGGGGGACTCTGTCACCCAGAGTATCTTTTACTGAGACCTCCAGAAGGGGCTGTTTCTGAGTGACTGGGAGCAGGGGTCCACAGGCACAGAAGCTGATAACGGGGGGAGGGTGCCATCTCTTGGCTGAAGCTGCTCCTTCAAAGTTCCCTAGAATCTCCCCTGCTCAATCTCCAGTGTAGCTTTGGCCCCTCCTCTGGATCCATCCTGCCCTGCTCCCTGCCCGTCCATCCACTCCCAGCCAGCCTGCTGTCCACTGTGGGCATCCCCCGAGGGTCTGTTCTTTCTCTCTGTTCTGTGCCCACTGGCTGGGTGGCCTCATCCATATCCGCGGCTCAATGCTTACCTTTAAAGGTCTCCCAACCCTAGTCCCTCCCCTGAGTGCCAATCACACATCACCTCTATATGAAGGGTCCACGGGCACTAAAAACTTGACGTGCCCCCAGTTGGAACTCTTGTTCCTCCCCATCCCTCCAATCACCTGACCTCAGAATCAAGCAAGCAAGCAATCCTTCTGAGGCTCAGGTCTAGCCGTTCACCTACTCAGGACCGTTCCGTGGCTCCCCAGTACCCCAGCCTGGCTCCAAGCCCACCTCTCTGGAGTCTCATCTCCCTCCCCTTCACACACGCTACATTCCAGACAAACTGGTCCACTCTGCTGTTCTGAGGACTTGACATTCCATCACCTACTCTGCTCATTGACTTAAGCCTGGAATGCATTCCTCCCTCAGCTCCACCTGTGGGAATCCTTATCTTCCTCCAAGTGAGGCACCTCCAGGGGCCATCTCCTGGAGAGGCCTCCAGGGGGCACCCCCAGACCCTCCCCAAGAACCCACATGGCCCTCAAGGGTCTGACTCTTGGCAGACTTTGTCTTGCTATCACATAGCACTCACTCAAAGAACATTTATCCTTGAAAGGGCAGAAAGGACAATTTGTTGAAGAGGGATTCCATGAAGATTATAATGAAGGATTGTCACTAGGCTGAGGACTTGGTGATATTCTTATGAACTCAGAAATTTTGTGCCTCTCTCTAGGGACAGGGAGGTGACAGAGTGGGAGAGTAGAGAATGCACAGGGGGTCCTGGGGATTTGGAGTCTAGAGGGACTGAAGAGTATAAAGGGTGGAGAAATTTATGGGGGCAGGCTTTCCTGAAACTTCTCTGGTCATCAGGATTCAAGAGGGTGGGAATCTATAGGGTTCAGGAAATCCAGGGGCAGAAAAGAGCCTAGGAAGATCCCGCAAAACTATGGGGTCCAGGGAATCAAGAGAAGAGGAAGCCATGGAGTCCAGGTTAGTCTAATCTAAAAGGACCAGAGAGAGTCTACAGGGCTCAGGGACTTATAGGAAGGTCCAGGGTGCAGCAGTATCTACAGGGCCCAGGGCCACCACAGGATGAGGGAGGTTTACATAGAATATATAGGTTGGAGTATCTCTAAGGTCAAAGGAATCTATATGGTGGGGGTATCCACATGGCTTATACAGCCTACTGCATCTTTAGAGAACACCAGGAAGGCCTCTGCAGTGGGGGATGGGGACCAGGGATGCCACAGAATGGAGAAAGGTCTACAGGCGTGTGAAATACAATAACAGTAGTAGCAGTAATAATATGAATAACAGCTAACATTTATATAATAGCAGGCACTGCACCAAGTGCTCTACAATTACCTCATTTAATCTTCATAACAACCATGGAAGGAAAGTGCTATTATTATATTCATTTTACTGATGAGGAAATTAAGGCAGACAGAGGTTAAGTGACTTGCCCAAGGACACACATTTGAACTCAGAACTTCCAGACTCCTGGGTCAGTGTTCTATCCACTGGGTCACCTAGCTGCCCAAATATATAGGCTAAGGATGTCTATGGGGTAAGGTTATAGTGAGGACATGTATAGGGGCTAGGAGTTCTGAGGAGCTACATGAAATCTATAGGATGGGAGTCCAGGGCTGCTGGGGGAGGGGAGGAGTCCGTGGTCTTCCTGCATGACATAGGGCGTGGGGTAGGCATCGACACCAGGGATTGCACAGGCTGGGCCTGCCTCCGTGCCAGGGATACTGCAGGGGGCGGGGCTGGTGATTGACAGGGTCTGCATGGATTACATACGTTGGGGGTGTCCACAGACTTCATGGAGCCTACCTCGTCTGGGTTTCTACATAGATTACACGGGGGGGCTTGTCCAGGAAGTCTATAGGGTGGGGGCATCAATGGGATCCCGGTCCGCATGTAGAACACAACGTGGGTGTCCGTCGGGTCCAGGTACAGGGAAGGATTGCTTAGGGGCCCACGCAGCCCCCGTGCTGGGGGTGTCTACATGCACTATAGGGAGGCCATGAGATCCAGCACTGCAGGGGGCGGGGCGTGTCTACAGGCCAAGTAGGGGGGAGGGGAGGGACCACAAGCAGTACGTGGGGCGGCGGGGGGTGGGGTAACACGGTTCAGGGGCCGATGGGGGGAGCGCTGTGACTCAGAGTCCAGGGAGTCCAGTGCCAGGGAGGCCTGAGGGTCTGGCGAGTGCCCAGGGGTGTCGGTGTCTGCAGGGGCATCTATCAGGCCCGAGGGTCTGCAGGTACCATGCGGGGTAAGGGAGTCTGGAGGGTCCAGGGGCGTGTCTGCAAGGTCCAAGAGTTTCTATGGGGTCCAAGGGTCTACAGGCATTATATGGGGGGGGGCAGCTCTGCAGGGTCCAGGGAACTGTGTGGTGGGGGTGTCTACAGGGCCGGTGCCTAAAGGGGGGACTGAGGGGGACCACCCTCACCTGGTCAGCAGTCTCGTCCGGTCCGGCTCCCCAGCCTCCTCCCCCTCCCTCGGCGGAGCCGCTCTAGCCGCCCCCTGGAGCCCTTCCTAAGCAGCTCCACTCCCCCGGAGGCCCGGCCAGGCCCTCTCTAGCCTGCCCACGGTCCGCGCCGCAGCCCCAACTCCACTGCTCCTCGAGCCGCCACCTGGGGCCGCTCTAGGCCTTCACCCCTCTACTGCTCCCGCCACACACATGAGGACTCTCGTGCCAGGCCGGAGGACCTGACGCTTCCGCACTCTCTACTGCTCTCTGCTGCAGAAGCCCGCCCCCCCGAGCCCCCCAATCAGGGCGCTTGCGTGTTGCCCAACCAGCCCACCCTGCCCAGCCCAGCCCAGCCCAGCCCCTGGGGCTCGGTCCCTGCCACCTCCTGGTTCAGGGATCCCCTCCCCAGCAGGCAGCGATCTTCCCTGCCCCCCGCCTCCTCTCTTCTCCTCCGTTCGCCCCCGGCCAGAACTTTCTCCCATCACCTCACCCCTCACTCCCACCTGGGCCATTGCCCTTCAGCCCCTGAGCCCCCTCAGCGCTGCCAGGCTGGCCACCCCCTCCCCTGATCCTCCCCCTGGGCGTCCCCCTATGCTCCCCCTCCCCTGGTCTTTCCCCCCCTCCCCCTCCCCTGGTCCTTCTCCCCCTCCCCCTCCTGTGGTCCTCCCCCCTCCTCCCCCTCCCCTGATCCTCCCCCTCTGCTCTCCCTGCTTGGTGGTCCTTCTCCCCTTAGCCTCCCCTCCTCCTCCTCCTGCCTCTGTCTGGTCTCCCAGTAACTACCCCCTCTCTCCCCTACCCCTGTCTGATCCTTCTCTCCTCAGCTCCCTCTGCTTGTTGATCCTCCCCTGGGCATCCCTCCTCCTCCAGTCAGGTGCCTCTTCCTTCATCCCTTCCTAGTCTGTCCTCCCCTTAGCTGCCCTTCCTCCTCCTGTCTGGTCCTTCTCCCCTCAGCTCCCTCTGCCTAATGGTTCTCACCTTCCTCCTCCTCCTCCTCTTCCTCCTCCTATCTGGTCCTCCCTTCATCCCTCCTTGTCTGTCCTCCCCTTAGCCTTCCCTCCTCCTCCTACCTGGTCCTCCCTTCATCCCTCCTTGTCTGTCCTCCCCTTAGCCTCCCCTCCTCCTCCTACCTGGTCCTCCCTTCATCCTTCCTTGTCTGTCCTCCCCTTAGCCTCCCCTCCTCCTCCTACCTGGTCCTCCCTTCATCCCTCCTTGTCTGTCCTCCCCTTAGCCTCCCCTCCTCCTCCTCCTACCTGGTCCTCCCTTCATCCCTCCTTGTCTGTCCTCCCCTTAGCCTCCCCTCCTCCTCCTACCTGGTCCTCCCTTCATCCCTCCTTGTCTGTCCTCCCCTTAGCCTCCCCTCCTCCCCCTGCCTGGTCCTTTTCCCCTCAGCTCTCCCTGCCTAGTGGTCCTTCTCCCCTTAGCCAACCTCTCTTTCCCAGGTGATAGTCTTCTGAAATCAAAGGGAAACAGGGGGAACTCCGGAAGTATAGCCCAATGGGTGCTAAAGAAGGGAAGGAGGTGGGAGAAGTTGTACCTGGGGTTAGGCCGGGGAGAGCCCTGAAGGTCTTGGGGGTACAGGGCTATGGGGATCCCGGGCCCTGGGTCCCGGCTTGGATTTCCTGGCTCTGGCGGGGCAGGAAGCAGAGCTGGGCCGGTTTTCCGGAGGCCCTGGCCCTCCTGCCCCTCCCCGCTTCCTGCTCTGACTGGGAGGGGTCCCCCCACACCCCACACCCACCTCCTCCCCTCCGCTTCCTTCCCCTTCTCTGCCAGTGCCTGCGAGCTCCTCCTCCCTGAGAGGCTCAGCCTGGCCAGACGTGTATAGTGGCCCCTTCTTCTCTTCCCCCATCACCAACTCTTGGACTCTCTCTTCCTGTCTCTCTTCTTCTCTCCTGTTTGTCTAGTCTCCAGTCACTGTCTCGACCCAGATTCCTCCTTGTCTTTGACTCTCTGCCCCTTGGTCACTGTGGAGCTTGACCCTGCCCCTCCCTTCCCCTGCCTCAGGACCTGCTGGCTCTCCCATCCTGTCTGTATGTCTGTCTCTTTCTGAGCATATATCATCCACCTGCCTGGCTGTCTGCCTCTCTCCCTTTCTGTCTCTGTGTCTCCCTCCTGCTCTGTCTGTCTGCCTCTGTCCCCCTGTCTCTCCAATCACTCTTTTGCCTGCCTTTCTTCCTGCCTGCCTGTCTCTTCCTTTCTGACTCCCTTATCTCTCTTGTTCAGTGCCCTTTTATCTTTCTCTTTCTGTCTCTCCCTTTCTCTCTCTGACTTTAGCATCTCTCATCTTTCTGCTGGCAGCTAGGTGGCAACAGAGTGCCTGGCCTGGAATCAGGCCAACTCATCTGTGTGAGTTCAAATCTGAGCTCAGACACTTACTAGCTGTGTGACCCCGGGCAAGTCACTTAACCCTGTTTGCCTCAGTTTCCTCATCTGTAAAATGAACTGGGGAAGGAAATGGCAAACCACTTTAGTATCTCTGCCAAGAAAACCCCAAATTGGGTCACAAAGAGTCAGACACAACTGAAAAACAAGTCTCATGTCTTTCTCTGTCCATCATCTGTCTTCTCTCTCTTTGTATGTCTCTCTCACCTGTTTTCCTCTCTCTGCCTGTCTCCCTCTGTGTCTGCTCCTCTCTCCCATGTCTCTTATCTCTCTGTTTCTCCTTCTCTGTCGCCCTGTGTATTTTAATTCAGCAAACATTTATTAAGCTCCAATTACTTGCAAGGCCCTGTGCTGGATTCCTGGGGAAGGAAGGAAGGAAGGAAGAAGGAAGGAAGGGAGAGAGAGAGAGAGAGAGAGGAAGGGAGGGAAGAAGACACATTCCCTGCCCTCTAGGAGCTTACTTACATTGTACTATCATTATTTGACCACAAATAATAATAGTGCACTCAAAGACAAAGACCCCAAATGTTCTAAAATATATTTAAGGGAAGTGAAATCAGTTGGTAGGGAGAGGTTCAGGAGGGCTTCACAGAGGAGGTAGCACGCTCCTCTTGAGAGTGTTAAGAGAAGGCCTCTGAGAAGCCCAGGGACATGGCAGGCATTCAGGCTAGCCTATGTAAACATGCTAAGGTGGGAGATGAGAAGAGTAAGTAGGGCCTGTTTACCCAAAAGGTAGGCTGTGGAAGGGAAAAATGTGGGGGAGAAGTGTGAAAAGGGAGAGTGCAGCCAGATTGTGCAGAGCATTCAGCTTCTCAGCAGAGTGTGCTTTGTATCCTGGAGGGCAAAGGAAGCCCCAAAGTCCTTTGAGCAAGGCGGTTGATTTAGTCACCCCCTAGCCTTAGGTAATAATTGGCAGCTATGCAAAGGATCAATTGGTGAGAAAAGAGACTGGCAGCAAAGGGACCAACTCAAAGGTAATTAAAATAGTCTGGGCAAGAGGCAGTGAGGTCCTGAGCTGGACTGTGTAGGTCTGGTGAAGGGAGAGAGGGTGCAGGTAGAATTAACAAGACTTGCCAACTGAGGTGGGGGAGAAGGAAGAGTCAGGACAACTCTGATGTTTGGACCTCAATTCATGTACTGTTTCTGACACATACTGTGTGACCTAGGACAAAGACACAGTGCCCCCTAAATTACAGAGAAGGTATCTGTATGCCTCGGTAAAGAGCATGCCCTAAGGCAGTGATCCCTAACCCCCCTCCCTCAAAGCTGAGGGAAATATGGGATCAGCTTGCCCAGGGCCCAGGTCTTCTGGGCTAGATAAGGGAAGAGGCTGTCTGCAGATCCATATGGTCTGTTCCCACACCCTTGAGATGAGCTCCTGCAATGTGGAGCATCTCCTTTCATCATCTTTTATCACCTGTGAGCTTATCCTTGGGCTGCATCTGGGAAGGCGTTGCCCTCCTGCTCCCCTGGAGCAGAGGGACCAGAGAGGTTAGCCATCACACCTGAGGACCCGGAGAAGCCACTTAGTCCAAAGTTCATTTTACCAGAGGTGGAAACTGAGAGCTAGACAGGTAATGGTACCTGAGAGGTGAGCCTCTTGGTAAGTAAGGCATGAGGTGGGGTGGGACAGGAGATGCCTCAGCATGCTTGAAGGGAATCAGGGTGCCTGGGGCCCTGAGTAGGGCAGAGATCCATCTCCCTTCTTTCTCTGATCACCTCTTTTCTGCCCCCCCCATAGGTACTTCCTGTTTCTTCCCCACCCCTACACCCAAGGGAGGGGTAGAGCAACAGGTGCTGAGAGGGGAAGGGGGATGGGCTTGTTTACTCCCCAGCTTGGGGTGACTTAGGTACAGCTGGGGAGGAACACCGGAGACCTGCCCAGCTGGGTGCGTTTCCAAAGAACTGGGGGCTCAGGCCCTAAGAGGAGACAGACACCTGGTCGCTGGGTGAGGAGGGGGTGGTGACTGGGCAGTGGGGGTATCCAGAGCTAGGGGATGAGGGTGCTCCTGTCTTTAAGGTGGGGACAGTTAGGCTTCCTGATGGCTGGCTCCCCACGGCAAGGTGTTTTACACACAGACCATTCCATTTCTCCCGATAAAGAATGGAGTCCCTTCCTTCCCAATGGACCACAGATTTATTATCCTTAGTAGCCATCACAAAGCTTAGGGGGAAGGGTCCTGCTTCAGGCATCTCCTGAATTACAGGGGAGAAATTTAGAAGGGTCAGGAGTCAAGGCCTGAGGGGGATAAAGAAGGGAGTATAGCATGGGAGAGGGAAAAAACATGTCAAAGACATAGGAAACAGAACAGGGAATGTCAGGGCTGGGAGGGGCTTAGAACAGGGAATGTCAGGGCTGGGAGGGGCCTAGAACAGGGAATGTCAGGGCTGGGAGGGGCCTAGAACAGGGAATGTCAGGGCTGGGAGGGGCCTGAGAACAGGGAATGTCAGGGCTGGGAGGGGCCTGAGAACAGGGACTATCAGGGCTGGGAGGGGCCTAGAACAGGGACTGTCAGGGCTGGGAGGGTCCTGAGAACAGGGAATGTCAGGCTGGGAGGGGCCTTAGATACTATCTAGTGGAACCCACTTCTGAAGAAACTGAGAGTGGGACAAGGGCAGAAAGACCTGAAGGGGGCAGTGTGGGGTGAAGGTGCTTTGAGCAGGCCCAAGCGGGGCCCTCAGGGCTTCTCCAGCTGGACATCTCCCACCCTGAGGGTGGTGGCATCCTGGTAGGTCCCCTGCAGGCCCCGGGAAATGTCCTCATACATGGAGCAGTCATCAATGTTAAGGCCCTAGAAGGGAGAAGAGGAAGCTGGAGGTCAACCTCAGGGATGGAGCGGGGAGATGTCTCCAGGACCCTCCCCAGTCTCTCCAGTCCTAAAGGGGCCTCACCTCATACAGGTTCTCATCATCATAATAGTCCAGGTGATCCACAGCGTACCTTTCATTCTGCCAGCGCTTCTAAAGTGGAGAAAAATGAGGGATTGGGGAGAGATGGCCCAGAGAGGTGGGGGATGGGGAGAGATGGCCCAGAGAGGTGTGTAGGGCCCAGATCAGGGGTGGAGAACCTTCAGTCTGTAAGCTACATGTGACCCTCTAGGTCCTCAAGTAAGGCCCTTTGACTGAATCCAAACTTCACATAACAAATCTCCTTAATAAAAGAATTTGTTCTGGAAAACTTGGACTCAGCCAAAGGACCACACTTGAGGACCTAGAGGGCCACATATGGCCTGGAGGCTGCAGGTTCCCCACCCCTGGCCCGGACCCTATGGTCATGGGGCTGTGGGATTTAGAAGCTGGGAGAGACCATGGCATTCAGCTCATCTAGCCCCCTCTTTTTACAGTAGGAGAAGCTGAGGCTAAGAGAGGCACTCTCTCCAAAGGGAAACCTAAGAGCTGGGATCTAAAGCCAGGGCCTCGGCCTGAGAATCGAGTGCTGTCTCCAGAAGACGGCAGCTGCTTCCCCAAGTCCTCTGCCCCCCCACACACACACACTGTCTATCCTGCAGTGCCCTGTTCCCTCTCTCTTTTCCCATTCACTTCTGTTAACTAGATTCAAGGAGGCCTTCCTGACTACCAGAAATGGGTATATGGGGGAAATCAGACACGGGCCCAGAGCAGCTTGGGCAAGGGGGAATCCAGTCCAGCACTACAGGATGGAAGGTCTGCAGGGTAAGAAAAGCCTGGATGCTGAAGGGGAAGGGGGGGCTTACCCTGAAGAGCAGAAGCGTGCCAGGGACCACTGCACAGAACAGTAGAATGATTCCCTCTGCCGTGATGATTCTGTTCTTAGTGCCTTCTCCCATGTCCAGGAAGGGTCTGGGCATTGGCTCTAGAAGGGGGAGGATGGGGGAGGGAGGAAGGGAAAGATCACTGAAGGCGTCAGCCCTGCCTGCCCCTTTCTAGGCCTCCGTTTCCACACTTGTCAAATGGGGATGATGACAGTGTCACTGCTCAGGCTCACAAATTCAGAGCTCAAAGACCCTGAGGTCGTGGAATCCAACTCCTCTGGGTTACAGATGAAGAAACTGAGAGGCCCAAAGAATTCAAGTGACCTACCCAAGGGGTCTTTCATTTGCATCATCTAGTGGGTTATCATGAGGAAAGAATTGTGAAGAGCCAAGAGATTATTCAGATGGACAGACGTCATTGGCCCCATTTTATAGAAGGAGAAGCTGAGGGTCCCCAAGAGGGCAAAGTCAGGACTTTAAGTCAGACGGCCTCTGGAGCCTCTATCCAGAAGGAAATCTGAAGCCCTTTGCCAGCTCCTCACCCTCCTTGGAGGTTCCACATCCCCCAGCTCCTGAGTCTAAGAGAGGACAGGGCTGAGGAATTAGGACACTTATGTCCAGGAGAGGTAAGGATGGGGAAGAGGATGGTTATGACAATTTTTAAAATAACTTTTTAATTTTTAATTTAATTTTAATTTAAATTTTTAAAATATATTTTAAGATAATAAAATTTAAAATTTTTATATTTTAAAATATAAAAATAGAGAGTTTTGGGCCTTGCAAATGAATTCCTCAAACGCAGTTTCCTGGGGGGACTGGACTCCACAGGTTGCTTCAGGGTTGGGGGGACTAGGACCCTGAGCCCCTGAAGTGGGGGTACCCAGAGAATGGGTATGGGGAGACTCACCTCGAACCCTGAGGTAGGTGCCACAGGACTCCAAGGTTGGGCCAGGCATGAGAGAGACCTGACATAAATACATGCCCCCATCACTCTTGCTCACTTTCCAGAAGACCAGCGTCCCATTGGGCTGAAGGGGCTTCTCCACCTGGGCCCTGGGCCAAGTGAAGTTGTCCATGAAGACTCGCCACCAGGTCACGGTGGCATTGGGGCCCCCGTCATGTTCGCAGGGCAGCCAGGCCGTGGCCCCCACCGGCACAGTCACTGAGGGTGGGCCAGAGATCAAGTGCAGGCCCCAGGTGAGGGAGTCTAGGAGTGGGGCACAGTGAAGGAAGGGTGGGATCAGGATGATGTCCAAGGGCCAGTCTCTCAACTAGCTGCCCATGGAGAGAGCCCCACCTGGGAGCCAAATGTCACTAAAGATGGGGGGCCTACGACGTGACTCTTTCCTTCTATGACTCCTACTTTCCTCCTTGGAAAAAGTTCAATTACTGAACTCAGTTCAATTACTGAATTCTAAATCTCTCTGGTCTGACCTTCTACAGTCTGTTCTCAGGCCCCTCCCAGCCCTGACACTCCCTGTTCTAAGGCCCTCCCAGCTCTGACATTCCCTGTTCTAAGGGCCCTCTCAGTTCTGACATTCCCTGTTCTAAGGCCCTCCCAGCCTTGATATTCCCTGTTCTCAGACCCTTCCCGGACCTGACATTCCCTGTTCTAAGGCCCCTCCCAGCCCTGACATTCCCTGTTCTCGGGGCCTTACCAGCTTTGATTTTCTTTTTCTTTGGCACCTCCCAGCATTGGCTAGGATCACAAAAAATTAGAGCCAGTTAAGAGACTTTTTAATTCAACCCTCAAGGGTTTAGTGATGAAAACAGGCCCAGGGAGGAAAGGGGTCTTGCTCAGATGGAACTTGGAATCACTGGGCCATACTAAGTCAGAGTAGGGAGGGCCTATACCAGCTGGTAGCCAAACCCCCTCTATGGTCCTCTGATTCACAGGAGGGGAGAATGAGGCCCCAGAGGGCCAGGTTTTTACCCAACACTATAAGAACAGGGCAGGGGACAGAGAAAGGTCTCAAACATTAATTAAGTGCTTGCTATACACAAAGCACCCAGGTCATTTGACATGGTACTTTTTGCTATATCTCAGTGAGAGAAGGGATTTTAAAAAGTGGGGGCACATCTCCCCTCAATTCATCTTCCCCAAACCCACTATGGATTGGGGAGATGGGGAGGGAGGGAGTACTTTCATTTCTTCATTTGGACCTGGGTAAATATAGATGGGTGATAGGAAGGCAGATGTAGGCCCAACGCACCAAAGGTGTGTCTTTCTCTCTGCTCCATGGCTCTCTCTGGCTTCCCCAGACTTCTTGGATCAGCTTTCCCTCTCCCCAACTTCTTACTATCCCCAGAGCTCAAGCTGTTTTCTGTGTTCCTGCTGAAGGGAGTTAATGGAGCCCCAGGCAGAAGGGGCAGAGAGCTGGGCTGGGTGCCCAGAGATCTGAGACCTAGTCCTTTGTCACTCACTCAACACAGGGCCCTAGGTGAGTGCCTTGCCTCATTTTCCTCATCCCTAAAATGAAGGTGATGGGCTTTGTGTTTGACTTTGGTCCTCCTCTAGAGCTCTATTTCTCCTTCTGTAAAGTAACATTCCATGAGTCCTGCCTTCAAAAGGCCCCACATCTGGACCTGACTGGGCACCCAATCCTTCCTCCTTCTGGTTCCTCCCTGTGCCAACCTCACTCCCAACCCTTGTCTGTATTTTGGTCCTTCCCCAGTCCAGATTCAAACACCTACCAGGGCTCAGGGCAGAGATGAGGAGGAGGGCGGAGGGCAGAAGCAGGCCGGACATCATCTCCAAAGGGTCCCCAACTGCCTGAGATCTTGCTACGGAGAAAGGAGAGCTGTCTTTGCCTAGCAAGGCGTTGCTTCCTGCTGCACCTGGATAGGAGATGAGCTCCACCGCTCCCCAGTGCCAGCCCCCCAGGGCCCCAGACTGAGAACAGATCTGGGAGGGACCTCAGGCAAGCAAGGCAAGAAGAGCTTAGCAAGTGTTTGACTCTGGGTCAAGTGCAGTCGACACAAATAGGAACAAAAACAGTCCTTACCTTCAAGGAGATTCCACTCAGAAAAGCGCCAGATGAGGGGACAAGGAGGGGTGTGGAAATCTAAGGATTAGAAATAGGGCTGGGGGCGGCTAGGTGGCGCAGTGAATAGAGCGCCGGCCCTGGAATCAGAAGGACCTGAGTTCGGAGCCGGCCTCCGACACTTAATCCATACAAACAAAAAAAAAAAACCTAGCCGTGTAACCTTGGGCAAGTTACTTAACCCCAATTGCCCTAAAGGGGCGGCTAGGTGGCGCAGTGAGCAAGAGCGCCGGCCTCGGAGTTGGGATGACCCGAGATCAGATCCGGCCTCAGAAAATGAGCACCCACGCATAAATAATGACTAGCCGTGTAACCTTGAGCAAGTTACTTAACCCCAATTGCTTTAAAAAAAAAAAAAGAAATAGGGCTGAAAAGGTAATGAGGCATGGCCAGCCTGGGCCAGTGCCCAAAATGGAGACCCCCCCCCCTAGACTGATCTCACTCATGGAGGAACAGGATGGGGGAGAGTAAGGGATGTCCCATATTAAGAGGGCCCCCAGGCCCCGGGGAACGTTCTGGTGTGAGAGGGAGAGAATAAGCCTTTAAGTGCCTGCTGCCTGCCATTAGGCAAAAAAGACTTTCCCCCATTCCACAGGAACTGATCTTTAAAGAAAAAGGATTCTAAGAAGGTGGCCTTAAGATGGGAAAGTGAGCGAAGATGTCCAGAGCAGAGGTGATGGCCACAGAATAGAGACTGGAGATCGTGGTAAGGGTGATCACTTTCCCTCTACTCTGGGCTCAGAAGAGCCTCTTCTTGGAGACTTGGGCCTCTATAGTGGGCTCTGTCATGCTCACAAAATCTTTTAAAAGTGGAGGATTGTAATTTTCAGGGAGAAATCCTGGGTCTAAGCAAAGACTTTTGCTATAAAATCAGGAGACTGGACTGGATGCAGGGTTCTTACCCTTGTTGTGTGTCATTAAGCCTTTGCTGACCAAGCTTGGCCCTAGCTGGCCAGCTGGGTAACTGTGATTGCTCCATCTCTAAGGAACTCTTCCCCCTTCGTCAAATGAAAACAACCTCCAGGATTTCCACCCATGGCCGATAGTTCTGTCCTTGGGAGCCAAGCTGAACAAGGTCCCCTGATCTAGAACCCCAGAATTCCTCTCTCTGAGAACATCGTCCATATCCCTTTGTCTGTCTGTCTCCATCTTTCTTCCTTCCTCCATCTCTGTCTCTTCCCCCACCCCCATCCATCTCTACTTCCCTCTCTGTTTCTGTCTCTCTTTCCCCCCTCGCTGTCTCTCTCTGTTTCTCTCTCCCTCTGTCTCTGTCTCTCTCCTACTCCTCTGTCTTTCCTCCTCCTTTTTTCTTTCTTTCTTTCTTTCTTTCTTTCTTTCTTTCTTTCTTTCTTTCTTTCTTTCTTTCTTTCTTTCTTTTTCTTTCTTCTTCTTCTTCTTCTTCTTCTTCTTCTTCTTCTTCTTCTTCTTCTTCTTCTTCTTCTTCTTCTTCTTCTTCTCTCCTCCTCCTCCTCCTCTCTGTCTCTCTCTTTCCTCCTCCTCTCCTCCCCTCTCTGTCTATCTCCCCCTTCCCTCCCTCCCTCCCACACCCAGTCTCTACTCTGTGGCCATCACTCTGCTCTGGACATCTTGGCTCACTTCCCCATCTTAACCCTTGGTTCTTCATGGATCCCTTGCCCCTTGCCATGGTCATTCATGTCTTGCCAGTTCCCCTTCCCCTATCTACGGTTACACCAAACATCCAAATTTGCTTCAAAGCTCAGCTCAGACGCCACCTCCTACATGAAACCTTTCCTGATTTCCCCTCCCCACCTGCTAGCACCTCTATCACGCCAAAAGTGCCTTGCATTTATCATGGTAATAATTATTAATAACAATAATTATAATCAAATGATACAATTATAAAGTGCTTAGCATGTTTGGCCCATAGTAGGCACTATAGTGTTGTTTAGCTGTTTAATCATGTCCCCACTCTTTCTGATCCCATTTGGGGTTTACTTGGCAGAGACGTCGGAGTGGTTTGCCATTTTCTTCTAGAACTCATTTTACAGATGAGGAAACTGAGGCAAACAGGGTGAAGTGACTTGCCCAGGGTCACACGGCTAGTAAACATCTGAGGCCTGATTTGAACTCAGGAAGAGGAGTCTTCCTGACGCGAGGCTCAGTACTCTACCCACTGTGCCACTTAACTGCCCCAGCTTATATATACATATATAACATTTATAACTACATAAATGTTAGCTATTATTATTGTTCTTATTAATAAATGCTTGTTTTCTTCCTGTGTACATATATATCGTGTCCCCTGCAAAGAAAATAATCTCCTTGAGAGAAGGGACTTCCTTACTTTTGTCTTTGGGGCTCCCAGGGCCTGGTACAGGATAGGTCCTTAATAAATGCTGATTTGCTTCATCCACGCTCTCTGCCCTGACCTCCAGTCATTGAACAGTAGAAATAGCCTACATTTCTCTATGACTTTAAGCTTTGCAAAGTGCTTTACAGAAAAGACCTCATTTGAGCCTGGAAACAACCCTGGGAGGTTAAGTGCTATGATCATTCCCATTTTAAAGATGATGAAACTGAGGCTCAGAAACTTGCCTTAAGTTACATAGCTGGTGTCAGGATGGGACTCCCAGTCCTGCAAGATACAACTTTACCTCTCAGAGTGACCTGGAGGGACTCACACAGTTACAAATTCGCTACTAAGTTACATTCTCTACTATCAACTGGGTCCTCTCTGCTACATGGCAATCCTTCAGTGCTTTCGGTTTACTCTCATTCTCTCTCTGTCCCTCCTCTGCTCCCCTCTTGACTTCCCTGGCTTCCTTTAAGTGTCTGCCGGAATATTTCCCCAATCTCTTTTCATTCTTCAGCTTTCCCTCTGTTAATTATTTCTTATTGATCCTGTATGTAGTTTGTTAGTATATGTTCTTTTGTCCATTGTCTCCCCACTAGATTACAAATTCCTTAAGGACAGGGACTATCTTTTGCCTCTTATTGTATACCCAGGGCTTAGCAGAAATGCCTAGCACATAGTAGGTGCTTAATAAATGTTGATTGGTTTTATTGAATGTTTAAATTCAGAAAAAAATTAAATAAAACCACTTCCCTTAACTCAGCCAGCCCAGTTTATCATCCTATGTTTTTTCTCTTCATCTCACTCATTTCCTCCACTTCTTCACTTCCCACTTCTCAGTTCCAAGTAATCTGATTTCTATCCCCACCATTCAATGGGAAAAGCCCTCTTACAAATGATCTTGACACACATGGCCTTTTGTTAACCCTCATCCTGTTTGACTTCACTGAAATACCAAAGCCCATCCTTCTCCTCCTGGGCACTCATCTTTCTTGGCTTCCACAGTATTGCTTTCTCCTGAGCTTTCTCAGTCTCCTCCTTCATCCTCCTTCTCTCACTAAATGTCAGTGTCCTTCAAGGCTCCGTGTGGGGCTCTCTTCTCTTCCCTCCTTTCAAATACCCATTTGGTGATCTCTTCAGTTCCCACAGATATAACTATATCTATGGCAATGGCTTCCAGGTGTAGAACTTTAGTCCCACATCACCATCTGTCTCCTGGACACCCCAACCTGGATGTTCTGTAGGTATTTCACACTCAACGTCCCCAAAACTGCCTGTTTCTGTGGAAGGCACCAGATTTGGGTCCCCAATCTGGAGTCATCATCAGTCTTTCACTTTCCATCCTATTCCTTATCTGGTCAGCTGCCAGGTCTCATTAACAACTCTCCTATCCAGCTCCTTCTCACACAGAAGTGTGCATGCTGGTAAATATTTAACTGCCAGGTCTGGGGTTGTCTATAAGACACCCTTTTTAGTCTTATGTGCATTATTAACATTTTCCTCCATTACTTTCTTAAGTTTAGTCAACAAAATAGTAAACCAAGCCCTGACTTATAGAGATTTTTCTTTTCCTTTCCTTCCTTTCTCCCTTCCTTCCTTCCTTCCTCCCTCCCTCCCTCCCTCCCTTCCTTCCTTCCTTCCTTCCTTCCTTTTTTTCTCCAATAATCAAGGTGTAAATACCACACTGAAACTTTCCACCTACACCCCTGTAATTACCACCTAATTGATGCCTCTATCTCCACTCCCTTCTCGATCCATCCTCCCCATAGCTGCCAAGCTGACATTGCAAAGAGAAAGATGAACCCATATCACCTGCCTTCCCAAAAATACTAAATGCCTTCCTCTGGCTTCTGGGATAAAATATAACTCCTTCAGCTAGGCATTCTGAACCTTCCAAATTATAATTCCTACCTATCTTTCCAGTCATATTTCATATTTCACCTCTCTATCCAGTCACCCTGAGCTGCTTCCATCTCTCACTTCAATGACTTTGTTAGGCAGTAGCCCTTGCCAGGAATGCCTTCCCTCCTCACCTACAGCTCTTAGAATCCCTAGTTCTTCTCAAAGCCCAGCTCAGGTGCTACCTTCTCCGAGAGACTCTTCTGATCCCCTCCCCTGCATTACTTGGTATGCAAATATCAGTGTATATTTTGGATCTCCCTCTGGAGAATATAAGCTCACTGATGTCAGGGTCTGTTGAGCCTCCAGCATGATGCTGGTACATGGTAGGAACTTCCATACTCAATGTTTGCTGAAATGAATTGAGTATGTCCCAGGAACTCGGAAAAGCTAATGAGTCCATAGAGGTGAGAGACGGAACATCCAAAGCAGAGAACATTTGTGGGCGAGGTTTGGCTGGAATGCAGAATGCATGGAGAAGAGTTTGGGAAGGCAAGCTGAAGCCAGGCTGTGGCAGGCTTTTAATGTCAGGCTGAGAGATCTGTGTTTTCTTCTCAAGGCAACAGGGAACCTTGGAGGGTTTTTGAACAGGTGACAGAGACAATCGGATGTGTGCTGTAGACAATCTCATTGGCAGGCCAGTCAGTCAGTCAATTAACATTTAATAAATACCTACTATAATATAGGCAGTATGCTAAGTGCTAGGGATACAAAAAGGGACAAAAGACAGTCCCTGGCCCCAAGAAGGGGTAGGGGGGGAAGAGGGAAGGAGAGAGACAGACAGACAGAGAGACAGACACAAACACACAGAGAGAGAGAGAGAGAGATTAGAAGCAAAGAGGTCAGTTAAAGGACTACTTCCAAAGTCCAGGTGAGAAGTGAGCAGGGTTCAAATTCAGAAGGAACCTCTGTGAGTGGACAGATGGAGAGAAGGGGAAACAAGATGGAAGATTAGGGAATGAAAGGTGAGCAAATGATTGAGGGAAAAGAACAGAAAGAGGATTGAGAGATCAGTGGAGTTATTGAGTTAACCCCTCTATTTTCCTGTCTTCCATTCCATCCTCTCAATTCTCAATCTTTTCTCAAAATTCTCAACTTCTCTCCTTTCAATCTTTTTCTTCTCTATCTCTCCTCTCTTACTGTCTCTGTCTCTCCCTCTCTCTGTCTCTCTCTGTCTCTCTCTGACTCTGTCTCTCTGTCTCTCTGTTTCTCTGTGTGTCTGTCTCTCCCTCGCTCTATCTCTCTCTGTGTCTCTGTCTCTCTCTGTGTCTCTGTCTCTCTCTCTCTGACTCTGTCTCTCTTTGTCTCTTGTTCTCTCAGGCCCTCACTTTATCCTTCTCCCTTTTCCCCAAATCCCCCATCTCTGCCTTCCTTTCAATCTCTCTCCTCACTCTCTAGGTCTCTCAATCCACAGCTCCTTCAATCCTCCGTTTCTCCCTCTGTCCATCTCATTTACCCATGTCTCTCACCACTGTGACGCCCTCCTTCTCTCTCAATCCCCCATTTCTGAGGGGATAGAAAAGCAATGGCCTTGGGGTGGCTAGGTGGTGCAGCGAGCGCCCGCCCTGGAGTCAGGAGGACCTGAGTTTGGATCCAGCCTCAGACACTTAACACACACACACACACACACACACACACACACACACACACACACAACCTAGCCCTGTGACCTTGGGCAAGTTACTTAACCCCAATTGCCCTCCAAAAAGCAAAAAAACAAAAACAAAAAAAAACAAAAACCAAGAAAAGAAAAGCAATGGTCTAGAAGTGCTTTCTAAAATCTCATCCGTGCAAGAGAAGGGAAGGGGTGTCCAGAGGTAAGAAATGACTGATAACTGGATTTGGCTGGAGCCCTCAGAATCACAGACTCATGGTATCTCGGGGTTCCAAGGGACTTTAGAGGCCAGCTAGTCAACCCTTATCTGCTTGAGAATCCCCTCTCCAACCTACTTGACAAGTGATCATTCAGCCTGCACCCACATACCTCCAATAGGAAGGAGCTCTTGACCTCCTGGGGCGATCCAGTTCACTTTTGGACAACTCTAATTATAAGGAATTTCCCCCGCTTGCATCAAGGAGAAATCTGTCTCCACAGTTTCTATCTGCTGCTCTTTGTTCTGCCCTCTGTAGCCAAGATGAACAAGTGGATTGCCCCCTCCAGGAGACAAGCCTTCACATGCTTAGGTCTCATTTCCCACCCCCACCGCCAGTCTTCTCCAGACTAAACATTCTCAGTTCCTTCCTCTGTTCTTCATTTGGCATGATCTCTGTGACCTTCACCATCCTCTCTTCCTGTACACTCTCCAGCTAATTTTGCTCTTTTGGGGTACATGGGGTGTTCGGGAGGACCAGCACCTCTAGCGGGAGGGCTGCTTTCCACCTTTGGTGTCCACCTGATTCACCCAACTCTCACCTATGGCCCAAGAAACTGTAGCATGTGCAGTGGCCACACCCTGGTAAACTGCCCTGGCAGATGGGCCAAACCAGGTTGATGGTAATCAGAGAGCTGGAAGGATGTCCATGCCATGGCCAGTGGTCAGATGAGAACAAGATGTTCTACCAGCCATGAAGGCAGCTGAAGCAGGCACTGTGGAGCGCTTAGTCTGACATTAAGATGCCAAGGTCACCCACCACATCCTGGATCATCACCAGTGGTCTGGGCTTTTGTCTTGCCACTACATTTCCATGACTCTGGAAGAGAGAGTGAGGTTGAGGACATTGTGTCACTCTGCCTCACACCCAATTCGTGCACAAGTCAGCACCCTGTGATGTCATAGGTCCTCTTCAAAAATGAAGGACAAACAACAACATTCTTTGAAAAATATGATACTCCTGCCTGTTCTCATGACTCCAGATGTAGTCTGCCTCTGGCAGAGTGCAGTGGGGCCATTACCTCCTGCTCCCGGATAACAAGCCTCTCAAAATGTACCTCCCATCCAGCTAACCTTAGGGACTGCCTGTTCACACTAGGACTCATTTTGAGCTTGTAGGGGAACTTTGGTCCATCTCTTCCTCTCCATACCTTGCAGGAAGGGCATTGATTTTTGGAACCCCAAAGTAGAACTTTACATTGAGCTTTATTTGATTCAGCCCAACATTTTAGCCTCTTGGGATATTTATGACTCCTGACTTTGTCATCCCTTGGATTAGCTAACCCTCCCAATTGTGTCATCTGTGGATCTGATAGGACAGAAACTGAGGAAGAATTGTGTTTATGCTATACGATACTTGCCTTCACACAGAATTGTATATTTCAGAAGGAGGAGGGAGTGACTGACTGGTATCCCCTATAATGATTGACAAAATATTGATCTCAAAATCACCTTGTAAAGAAGGTGCTACAACCATTCCAGGACAATAGAATGTAAACTCCTCAAGGGCAGGTATTCTGTTCATTCTTCTTCTTTATATCTCCAGTTCTTTGGTACCTAGTAGGTGCTTAATGCACACTGCTTGTTGAATTGGATTGAATGAAAGTCTTCATTACGTTCGTTGGGGAACTCCACTGGAAACCTCCTCCCATGTTCACTCATTGACGACCCATTCACTGGGCACATTCTGAGTCCACCTAATCAGACCATCCCCTAAGCAGAGGAATCTGGGGTCCACTCTACACCCACCCACCCCCAGCCCTTCTGCAGAAGCAGCACTCCTGGGGCTCCCCAAACCAGATTAAAATATAATTGGGAAATATTTAACAAAATAAAAAAATACAGTAAAATGTATATAACATTATATTTTTAAAACTAAGTCAATATGTGACCTGCAGGGGTCCTTATATATTATCTATTTCAATTTGATACCACTGATTTTATGTACATTTCTCCATCTTGTCCACAAGAACAGCATGAGCTGCTTTGTCAAATGCTTTGCTAAAATATAGGTTGGAGGAGCTGATAGCATTACCTTGACCTACCAGGGAAGTAACTGTGGCTAGATAGATAGATAGATAGATAGATAGATAGATAGATAGATAGATAGATAAAGTTCACCAGTATTGCACGTCAGTTTCACAAAAGCATGCTTTCATGGGTTCTGGATAATGGATGATGCTCTCGAACTTTCCTGGTCACTAATGCAGCAAAGTAGAGCCATGTGTTTTCCCATGCTTTTTAGCTGTGATGTGGTCGTTCACTTTCAACAAAGATAAAACAGTTTCAAGGTCAACTACTGCACTGATGGTAAATTATTTAACTTGAAAAGGCTTGCAAGCCAAGACTAAAGTGGAGGGAGAGTTGGTGCATGACTTTTTGTTTGCAGATGATTGTTTATACAATGCAACCTTTGAAGCTGAGATGCAACAAAGTATAGATCGATTCTTTGCCACTTGTACTAATTTTGGCTTAACAATTAACACCAAGGTAACACAGGTTCTCCACTAGCCACCACCACACCATCCAGATGTGGAACTATTGGTTACAGCAAATGGAGAAATTTTGAATACTGTGGATAAGTTCACTTGCCTATACTTTCCAGGGAAGTACACATAGATGACAAGTTTGATGCATGCATTGCTAGAACTAGCTCAGTGTTTGGGAGGCTCTGAAGGAAAATGTGGGAGAGAAGAGGTATTAGACTGAATACCAAACTGAAGGTCTACAGAACCATTGTGCTGGCTTCATTGTTGTATGCCTGTGAAACCTGGACAGTCTACCAGAGCCATGCCAGGAAACTGAATCGATTCCATTTGAATTGTCTTAGGAAGATTCTGAAGGTCAGCTGGCAGGATAAGGGACCAGAAACTGAGGTTCTTTCTACTAAACTGCCAAGCATTCAAATTCTCCTTTAGAGAGCACAACTCTGATAGGCTGGCCATGTTGTTTGAATGCCTAAAAGACTATTTTATGGAGAACTTACACAAGGCAAGTGCTCACGTGGACGTCAGAAGAAATGATACAAGGACACTGTCAAAGTCTCTCTGAAGAACTTTGAAATCAATTATGAGACATGGGAGACACTGACACAGGACCATCCAGTATGGAGTGCCCTCATCAAAAAAGACAGTGTGCTCTTTAAGCAAAGCAGAATTGCAGTAGCTTAAAAAAAAAAAAAAGCAAGATGAGCAAATTTAAAGATATCTCCACTCCAAATGTTCATATGGACTATTTGTGCCCAACCTTTGGTAGAGCCTTCCAAGCTTATATTGGTCTGATCAGTCTCAGTTGGACACAGTGTACCTTGACCCCAATGGAGTGATGTCATTTTTGTCCTCTGGACAACAACCAGAACCAGACCAGACCAGTTGGTAATTTCAGAACAAAAACAATTGAATAAGTTAGCTCACTCAAGAGAAAAGATGGGACTGTGAATTCATTTATTTAACAAGTGTTTATTAAGTGACTACTCTCTACTGTTCACTCTGCTAGGGACTGGGATGGAAAGACAAGACCCAACAGTCCCTGTTCTCAAGGAGTGAAATGCTTGGGGAAAACAAGATGTGCAAAAAGAAAGGAAACACTATGGAATTTTGGTGGCAGAAGGCAGATGAGAGAAGCATTAGAGGCTTCTCATGGGAAGAGGTACTTGAACAGGATTTTGATAGGGTTTCTGCTAGGTGGGGGTAACATGGGAGCTCACTGAGATAGGATAGAACTAAATGAAGCCTTGTTTTCTCATCTGTAAAACAAGGAGATTGGATTAAATGACCTCCGACGTCCCTTCCAGCTCCAAATCTTAAGATCTTTCCATAACTCAGGAAAATATAGGAATGGTGAGCTCTAGGCAGGTCTGAGTGACTGTCCCTAATGAGAATGTGTTCTCCACACATACATGACTTGAGACATATACACGTGTGTGTATATACTTATACATATACATATATATGTATGTATGTATGTATACATTTGACTTATTTGACCATTCTTATGGAGAAGGCTGAAAAGTAAAAAGTGAGGAAGAGGGAGAAAACTTCCTACCTACATATATCTGCCAAGCCAGATGCTGCAGAAAGGAGCAGCTACAACAAAGGAAGCCTAGCGGTAGATACGTCCAATAATTCACAGGAGACAAAATCCAATAAAATCCATGGACTCAGATGGCTATATACAAATATATAAAGTATGGGTAATAAACAAGTTGAACAAGAGATATTTATGCTGGTTATAGTTTTATATGTGCTTGTCATATTCCCAATTAGAACGTCTTTCACATTAGACTGTAAGCTCATGGTGAGTAAGGATTGTTTCATTCTTTGTAAGTATCAAGTCAAGAAGCATTTACTGAGTGCCTACTGTTCGTAGGGCATGGGGTTAGGCTCCTGGGGTTTTATCGCTCAACACAGTGTCTGACATATAATAAGTATTTAATAGATGCTTAATTGATTAATGTAAGGAATTCAATCTTTTTGACTGAATTTGCAGGAATTAGCTAGGCTTGGTGGAATGGGGTTCATGATTGGATTATACTTAAATAAGGGCAAACCATTTTTGGAAGAAATATAGTGGATACAATTGGGGGAGAAGTATGAAAGTATATTAAAAAACATAATTATGTGAGGAAATCTAGGAACTGGAGGGTGGAAACATGAGGAAAGACCAAAGGAGGAAGAAGCAGAAAGGATATTGTCATGGGAACGTACTACCGACCACCTAGACAGGAGGATTTAGAGAGTTTGCCAAAGTTTCTTCTTGCCACAATCAGAGCTGGAGAATTTACTGAGAAGCCATACCTAATGAGAAGACCTAGTAACATCTTCCTCATAAAGCTGTGACATACTTTCCCTGTAAGTATTCACAGTGTCAGTGGGAAGATGGGATGTCCATAGAATTCACAAAATGAGAAGCACCATGGAGGGAACACGTGAGACCAAGAAAAGTTATGCCTCCAGGGCTGCCATGTCCTCCCCTCCCCCCCATATCTTCTTAATGTCTTTGCTGGGCTCATGGGTACAGCAACCTGCTCCTGGATGGGATGTGTAGCTTTGATGGCTTTGTCTCTATTTCTCCAGCTTCAGGTTGAACTGAAATTCTAGCCTATGGTACTACTCTAAACTTTGGGGGAAGAACCAGAAGCCATGCTGTAGGCCTCCAAGAGTCTCAACTCTGGGTTCCAACATCTCCCAAGCAGGATCTCAGCTCCAGGCCCTGTCCTCTACACTCCTCTGACCCAATCAACTCATCTTGATTAGCTTAAGTCAGATTCTGTGTGACACCACTGAGAGTGGGGAAGAGAGAGAAAGCAACAACCCCTGCTCTTGGTTGCATTCTGTGAGAAGCGGAAGGCTTCAGAGCAGCCTGTCCTCTGGAAAAGACTTCTGCTTTCTTTTGGAGGCCACTAGAGGTGCTGTTGACTCTTCAGTCAGTCTCTAGAACAGGATTTTTTTTTATTTTAGACTCAAACACACCAGAATTCAAATACAGAAGAGAAAAGGAAAAAAAAAACCATAAACAAATACAAAGTAAGAAAAGCGAGGTGGGGGGAAGCATGTCATGTGCATAGCAGAACATGAGAGGATTCAAAATAGGTAGCAAAGAATTTTCATTTCAAGAAAGCATGTATGATAAAATACACAACACGTTGTGGGAAGAGCTGTCCATCTTTTCTTCACTTCCTTGTACATTTTCTTTTGTTCTCTGCTGTGGACTTTTTACTTTTAGAAGAGGAATTCTTGACTTAGAATCCACAGGACTCCAAGAGGTCTGTGGCTAGCTAGATTCAGGAAATTCATGACTTGCATGGGGAAAATATATATCTTTTTTTCACTAAACTCTAACTAAAATTTGGAAGTTGCTTCACCTACTAAAAAACATGATTTTGAGCAGGGGCCCATAGGCTTCAGGAGACTGTCAAAGGGGTCCGTGACACGGGTGAAGTTAAGAATCCTGGCTCCAGATGCCCCATCAGCTCCTTTATCCAGAGGCTGAGGCTTTCTGTTCCTGTATTGTTTAGGGAAGGGACTTTAATACAAATCCCACTGATTTCATCTTCATCATATCGGCCCCCTCTCCTCCAGTGGAATGTGAGCTTTTTAAGGGTGGGGTTGTTTTGCACTTTGTATCTCCAGTGGGTGCCTTGTCCACAGTCCGTACTTTGTGTTGTGAAATGGGCATGTGTGAGGCAGTACACCTGCCCTTAGGAATGTGGAAGACAGATTAGATTGGTACTTGGCCCCAGGAGACACAGGGAGAAAGGGCTGAAGCAGCTTGTCGTCTGAGAAACCTTCCTGATAGCTGGAGCTGCCCCGAAGAACGATGCGGACCTCGGGGAGGGAGGGCCTTCCTTCTAGGGGCTGGTCTAGAGGGAGTTCCTGTTGGAGGGCTGGGCGGGACCGCTGCCCGCTCTGACGTCCTAGTGCCCGCTGACATTCGGCCACTTACTCACGTCAGACCCTCCCCAGTGCAGTGGCCTGCCTAACATGGCCCCTGGTCAGAATGCTGCTGTCAGGGTCCCCCTGATCCCGCCTATACCCGAGGGGCTCTCTCCTGGCTGGCACCCCACCAGCCCCTGCTTGCAGCCCTTCAGGACCGGGCCCTCTGTCCTTCCCAGCCTTCCCTAGTCCATACCGGGGAGCTCCCAGAGCTCCACGTGGCCTCCCTCCCCACGTGGAGCAGCCTCCGCCGCGGGGAGGAGACCAGGAGACAAATACCAATTTCCCGCGCCTAACCCCGCCCCTCCAGGCCAGCCAATCAGAGTCAGAGACGTCCCTCTGGCCCTGCCCCTCCGTGTTGCGAGAGCCAATCGAGTCACGACTGGTTGCACCAGGGAATGTAGGCCTCTGGCGCCACCACGTGGCTTCGCGGAGGTTAGAGGCTGCACTCCGTGAGCGCAGGCACAGAGACCCAGTCAGTCTGGGGGTGTCCAGGTGGGGAGCACTTGTGGCCAGGACCAGCTGGGGAGGGTCGGGAGAGCAGACAGCTCTATGCAAGCCCCTCATTCCGGCTGCAGGGTCTCCCGCCCCCGGATCCTGCAGTTCATATTGATACCCCACCCTCACAAAACAGAAAGCTGGGGTGCCGTTCAAACCTCCCCAACCCCGGCGTTACCCAGCTGGGGGGTCTAGGATGAAGGCTCAGCAGCCAGGTGTTACGTCCCACAATCAGGACCCCCAGGGAGCGGCAGAAAACTCAGGCTGAGGCGTTAGCAGACCCGTCCAGGACCACATAGCTGGCCAGCCTGAGGCAGCTTCGAATCCCATCTCAGGGTCCGCTCTCCAACCCAGAAAGCAAAGTAGCTCAGTTTTAGGGAGGAGCACCGTGAGCGGCAATGACCCTGGCTTAGCCCCTTCTCTGAGATCAGAAACTGTCCTCTAGGCTTTGTGGGGGGAAGCTTATAGCAGTGGAGAAACAAGCCCCATTTAAAATACTCAGAGACCAGAGCTGTGGTGCTTGGCCCAGCCTGGGCTGAAACAGTGGGATGGGGTTTGCAGAGTGCCCAGCCAGCTGTGACGTTGCTCTGGGAAGCCCACCCTGCCTGGAGGCTGCTGGGAAAGCCCGCACCTTTCTAGCTAAGAGGGAATGGTAACCCTCCCCCTCACACAGGTGGTCTTCAGGGTGGGATTTAAACAAAGGTGAAATCCAGGGCTAATCATGTCCACTGTGCCCAGCTGCTGCAGCCCCTCATCCCTTCCCTCAGTGGGGGCAACACCAGGGGCTGTTAAAAGATCAGGAAACTGAGGGGCCTAGAACAGAGATGGAGCTCCATGAAGGAAGGCTGCTATTGCCAAAAAGGTACCCCCCCCCCTCTTATAGGAGTAGGGGGCCCTGATGGGTTCTACTCATGGGACATGTGAGAAATGGACAGGCTGGCCCACACTGACATTGTTTCCTTTGCCACTACGTCAGGGCAAAGTCCCCTCCAGCTAACATGCTGCGAGTGATAACCAAGAAGAGAGGCTTGGCTGGGATTCCAGCCTGGATGCCCTCCCCCCCCCCACCGCCCGCATGTCCTTGGCCCTCATTAGCCAAAGTGTCAGCTGTAGAACAGAAGGGGCCATGGGCACAGATGGGGAAGATGAGGCCCTGACTTCCAGCCCGAGTCACCCACATCCTCATTCTCCACCCCCAGACCCTGCAGGTGAGAACCCCTGGCTGATAGAGAAGATCCAGACAATTAAGAACAAGGCAATTTATTAATGAATCTGGTGTGGTTTGTCCTAATGTTTTTTGTTGGCAGCTGCCACCTGGAAAAGAGAGAATCAGGTGAGGGCAGGGGCTCAGATCCCCCTAAGGACCTTGGACTGCTGAGCTCCAGGCCGAGCAGAGCAGAAAAGGGATCCCTGTAACCCAAGCCTGCTGGGAAACCCTGCCCAAGAGCTCTGGGCACCATGAGACCAGCCTGCCCTCCCCCCAGCACCTGCATGGCACCTTCTGAACCACACTCCCAGCATGGGCTCAGGGAAGGACCAGGTGCCAAGGGGTCAAATCCTCCTAAGTCATTAAGCATGACTACATTGAGAAGGGAGAGTGAGAGCTGCTGACCCTTGGCTTAGAGGTCTTCGGGAGGACTGAGCAAGACCCTCTGTAGCTCTCATCTCTGCCTATATGACCCCAGGCAGAGACGGACACACCCTCACAGTGAACCCCTCTCAGGCCTCACCTGTCCGGCAATTCTGTCCAGGTCTCTCTGTCCCTGAGGTGTCAGTTTCCGGCCGCTGGGGGTGGATGGAGGGCAGGTTAGGGCCTCTCAAGGCTGGGACTGTAGCCCCTCTCCCTCAGGGATCCCCAACCCCCCAAGTCCTACTCAGGCCCCTAAGGCACAGCCAACCTGCACAGGGTGTCTCAGAGCCCTCCCTCCAGAGCTCAGGCAGGGAAGAAAATCAATTGGGAAAAGTTAACGAGCAGCCTAATGAAAGGCGACAGTCACTGAATTACCTTCCCAGAGGTCGGGGAGGGGGCAGGGTCCAGGACAATCACAGGAGGCTGCCTGGGCTCTGGGGCTCGGCTCCCTGCCCCACGACAGCCCTGGTTGCCAAGACAACCGCACAGGAAGCACCTGCTCCTGGCTCAGGGGGGAGCAGGGCAGGAAGGGCTGTGGGGCAGGCCTGGGTTCTAATCCCACTTTGGACCCCGGCTAGGAGACCAAGGGAGACACTGAGCCCCGTCCTTGCAGTGAGGGAGGAGGGTGGCAGGGCCCAGACAAGAAAGCAAATCGAGGCAGGGCCTGAGCTCCTTACCCGTCCTGGTCCTTCTCCACCATCTTGAGACCCTCCAGGGCCTGCAGGACCCTCCGGGCCACGCTCTTGGAGCCCCGGCTGAAGTGGCTGGGCATGACCCCGTTGCGCTGGCGCCCCCCGTAGATCTTGGTCATGGAGCCCACGCCTGCGCCGCCGCGGAGATACAGGTGCCGGGCGGTGGAGGCTGCGCAGGGACCTGGGTCAGGGGAGCCGGGTGCGTGCACCCTCCCGGCGCCGCGCCCCGCCCCCTCCAGGACCCCGCCGCTGCCCCGCAGCCCCCAGACCCCCGCGGCATTCGTACCCAGGCCCACTCACCCGCCCGCGTGTAGAACCAGTTCTCATCGTAGGGCGCCAGCTCCTTGTGCTTGGCAAGCTTGACCGTGTCCACCCATTCGGGGACTTTCAGCTTCCCTGACCTGGTGTGGGAGGACACGGGGCGGGGTCACCGCCGGAGCGGCAGCCCGCCCAGGGTCCCGGCCCTACCCACCCCTGCGCAGCCACGCCGGGCGAACAGGCGCTCTCCGGGCCGAAGCCACCGCGCCCCCGCCCGCTCCACCAGAGGGGTAAACAGTGCGGGCGGCGGGGGAGCCCGGAAGCGCGCGAGGGGGACACTGAGGCACTCACTTTTTCAGGAAGGCGGCCAGGGCCCGCACGAACTCCTGCTGGTTCACGTCCTTCACCGTGACTCCGGGCATCTACGGGAGGCCGGACGCGGGGGGTCGGGGAGGCGCAGCCGAGGACCCCGGCCTCGCCCCCGCGGCTCCCCCCCGCCCGCCCCCGTGGTCCCCTTTCCTCCCCGGCCCCTCCCGGCCCTCCCCGGAGCCCTCTGGCCCCAGCTCCCGCCGCACGCTCCACTCACCGTGCGGGCTCCGCGCGGCCAGCCAAGGGAAAGGGAGAAACGGGGCTTCCCAGCCGCACAAGAGGGGAAGGAAACCTCGCGAGAGCCACTAGTCCCGCCCACCGCGGGCCTCGCGAGAACAGCCTGCACTTTGCCCCCGGAGGCGGGCGGAAGTAGCTTCTTGGGTCCCGCCCCTTCCCTCCTAGGAGCGCTGGTGAGGGCGGAAGTGCTTCACTCTTGCCTCCCCGCCCTTACCCAGCGTTTGTCACGCCGTACGTCCCGTAATTCCCCGGGGTCGAGAACCACTCACGTGTCTCAGCGTCCCCTGCCTCTGTGTCTTTACCCACGCAGTCCCTCTTTCTTGCCTGCTGGTTCCTCGCCGCGTCTTTTCTTCCTCCCTCAGCTCAGCTCAGGTGTCCCAGGCTTCCTGGAGCCTTCCGAGGCCCGGCGTCATGCTGCTTGCTATGCCCTCCCCACCTCAAAAGCCCTAATCCTGAGGATCAAATGGGATCATGTTTGTAAAGCACTTAAGCGGCCCGTGGCACACAATAGGCGCTCCATAAATGCTTATTCCCTTCCTTTCACCGGATGGCTATAGAAATGCTAGCTATTAGAGCGTCAGGGCACAGAGGAGGCGCAGTATCCACACCCCAGCCTGGAGTCAGAAGACTCATCCTCCTGAGTGCAAAGCCAGCTTCAGACACTTCCTACCTATGTGACCCTGGGCAAGTCACTTCACCCTGTGACTCAGTTCCCTCATCTGTAAAATGAGCTGGAGAAGGAAACGGCAAGCCGCTCCAGTGTCTGCCAGGAAAACCCAAGGTCGGGTCACAAAGATTCAGACACGGTAGAAAAACTACTGGACCACAAGGACAAACTGTGCAAACCAGATGGAGGCAGGAGGGACTGTGGTTGTGTGGGCAACGGAGGCTGCAGCCTGAGGGCCGCCTGCCCCAGGAGGGCTGCGGCTGAGAACTGAGCCTGGGGGGCGCTGCTCGGGGGCAGCAGTGAGGAGTAGCGAGCTCCAGGCGGGGGCAGCTCTGGGAGCCTGCCTGCCTGCCCCGAGGAGGGCAGCGCCCTGTCTCCCAGGGCCGAGGGGGCTGTAAGGGTCCCGGAGGGGGCAGCGCTCTCCCCATCTCCCAGGGCAGAGGGGGCTGCAAAAGGGCTGTAAGGTCCCAGCAGGGTTAAAACTATTTCCACAATAATACTAAGATTTTAAATATCTAATTTTCTAATACAGTAAATCTCAGACATAACCTACATAAAGAAAAGCCATCCGGGGTCCTCAATGATTTTCAACAACAGTAATAGCTGACATCTATCTAGCATTTACTATGTGCCAGGCCCTCACTGTAACTCTGGCAGGGAGATACTATTGTTATCTTCACTTTCCAGAAGGGGAAACAGAGGCAAATAGAAGTTAAGTGATTTGCCCAGGGTCACAGAGCTAGGAAGTGTCTGAGGTGGGATTGCAACTCCGGTCTTCCTCACTCTGGGTCTGGTGGGCTCCCCATAGTCTGTTCTGTTAAGGGCAGGCCAGACAGGCACCAGGTCCTCAGTGAGGAATCACCATGCCCAGCTGACACAAGCCAGACAGAGTGTTCCCAGGCTGCTTCAGTATTTCTTCTTGGACTGCTATGGCTTCTTCTATGAATAGGTCAGTTGGTATTTATTAAGTCCCTACTATGCACCAGGCACTAGGGATACAGAGAAAGGCAAGACAGTCACTGCCCTCAAGGAGCTTCCAGTCTAATGGGGGAGACAACGTGCAAACAATTATGGAGAAACAAGATGTGGAAGGGAGAAACTGGGGGTAATGGAAGAGGGAAGGTGCTAAGATTACAGAGGCCTAGGAAAGGCTTCTTGCAAAAGATGGGATGTCATTGTTCGTCCTTCATTTCTGAAGAGGACCAATGACATCACGGGTGTACACTGTATATGAGTGAGGCAGGGCTGCACACAGTCAGCAGCCCCCCTCTCTCCTCCAGAGGCATTGAAGTCCATTGGCAGGCCAAAAGGCCAGATGACTTAACCATGGCCCAGGATGCAATGGGAGACCTTGGTCTGTCTAAACTAAGGTCTTTCCCAGGTCTCCATCTGTCTGAGGCAAAGCCCCTTTGATGACTGAGGGCTGGGGAAGAACTGAGACTAAAGATGCCCTGGTTTCTTAGTTGAGACATGAAGGAAACCTGAGAAGCCAAGAGATGGGAGGAGTAAGACAATTCTAAGCACTGGGAAATAGCTGGAGTTAGGAGATGGAGTGTCTGGTGGAGGAATGGAAGGAGGGCAGCATTACTGAATCACAAAATCTAGGGAGGGGAGTGAGGTGTGAGGAGGCTGGAAAGGTAGGAAGGGGCCAGGTTATGGCAGGCTTTGAATGCCAAGCAAAGGACTTTCTGTTTGATCTTGGAGGTGACTGAATGGACGAGGCAGGGAGTGATGTGGTCAGGCCTGGATTTTTGAGGAGACTGAGCCTTTGGCTTCCAGTATCATTGGTCCCCTTTGAGAATGAAGGACCACCACTACCAATCTCCATAGTCCAGGCTTGAGGAGCTGAGGGCTCCTGGGTGTACCTGTACCTGGGTGGCTGCAATGTCAGGAGAGAAGGGGGCATGTTCAGGAGTTGTTGTGATGTATAATCAGTATCATCCTTCTTGCCTTCTCAAGGAAGTGGAGGTAGAAAATTTGGAAGTTGAAATTTTAAAAAATGAATTAAAATTTTTTTACATATAATTGGGAACTAGGTAATAAAATAAACTAAAAAAAATATTTTAATAGTTGCAAAATTTAAAACCACAACTGTGGGGTGAGAGGGAATGAGGAGTCAAGGATGATGCTTGGGTTGCCTGGGTGAGTGGGAGGATGGTGGTCCTTTGACAGTAATAGGAAATGAGGGGCTGTGGGGTGTTCAAGAGGACTGCCTGCTCTCCCACCTTTGGTGTCCACCTGCCACCCAACTCTCACCTGTGGCTCTAAGGGGCCACAGCCCAGCCAAACTGTCCTGGCAGATGGGCCCAACCAGACTGATGGTAATGGAGGGGCCTCAAACCCCCGGGTGAGTGAGGGGATGTGTTTGTGATTTCCCTATCGGTCGAATGAGAGCAACTGGGTCCAGTGGCCATGAAGGCAGCAGAAGCAGGTGCTGTGGGACATTTAGAGCGTGGTCAGACACCAAAGCTGCCGAGGACAGCCCCTGTATCCCCACCTGTTGCCAGTTGTCTTAGCTTTTGTCCTGCCACTGGACCTTGACTCTCAAAGAGAGAGCTTATGCAACCCTGCCTCACTTCAAGTTAAGACATCACCCCTTCTTCAAAAAATGAAAGATGAACAATAGGGGATTAGAAAGAGGGGAAGGTGTTCGAAGGGCAGCTCGGCCATGAAGTGCAGAGTGCTGGGCCTGGAGTCAGGAAGACTCATCTTCCTGAGTTTAAATCTGGCCTCAGACACTAGCTGTGTGACCCTGGGCAAGTCATTTTACCCTGTTTGCCTCAGTGTCCTCATCTGTAAGATGAGCTGGAGAAGGAAGTGGCAAACCACTCCAGTATCTTAGCCAAGAAAATCCCAAATGGGGTCACAGAGTTGGACATGGCCAAAAAAAAACCAACTGAACAAGGTCTGGGAGGACAGAGACCTGGCTCAACATGTCTAACTGACAATTGGAGATAGGAGATTAGAGGTCAGGAGAGAGGTGAGGGCCGGACAAATAGATCTGAAAGTCATCTGCATAGAAACAATATCTGAAGTCGTGGGGACTGATGAGATTACCAAGGGAGAAGAGAACTGAGCCTTAGGAAACACTGTTATCAGGCAAGCCGAGGATGATGGAGATACAGAACTGGGAAGAATGGGAAGAGTCAGGAGAGAGCAGCGCCACCAAGACCCAGAGAGTGTCCAGGAGAAAAGGGTGACCAGCAGACAAAGGCATCAGGGAGAATGGGAAAAGCCCGTCTGGAGAAAGCAATTTCAGGTGGATGACGAGGTTTGAAGCCAGATTGCAGAGTTAGGAAGACAATAAGGGGAGAGTGGCAGAAGGCGTCTGGGTGATGCAAGATGGGGGACAAGGAAGGAGAGGGAGCTCTCAGCAAAGTTTTTCAGTGAAAACAAGGCAAGGTCTAGTGGTGGGGTGGGGTGGAGGGAAGGGTCCCATAAGAGGCTTGAGGAAGGATGAAGAGGCCTGGAAAAGCTGTTGTAAGGATGGACAGTTAGGGAGGCGTAAAAGAATCGAGCTTGGGTACCAGGCAGGAGAGTTGTTTGATGTTCTCCCTCATCCAGCAGCACAAGAGTGGGAACAAAGGCAATGGGAATGATCCAAGGAGACTTGAAGGAAGACAGAAACCAGTGCTGAGGGTCTGGCTTAGGTAAGAACTCGGAGGATCAGAAGGAGTTCTAAGGATGAGAAAGAGGGTTTGGGGCCACAAGGTAGAGAAGGGGAGGGTGACAAATTGGCAGATGGTCTGGACCACTCTAGGAACTGAGAGAAGGGCAGGGAGGGTCAGGAGAGGCTCCCACCCATCAGTTGGACTAGCTTTGCCTTTAGTGCCACAGTCACTGACTTAAATTTTATTTCATTGGAAAAAAAAAACCCTCCCATTGATGTGGGAGTTGTACTTGGTGCCATCCGATGCCTTTAGCCATAGCCTCATACCCTCTTGAGAAGCCTGCACTAGGTGGGTTCTAGACATGGCACACAACATAGCCTCAATTACATCAAGCCCTGGCCTGATACAAAGCCTCCCAAATGGAATCTGTGATCCCTGTAAGGGGAAGGGGGGGAGATAATTAGGTAACTCCTGCCGACAAGGTGATGACCTTTGAGGGCCCCAAGCCTTTGTCAGGCTTCTGAAAGCACCCCTTCCCCGCCAAGCACAGCCATGCCCACTGATGCCCTGGTAAGAGAAAAGGCACCCACTTCTGTGTGGGTCTCAGAAACCAACACTGCCCCAGGGTGGATTGGCTGGCTGGCAGCCTCTGAGGAGAGGCTTTCAGTGCCCCGGGCTGCGCCGAGATGCCCCCAAGGTTGGCTAAGACTCATGTTGGACCTCCATTAACATATGGAAACTATGCCTGTACATCTGCATAGCTGAAGAACAGCAATATTCTCAAACACCTGCCTCCAACCAGAGAAGGGAATTTCCTAGACAACCTGACCCTCCAATCCACCATTTTGGGAGAGAAGGCTGTGAAGGCTCATGTGCGTGTGCGTTCCGTGTTTGCGGGTAGTAGACAATAAGTGCGCCAGGTATCATCTGATCCTCCCAACAACATCCTGGGAGGCAGGTGCTCTTCTTATCCCCATTTTGCAGCTGAGGACACTGAGATAGACAGTGAAGCAACTTCCCCAGGGGTGTCTGAAGTCACCTGACCCCCCCCACCCCCCCACATGGAGGCACAGCCCACTCTGTACCAGGGTTGTCCAGGCACAGATGTGCACACGCACTCGTGTTACAACCACACGGGTCTTGCCAGAGGCACACTCACACATGCAGACAAGAGGCTTTCAGGTCTGGCTGCACTTTATTGGGGAGAAGGCCCGCTGGGGAGGACAAGCCCACCAACATGCAGATTCCTCATCCTGATGCAGAGGGGGAGAGGTCCTCAGCCCAGCAGGGAGATAGAGCCGATGCGGCCAGTGTGCAGAGCCACCGAGGGGGCCGGGCCAGGCGGAAGCGAGGACCCTGTGCTTCGAGCTTCCTTGCCTTCCCTGGGGGTGGTGGGGCCTGGGGGTGGGAGGGGTCAGGGTGAGTCCTCTCAGAGGCTGCCAGTGTCAGTGTTGACAGAGGCCCAGTGGTCGCCCAGAGCTGGCTAGGAAGGGGCTGGGGTTAAAAACCCACCCCGCTGGCTCCAAGCTCTTCCCATTGCCTCTGCTATCACTTCCTTGAGGGCCCCAGGCTTCTCACCCCTGCTCCCCTTCCTCACCTCCTGGCCAGAGGCTTCCTCTCCCTCCAGCCTGGCTCAGACCCTCCTAGGATCTTGTTCTCCCAGAACAGAACACGGGTTCTTCTGGTCCACACTGCTCAGTCTGGCATTCAAGGCCTCTGGGACCTCCATTTTACTCCCCCCCACCCCTGCAACACAACTCCTCTCCCCCAACCTGGAACACCTTGTATCCTCACCCCCCACTCCGCTCTAAGACCTCCCTGCTTTTCTGGGGCTCCTCTGGGCTCCTGACTTCTGACCCATATTCTCCACCTCCAAGAAGTCCACCCTGACTTTCCCAAACCACAAGCATACGTGAGGGGCTGCCAGGGTGCAGCAGGGACTCCTGGGCAGAGGTGGGGGGACTAGCAGGAGGTGGCAGATTCCGAGGGGCATGGGAGGAGTCCCTGAGGCCCACCAAGGCCTCGGCGGCTTCCCACTGCAGCTGGTGCTCTTCAGAGGCTGACGCCCAAGCCAGGGTGGAGGCCCCTGGGGCCTAAGAAAGGAAGGGGGAAGGCAGAATTTGGCCTGAAACTCACCGCTCTGCTCCACTTCCCAGTCCCTGCTCACCCTGCCTGGCCGCCAGTTCTTTCCCTTGGCTCTTAGTGCCCCCAGATCCCAGCTCTCACCTCCCTGGTCTAATGCAAAATCTTGTTTAGGGCAGACAACATGGCTTTCTAGCCCAGATTTCCATCCAGGACCCAGGACCCTGGGTCCAGATAAGATTCTGATATTTGGGTCCTCCTGCTCTAAACCGTTGGGAAACCTCAGGTTTCAGAATTCCAGCCTCTTCTACCCCGAAGACCAAGGCATCAGCCCTGCTCCTCCCTGCAGGGCCTCCCACCCCCTTCCCCTCCTCGGACCTGGGGCTGCTGCAGCAGAGGGTCTGGGAGGCCACAGGGTTCAAGAATCAGTGCTGAGCATCTGGAACAGGAAAGGAGCAAAGGGGAAGGGAAAGCTCAGAGTCATGGCTGGCCCCTGGCCTTCCCCAACCCCAGCCAGTCCCCCTGCCTGTCAGCTGTCCCTTCACAACATCTCCCCCCATACTGGGCTGATTTCTCTCAGCTCACACAGCCAGCACACAGGTTCAGACTTACTTTCTAGACTAGCATCAGAGCCTCCTCCTTGGTCTCTCTTTTCCAATTCATCCCAGCTCCTAAAATAACCTTCCTTGTTAACAGGCCTGATCACAATGCTCCCCTGCTCCACAACCCTTTGGAGCTCCCCAGTACCTCCTCAGTTTATTTAAGGTCTGCTTGTGTCTCCACGTGTCCCCCAGCTCCTTGAAAGCGAGCACTGCCTCTTCCCTTTCACTCTATTCCCAGTGCCTGGAACACAGTAGGAGCTTCATAAATGCTTACTGACTGACTCCACAATCTGTCTCCAACCTAGGCAGCTGGGTGCTGCAGTGGCTAGAGTGCTGGTTCTGAAGTCAGGAAGATCTGAGTTCAAATTTAGCCTCAGATACTTGCTAGCTGTGTGACCCTGGGTTAATCACATCTCTCTGTGCCTCAGTTTCCTCATCTATAAAATAGGGAAAATAATAGCACCTGCCTCCCCCAGTTGTTATGAGGATAAATGAAATAATAATTATAGGAGCGAGTCACTACCACCCAGTCTAATCTCATGTTATTCAGGAGGAAGCTGAAACCTTCGGGGGTGAAGGGACTGAGCGAGGTCAGTAGCTCAGAAGGTGTAGTCAGGATTCAAACTCAGGGCCAGTGACCACCAATGCTCTAGCACTGCCCCCTTTACGGCACTGTGGCAGGGGAACAGTGCCCATCCCTGCACCAGCTGAGGAGGCAGGCCTTGACACTGCCAGCCTCTTCTACTGAGGATGGAGAAAAATGACCCAGGATCCCACAGAGAAACTGAGGCAGAGTCCAAAAGGGAAGCTGGGCTTTCTGGCTTCCTGGCTGGATGGGACAGAAAGTGTCCTCTCCACACAGAGCCCCTCAGCCTCTGCAGACAGCAGTCCCTCCTGTGTTCCCATTCATTAAGCCCCTGCCTTTTCAGAGTATGCATGGGGGGGTGTGCCCAGAGATCGGGTGCAAATACAACCAGACCTGCACTGGGTGTGACAGGGTAAAAGAGAGAGCAGAGACCAGGCCCTGGGAAACCTGCAGGGATCGGGGAAGCTCCAGAGAGGCAGCCCTGAAGGCCACCCTCAGAGGAGACCGGGCTCTGAAAGGCAAAGGCAAGGAGGAAGCTGCCCGGCTCAAGGCCCTGCTGGCCAAGGGGAGCTAACTTATACATCCCTACTATGTGCCAGGCACAGGACAGAGCACTTCACGAGTATCTCATCTAGTCCTCGCAACACCCCGGGGAGGCAGGTCCCAGTGTTAGCCTCATTTTACAGATGAGAGGCACCGTGTACCACCACGTGCAGACGCAGAGAAGTGACTTGCCAGAAAGTGTCCGAGAGGATTTGAACTCAGGTCTTTTGCCCCCAGGCCTGGTGCTCTGTGTACTGTGGCACCACTAGCTTCCTAGACGGGCTGGTTCCTCCCAGGTCAATCCTATGGTCCACACACACACACACACACACATACACACACACATACACACACACTCTCTCTATCACACATAACATGCCCCCCCCCCCCATTCTGTCCCTCTTCTCTCCCCCCCTCACAGCTCAGGGCCTGAGGACTCACGGCTGGACCAGGTTAGAAAGCCTGGAGGGTTCCCCGGATGCGGGGGCCACCAGGAGCTGGCACTGTCCTGGACAAAGTGGGAGGGCTCCATGGCTGGTCAGGTGGAGGGAGGAGGCCGAGTCAAAGCCTGGCCCAGGGGGGCAAGGAGAGAAGGGGACAGGTCAGCATGTGGGCCTCTCCCAGGGGGAAAATGCTCCTTGTGCATCTAACAGGGACAGCCGGTACTCTTGCTCTGTCCAGCCCCTCCCTTCTTCCACTGTCTCACGGGAAATGGACCCAGGGATGGGGGGGGTGGGCCTGGAACTTCACCAGGCCTGGTACTGATCCTCCCCCTCCCAGCCTTGCTAGAAAACAGGTGCAGAAGAGATGGGCTCTGATATCACTGGGGAATGGGTATAGGAGGGCATGGGCCTCAATCCCCAACCCACCCCAACTCCTACTTTCTCACCAGAGAATGGGTGCAGGGTGATGCCGGGCCCCTGGTACAGCAGATGACACCAAAGTGGGGGTGACACCGACAGGGTTGGGGGAAGCCAGGGCCCAGAGTGCCTGGACAGTGGTGTGGTGCCCAAAGGTCCACTTAGCAGCAGGGCCTGGGGAGTGCTCTCCTGGAAAGGCAGTGGACAAAGGGGAGATGCAAGGGTGGTTTGCAGCCAGAGTGGGAAGGTTGGAAAGTACCCAAGCTGGGCATATGGAGGAAGGTAGAGAGGAACCAGACTGAGGTACAGAGGACAGGGTGGGCAGCAACCAGGCTGAGACCCCAGATGGAGGCACATGGGAAGTATCATGGCTGGGGGCCCATCTTACCTTTTCAAGAGGTGTCAGCACAGTCAGGGGAGTTCCTTGGAGGGCCCCCTCAGGCTGGAGGCCCACATTCTCCTTCCCAGCTGGGAATGATAGGAAATTTCTGTAGGAAGCCCTATCCTCAGATACCTACCCTCCCCTATCCCATAGTAATCATCTCTCATAACCAGCTACAGTATTCCTCATCTGTAGGAGGTGCTTCTGGGATGTCACTGGGCAAACTATCAACTCTATTTTGCACAGGGTGAGTGGAAAATGCTGGAGAGGGGAGGGACTCTCTGAAGTCACAGTTTGCCAGTGACAGAGCTCAGGCTAAGACCCCGGCTGTCTCTAGGACCCTGAGTGTCTCTAGGACCCCAGGTGTCTGGCCTCCCAAGTCACTCTGTTCTAGTGTCATGCTTTAACCAGCTCCCCCAGATTCCCTCTCACCCCAGCATACTTCTCTCTTCCTCCTTCAGCCAGAGGGAGAACATTTACCAAGTATCTGTGGGTGGGCAGGCCCCAACTTTCCACTGTTGGAAACCTTCAGAGGGGCTACCCTATTTCGCAATAGGCCTTGGGTCAGGTGTTTTTTCATCTGGGCCTCCTGCTGTCTCCGAAGAGCCACTTGGGCAGCCATGACACGTCTGCGTTCCCTGAAAGAGAAAGGGTCAAATATCAGTGGCCATGTAGGGTTCAGGACTGGCATTCTTTACTATGGTCAGCTATTGTAGGATCCTGGAATTTGGAGTCAGATGACTTATATTCAAATTCCCCTTCTGCCACTTACTAGCTATGTAATTGTCACTGGTCTTCTTTGGGCCTCAGTTTCCTCTACCATAAAATGAGAGTGAGGAGGAGATGCTCTCTCAGGTCCATTCCAGTTGTGAATGCTACAATCTGTTCATCTTAAGACTTAAGATAAAAGCTGAAGTGATTTGATAGCTAGGGGACAAAAGGCTGATGCCCTCAGGGAAGGCATGTCTGGGGGCAACAGGCAAACAGGGAATGCTCAGGGCATGAGCTCCACTCCAAAGATGAGGATGTTTTTAGGATACTTACAAGATGAGAATGCATTTATGACATTCACAGTCCTGGAAAAGGCACAGGGGCTTGTGTCCCTTGAGAGCAGCAGTGACACCATGATTGCGGCAACGGGCACAGGTTGGGGCACGGCTCACTAGCTGGCTTACAGGGGGTGTGGTCCCATCTCCAGTGGTAGAGTCCAAAACCCAATTCTGGATACTAGGTGCCCCACTAGCCTCCATGGAGCTAGGAGAAGAAGAGGAAGTTAAGGACAGCAGCCAAACTAGAAGGATCCCAGTCCACCCTCTTTCCCTGGTGAGGTCACATGGACTGCATCCCCCACTCTCCCAGCTGTCCCCCTTTCTGCCTTGGACACTCAAACTCTCTACACACACCTCCTCTCCTGTATCCCTCTGTAAATCCAAGCCCAAGCAGCTTTCCAGAGGACTGCTGCTGTAGATAGCTTCAAGTTCTGATTACACAGTACAGTGAACTCTCTATTTATTCAGTAACAAACTAAGACAAAACTTTCACAGAAAATCAAAGCACAGCATTCACAATGTTATGACATAACAACTTATCACCAAAATGGCCACATAGTTTTCACCAAAGTGGTCACATAGTTTTAAACAAAGTACATTCATTTAGTAACTCAATCATTTAGTAAATCCTTAATTCAATCACAAAGTACAAAGGTCAAAGTTCTTCAAAGTGACCCCTAGGTCATATTGTCTTAATCTCTTCAATCAATAGTCTTCTTTCTTCTTAATTGGAGAAGTCCTTAATTCAATCATCTAAATACAAAGGTCAAAGTTCTCCACCCCTAGGCCACAGTAAATCATGACCTTTTCAGTTTGCATTAAATATCCAAGAAGAGGTCTTTTCATCTTGGCTTGAGGCAGGCTCTCAGCTACCATGACTCCTCTTCCACAGTCTCAGCTCCTGTCAACTCCTTGTGCAGTTTCTGTTCCATATTGAAGCTCACAGTGTCTAGGCCACCTCAAGTCCTTCACAGTTTCTGTTCCTGGGAAGACAAAGCTTAACAAAGCCAGAATAACAGTCATGACATTGCCAGCCTCTTCATCAATTCATTTTCTGCCTGGGAAATCAACATAGACCCAAAAACAAGGTCTGAGGAATCAACACAAATCATCAGTATGGTCCCAGGGCCTCTGAAAATGTCAGCAAGACCGTTCTTCAGGATTTCTGTAAACATACAATAAGAAAATCCTATTTCAGGGCTTCTGAACCAGCAGCAAGGCCCCAGGGCTTCTGTAATGATAGCAATGTCCTCTGTCAGCAGATGAATCTGACAAAGTAACATCCAAACAGATAGAGAGAATACCAGCACCACAGCCATGCTTCCTCCCAGTTCTCCTCTCTTCTCACTTCTTCTCAGCTCTCAGTCTCAGTTTTCTTCTTTCTCTCCAGCCGTAGCTGCTCAGCCTCCAGATGCTCCCTTCCAGCACTTCTGGCCTCTCTCGGCTCCACTTTTCTTTATATATGGTATTAGCTCCTCCCTGTTCTGCCCCTTCCTGTTACATCAACAAGTTCATCCCACTGTGGGATTTGCAAGTTTTGGATCTTAATACTGGACACAATCATGAATTTGAAACAAAGTGCTAAGGACCTGTTTGCTTGCCAATACAAGGGGCATGGAAGATCTTCAAATTCCATTACTATTACACCACCCTTCTTCAATTATTTCTCCTCATGTACCCCCTCCCCAGATAGTAGAATAGAATTATATCAGGATTGAATAATTATAAGAACCATACAGAATACAGAAACAGTATGACATATGGTATTTGGCATTAATTGATTACAATTATAATAAAATAATATAATTTCAAATACATTTTTGAGTTTAGAGCTATAATTTCATTAATGTAGGAAACTCCCAGTGTGGAAACCCCCTTTACTGATGCAGATGGCAACTTATAGTCTTAGAGAGTTACCTGAGGCATGGATAGGCTGGGGGTGGGAGGCAGTAGTCTTAGTGGGTCACTAAGTTGACTTCTCTGTTGTCACACACCTAATAACTGACAGGCAGGCCTGAATGTTTCTGACTCCCAACCTGGCCTGCTACCCAAGATACTGTATCACTTATATGTCTGTAATAGCTATTATTGGTGCATTCTTGTTTCCTTGGATTGGGGCCTATCATTTTCCAAGTATGGAGAGCTCTTGATAGGGGAGACTTCTACCTCCATTACTGGTCAGGACTTGTCCAACAACTAATTATTTCAGACACTTGTTAGCTTTGTGACCCTTGGCAAGTCACTTAAACTCTGTCTCAGTTTCCTTATCCGTATGATGGGGATAATAATAGCACCTACCTCCTAGGGTTGTCGTAAGATGAGATCATATTTGTAAAGTATTATATAAATTATATTATTGTTATTATTACTATTCTTAGTGAGATGCCTGCAATACTGAGGAGACATGCTTGGAGTCATACTGCCAGCATGTGTGTATGTGGGGAGGGGCTGCCATGGTCCTTGCTCTTTCTGGTTCCAAGGCTTATCATACTGCCTCTTGATTGGTGTTATTTGGGATTTAGTTCTCTAATTATTATAATCCTCTCTATACCAGCAGGTTCAGTAGTGTGCTTCATTAAGGCCAATATCAGTACAGAACTGGGGCTGAATGTGCTCATATGTGGTCACCATCCCATGAGCCCCTGAATTTTGAAAGGCTACATCAACAGAACCCAAGCTTTGATAGGGAGCTGTGTTTTACAATCTGATGAAAAAGGCACTGACTTTGTATTCATGAGACCCAGTGACCTTGATTTAACCCCTCTGGGCCTCAAGTTCCGTCATCTGTAAAACAAGGAGGCTGGGTTAGACAATCACAAAGATTCCTGGTAACTACAGCTCTGGTGTGAGCCTGTGGACCAGCCTGGCTAAATGCAGAGATGCTCATCATCCCATGGAAGGAATTATCTAACCCCATGTAATGGTAAGGGAAACTGAAGATCTTCCCTGTCCCTTAATGGGCTTCAAGTAGAACCCAACAGGAGGGGCTTGATTGGGGGGAGGCTTGTTTTTCAGGAAGGCCCACACCTTTTGTTACTTTGTAATTAGCCAGTGGGTCACAAAAGGTCATGTCCTCTGACCCTAAAGAAGAGTACATATACTCTTTGGTTTTAGTTTGGGGATCGCTTATGGGAAGAGTTGTGTGATTTGACCAGATGAGACTCTGGGTAACTGTTAAGCCCCCCAGCTTTGAAAACCCAGATGTTGGTGCTTCTCTCTCTGATAACTAACTATGTATGTTTGAAATGGTCAGACAGCTAGAAGCCCTGTCTGTTGGTCTGTTGAATTATGTTATTTTCTCTGTCTGTATTTTTTTGTCTGCTTGTAATTTCTGTTAGTATTTTCTGAAGTTCAGGGTGCTGACTTTTCCCCCTGAACTAAATGAATTTTATATACATACATACATATATAATTAAAGACTGTTGACCCCTTTAAGTAAGTTGCTTTCCTTTAGTAAAGCAGATCAAAGAGCCTGCGCTAGCCACCATCCTGAGTATGCTAGGGTGCTTGCTGATACAACCCGAGAGCCTGTGAAGATAAGACGAGGATAAAACAGCCCTTGAGCCTCTGAGGCACCCTCCCTTTGGGGCTGCAGTAAAGGAGCAGTGGACAAAGGATCACACAATTTTTAGACTGACCTGAAACATTCATTTTACTGTTGCTACTCTAAATGTGACATCTTTGTCCAGTGCTATGAGATGCTACTAGAGAAACTGCATCACATAAATGGTGACATCCACATTACAGACAAAAGTAGAAGGCGTGAGGAAGGTGCAGCTAAATAGAAAGCAGCTCACAGGTTTTCTCGGAACATCAGACAGCAGCTAATTTTACTGTGCACCAAAAGACAACAAGAAACCTGCATGAGCTGCCATGTCACTCAGAGCCAGCCCAAGCCAAAACACCAATGCTAAGACAGCTGTAGCATATGTGTTAGCATAGATCAAAGAGAATAAAAAAGTAAAGAAAAAATGGTAGAAACCCCAACCCTGATCAAGTCCTCCAATGCAAGCATATGTTGAAGACCTTCACAGTGCAGGGCATGAGGTGGGAGGGTAAACCCCACAATGGAATAGCTGAGGGTGAAAGCAACCAAAGGCTAGCAGACTACTCAAAATGCTCATGTCCAGATATCATGAATATTTTCTCTAAGGAGACAGTTGTAAGACAGCTCAGAGACCACAAAACATCATAAAAATTAAAATAATTATATCTGTATAGCAAATGACTACTTATTGACATGGAATCATTAAAAGCTAGCTGTCTTTGTACAGTCAGACCATCAATCAACTGAAGCAAAGGTCAAAATCAACACCAAATTAAAAGAAAGAATAAGGATGAGAAGATACTGAAATTATAATAGCTCCAACCTAACTTATTAGAATGTGCTACTTTTACTGAAAAGTAGGAAATGGATAAAGGCAAAGTTAATGACTTTGATTATCACTATTTTTAATAAAAGTTTAATGAAATAAAGCAGTGACCACAACATGGAGGCCCAAAGAGCCTAGAAATACCCTTAGCAATTAAATACTTGTTCTCTTATTTGCAAAACATGGAGAGGAATGGGGGAAAAACCCATCATGGAGGTGTGTAGAGAAAAATTATTCACAGTCTCACCTCCACAAACCAGTGAGAGGCAGTGAAGGGGAAAATGAATCTACAGAAAGCCAAGCCAGATTGTCCCAAGAGCATTTAGAGATAAAAAGGGGAGGATAAGAAATGAAAGCAAAATGGAAAAAATGTCACCCTTCCTTTAGGGGTCTATTCCCATCTCTGATAGCAGGAGCCTCACCACATTTGGCTTTGTTGCCAGATGAGCCCTACGAGGAAGCAGAAATTGTGTCTCAGAAGTCAGAAAAAGTGGCTGGACAGGACTAAGTACACAGAGAAGAAATCTGTGCTGAAGGTAACACAATTTTGTAAGCACTGAGGGGATTGATTTTTGAGATCTCAAAGAAGGGAAGACACCAAACAATTGGAAAAAAATCTCAAATGGTATTATTACCAAAAAAGTCGAATGAGAAGGCATCGGCAACTACTGACCCATATGCCTACTTTCTCATCTCTATAAAATCTTTATGAGAATGAACTTCATGTATTGAGGGCATTCTTGATGAAAATCTGACAAGGAAAAAGGCAGGCTTTCACAGCCAATTTTCTATAGCAGACCACATCTTTACAGCTACACAATTGACTGAAAGACAGATAATACAAGGTCTCTCTGTGTTTACTGTTTGTTGATTATAAAAAGGCATTTTACTTGGTAGCACAAAACTGCCTTAAAGGCTCTTTTCCAACAAGTATAAGACTCCCATGCATATGTTTAGGTCTAATACCATCCTTTAATAGACAGCCACAGGAATAACTTTGTTCAACAAATCATTATCAATCAATATCAACTAATCCATAAAAAGGGTGACCTCTGCTCTCTCAGGATGTTCGCCTCTGTCTTGGCGACTGCCCAGCTTGGAGTCTAAATAGAAGAGGAATCTCCTGGAGAGGATGAGTTTGTGCAGCTGCTCCTGTCATTTGGCAATGACCTTGTCTTAATTGTATTAGGGCTCCCCTCCATTGCATTAATCAGATCCAGGCATACTCAAAAGAGATTGCCCTCACAATCCAAAGGAAAAAAAACCAAATAAACAAGTGGATGAAGAATTTCTATTGCACAGACCATGGCATACAATCATCTGGGCAGTCCATCGGGTCAGCCTCTCAGTCTATTTATCTTGGACAGGCACTGAAGTAGGATAATAAACTGGGCTGGGCATGGAACGGGAGGAAGAATATGGGCACTGAAGAAACTGGTTGGTGCTCAGTGATCTGAAACTGCTCCCTGACACAAAGTCTTCTTCTTCTTTTTTTAACATAGACTTCTCTCAATTGTGCTATGTGGCTGTGAATCATGTAGGGTCACAACTCTCAAAGAGTAAGAATCCTGAATAGTGGAGATGTGTAGTAGGAGAAAAGGTGGGTTGGTCATGAAACAGGAGAAAATACCAGCTGGAGGGCCAGAAGATTGCCCTGGGATCTTGAAAATTAGAAGACCTAGAGAAAGGCCTCCAGGGCCTTTGATCCTTGATGGAGCATTATGGGACAATGTCATGAAAACAATAACTAGAATGTATGTAGGTTTTTAAGGTTTGCAGAGTGCTTTACAAATACCATCTCATTTTACAGGTACAAAAAAAAAAGTCCCACAGGCTAAGGAATAGATGGGTTTTGATCCGCACTGCTGGAAGGAGTACTCATTATCTATGTGATCCCTTGAAATAACTGAAGTAAGAATGTAATAATAGTACTATCAAACATAAGATAACAGAATAATGATATTTGTACTATCTCTAAGGAGTTTTGTGAATAAAGTGCTTTGTAAACAGGTGTTAAGGGAAATGTGATATAGATAATCTCATAATGTAATAGAAAGAAACGCACATTTTATTATAATTTGTTTTTCTAGATTTTAGAAATTTACTAAGCATTTTCCTTACAATAGCCCCATGAAAGAAGTGAAAGAAGTAGTGCAAATCATCTTAGCCTCACTTTCTAGAGGAGGAAACGATGTTCAGGGAGGTAATGCCCTTTGCCAGGGGCTTTGTGGCTCCAAGCCAACCACTGCGCTTGCTCCCTTTCCAATGCACTTCCTAAGCCCAATTTCTGCAGTCCTTTGCCTTTCTTTGTATCCCAAGCCCACAGCACAGTGCCGGCACACAGTAGGTGTTTAATAAACGCCTGTTTTCTCTCTCTTTAAGCACCTCCTCTTCTGTTCACCACCTTCCAAGGACCCACCTGACCTGGTACTCTCAAGCATCCTGCATTCTCCAAGCACTGCTCCCCCGTCTCGCCTCAGTCTCCTCCAGGGCTCTCAGGGAAAGCCCACCCCACCTGCCACTCTGCAGGGCCCTGCTCTTGGGTCCTCCCTCCTTCCCCCACCCTCCCCTCTCCCAGTTCAGTTCCAGGCCTTACTTCCCTAAGACCTCACAGTACAAGGAGGCACAGCTGGAGAGGGAGGAGCAATGCACGGAGGCTGGACCACGGAGGCAGCACAGCGGGGGGCAGGGCCTAGGGAGCCGGCCAGGCCGCCTAGAGTGGCGGTGGGGGGATCCCAAGACTGGCAAGGATGCGCCCCCTGAGGCTCTCGGCCTGGCAGGTTGACACGGAACAGTCTCTCCCACAACTCGTGGTCCCCTAGCCCCCAGGAAGGGGCGCCCCTCCTCCGGGCACAGGCCAGCTTGTCATGCCCTTCCTGAGGCCGGCGTGGCGCGGAGGGCGCCTAGACGGCCTGGGTGGAGCCGCTCGGGACAGCTGTCCTGGCCCGGAGGGCTCCGTGGGGGCCCCCCCAGGGCGCTTCGTCCTCCGAGGTCAGCGTCCAGGCGCAGGCGCAGCGCGGCCTCTCCCCGGCCTTCTCTGGCCCGGGTGCCGTCACCCTGGCGGCCCCTCCCCACGAGCCTGGGCGGCTGTGACCCGGCCAGGCCTCCCACGCTAGGCCCAGCGGCCCCTGGTGCAGCCCCCGGCCGTCCGCCCGGCTCCTGCCGGGCCTCTGACCCCCCCGGGCACGAGCTGGCCGCGGCGTGGCGGGGGTGGGGGTGGGGGTCACGGCAGCTCGGCCTCCCTCCCCCGGGCAGCCTCAGCCCCGAACCCCGGGCCCCGCCCGCTCTGGCCAGCTCCCCGGCCCGCGGAGCTTCCACCTGAGGAGCCCCGGCCAGGCCCGCGGGGGACGGGCGGAATCCACGGGGCCCCCGGGGTTGGGGGGGGCGCTCACGGTCACATGATCGCGCGGGGGGGGGGCTCTATCACGGGTCCAAAGCGGCGCCACATCCCCAAGTACTAATTACATTTGTGGATAATTCACTGTAACAAATCACGCTGATTGTGACACGGAACCGCAGGCAGGACAGAATGATAAAGCAGGGTTCAGGGGTCACCCCAAAAGAAGTCGAGGCCCGCGGTCGGGTTGGCAGTATCACGGAAAAGAGGGAAGGGAACCGGGAGTATCGCATGGGGCGGGGCTGGGAGTAAGGGGGAGGGGGAGTCTCACAGTGGGGAGACACGGGGGAAGGGGGGAGGGTCACGAGAAGTGGGGAGAAAGGTCAGAAATCACCAGAAAAGTAAAAAGGGGAATGGGGGGGAGGGTCCCATTGTGTGTGAGGGGGTGGGTATCACCGTGTGGGGAAGAGGGGGGAGGGGTGGGCTGGAATCACGAGGGGGAAGGGCCTCGGGTCCACGCAGGACGTGGCTGGCCCAATTACCTCGGCCTCAGAGGGGACGAAGGGCTTGAGCTGGAGTCCGAGCCTGAGAGGCGAGTGAGGGGCCAGGGCTTCGGGTCGCACCCACTTCCTTCCCGCCTTCCGAGGTCTCCACCAATCGCCTTCGAGCGCCGTCGCTGGCACCGGCCAATGGGGCTTCAAGTCAACTTTCCCGCTCTCCAAGTCTCAGCCAATGGGGCGTCGAGGTGAGTGGGCGGGAGGCGGGAGGTTGAAGCTGCGTTCAATGAGGCGTCGAGAGCTGAGTCCGACTCCAGATTGGCCCCGCCCCGGGAGAGCAGACGTGGTGGGAGGAGCTAATGTGTATAGAGCAAAATTGCCAAGGATTTTACCAATGAGGATGTCTTTCTCCTCCCCAGCGAGGCTACCATTAGTCCCATTCCACAACGAGGAAACTGAGGCACAGACAGAAGGGACTTGCGGGGGAGGGGGGACCTTAAACGAGGCCTTGAACTTGGGGTGTTTCTGTGCCACCCCCAATCCCGTGCTCTAACCACTTTGCTACCTAGCCCCCTCTTATGGAACACTCTGATCATTAGAGAACACGTTAATTGCATTTATTGATAATGTAATAAATCCTATTGATTGTAATCCACACTAGGACGCCCCTCCCCCGCGCCCTGGCAGTGTCCCTCCCCCCAAGCCCGCTCTGCCATGCCCAGGCTTAGTCAGCACGATGCCAGGCCGCCTGCCGCCCCGTGCGATCTCACCTGCAGAGCTTCCCAAGGCTCCCAGGGGGGCACTGACCTCTGCCCCCTGCGCTGGGAGGCTGTCCTAGAGCAAGGACTGGCCTCTTTTTCTAATTGTAGCGCCTTGGGGGGGAGGGCCTGAGGGTAGATAGAAGACCCCCCCCCCCAACCCCAGAACCCAGGTCCAGGAGGAAGATTCCCTGCTGGGAAATCCCCATGTTGGGGGAGATGTTAGTCGACATACCTCTGACAGTGAAGGGGTTGGCCAGTGCAGCCCCTGGGGAGCCCCTCCCCTCCCCCACCAGGCTGTGAGCCCCTTGAGCTCAGACTGTCCTTTGCCTCTCTCTGTATCTCCAGTGCTTGGCACACAGTAGGTGCTTAACAGCTGTCTCTGATTGATTACTGAAAAGGCACTAACTGTGCCTCGTGGCATACCAATGCATATATCCATGAAGGCGCAGGTACATGCAGATGCATCAATGCGCTCGCAGTACCGGCTGCACCTTTCTCTGCCTGCAAGACTGAGGCTTTTATTAAATATTTGAAGACAGTTGTCCTTCTCCAGGAGAGGGCACGAGATTTCACTGGCACAGAACACTCCTGTTACCCATGCAGGTAGTGTTAGGCAGTCTTGACCCCAAGGGTGACTCTCTATCCACACCCCCACCCGCCTGCCCAGGGGCTACAAAGAGAAAAGTACAGTAGCCCACACTCTCCAGGGCTCCTGTTCTAGAAGGGAGGGGCTTTGGCTTCAGGGTGCCCTGGCCCTTGCAGGGCACACAGGGCAACGCCTTCTTCACATCAATCATGCTGAAAAAACCATATCTGCTTCTGATGCCAGGCCATTTGTCTGTCGGTGCCAAAGGCTTTGGCTGCAAGAATTTCCTCTTTGGGCTTGGGTCACTGTGGCTGTATGGGGAAGTGAGGACATTTAGAGCCTCTACATTCTAACTTAGGGTCGGATCCCATGTCCCCAGGGGTTGTTCTCATGGAGGTGGCTGGGAAGGGTAGGTTGGAATCAGTGCTGATGGTCTGGGGTGAATAGAAATGAAAGGTTTTCTTAGGGCCTCACAGCTGAGAGAGAAAGACAGAGAAAGACAGAGACTCAGAGACAGAGAGAAGGAAGGAGGGAGAGAGGAGAAAGAGAAGGCTCTTGGGAAGGACACAGGAAGAAAGAGATAGAATCAGAGGGAGAGACAGAGGAAGAAACAGAGAGGAAAGAGAGGGAGGAGGGACAGAAAGAGGGGAAAAGACACAGCCAGAAAGAGTCAGACAGGAGAGACAGAGGGAGAAATAGAAAGATGGAGAGGCAGATAGAGGGATGGAGGAGAGACAGAGAGACCAAGTAAGACACAAGAAGGAAGGGACCCTTATGGGAGGGATATCTGTTGGTAGATAACCTAGAAATGCTCTTCAGGAGGCTGGTGAAGAGCCTTGAGGTTGTTCCTCCAGGAGGATTGTTAGAAGAAAGTGGGCTTCTATGCCCACCAAGGAAAAGCCTGAGAATGTCAAGAGAGCTGTTCTCTGGGTCTCCAGGGTTGGTCCCCTGGAGAAGAGGTTCCACTTCTTCTGCTTGGTCCAGAAACAAAGAAGGAGTCACAGGAGTCACAGGTGGGGATTAGCAGGACTGGGCTGGCCCTGCTGACCCCAGGATGTGAGCCAACTTCCAACATATGGTGACAACCACATTTTTCAATCGATGACAGTGAGCTTTTCCTGGGTTGCTCAGACGTCCAGAGCCATACTACCCTTCTGTCTCAGACTGGGCACCCCCCCTCCTCCCCGAGCTAGTGCTGGGGCCTCCTCTCCACTCTTATCCATCTGGGGTGGGGGTAGGGGGGAACAATCCTGACTTAGATCATTAGGTGGCAGGAGGAACACAGAGAAGATGCTAATGCCGAGGGTCTCCAAAGGGGCCTGTTCTCAAGGGAGCCAGTTAATGCTAATTTCAGAAGCTGATAGGACCCCTGGGGTCATAGAGGTGGAATTGGAAGGATCCTTGCAGGTCCCCCCTAAATTTATAGATGAGAAAACAGTCCCAAAGACTTGAAGTGTTTAAGGTCACACACACTATTAAGTGGGAGAGACAGGATTTCAACCTAGGCCTCCTGACCCCCTCCTTCTATTGTATCTGCCTCTTAAGAACATGGAACGTCAGGGCTGGGCTGGGAGGGCCTTAGAATCTGAAATGTCAGAAATGGGAGGGCCTTTAATGTCAGGGCTGGGAGGGGTCTGAAAACAGAGAATGTTAGAGCTGGGGGGGGCCTTAGAAGAGGAAACATTCAAGGTGTGAATGTGTGAGAATGAGACCACTGAATGGAGGGAAGGGGGATGCTGGGTGAATCCATTATGGAGAACTGGGGGTTCTTCTGGGGTGAGGAGAAAGAGATCTACCATCTGATAAGACCTATTCAGTACATTTGGGTGTATCTTTGAACCCTCTCTCTCCCACTGCCTCCCCCTGGGCCTCTGGCAGCAGCGTAGGTACAATAAAGAGGTGTTTCTCTTCTAGCCACACTGAAACATCCCACCTTCTTCCCTCCCCACCCCTACCTTCCAAAGCCAGGAGACAGTTGTGGGCTCAGCAGGTCACTGGAGAGCCCAGAGACATTAATGTTTAAGTTCTTGATCATAGGAAAAACATAGGATCATAGAGAGGTGGAGGCCATAGGACCAGGAAGCAGAGGATCCCCAGGAGATCTGAGGGAGTGAGTGTCATCAGGGTAGGGGGAGACCTCCCTGAGGTCCAGGAGCAACCTCTGCTTGGAAGGAGGGAGATATCCTGGAAGATGGAGGGCAATGGGGGCTCTGTTTGGCCTTTGGGAGCTAATCTAGAATTCTCTGTCACAGCTGTGGCCCAATAGCCAGCATCTCTTCTAGCAGGCCACAGTTCATGGGTGCATTGGATGGTCAGTGGACTCAAGAAGCTCAGAGAGAGACAGACAGGCAAAGAGACAGAGACAAAGATAGAGAGGAGAAAGACAGAGAGACAAGGAGTAGAGACAGAGACAGGAGAGAAACAGACACAGAGAGGAGGAAAGACAGACACAGAGAAACACAGAGAAAGAGAGACAGAGAAAGAGACAAGGAGGGAAAGAGAGAGAGGGAAAACTGAAGAAAGAGAGATAGAAAAAGGAGATAGAGAAAGAGAGAAAAGAAGAGAGAAAGAGAGACAAGAAGAGAGAAAGAGAGAGATAAAGAAAGAGAGGAGAGGTGGAGACAGGGACAGAGAGAGGGGAAGAGAAAGAGGGAGAAAGAAAAAGAAAGGAGGGAAGCCAGGGCAATTGAGGTTAAGTGACTTGCCCAAGGTCACATGGCTAGTAAGTGTTAAGTGTCTGAGCCTGGGTTTGAACTCAGCTAGGTGGCACAGTGAGTAAGAGTGTCGGCCCCAAGTGCTGCTGCGCCTGAGTGGAGTCGGGAGGACCCGGCATTCCAGCCTCAGAAAATTAGCACCCACACATGAAAATAACTAGCCGTGTAACCTCGAGCAAGTTACTTAACCCCAATTGCTTATATAAAAAAAAGTCAGTTCTCCTGACTCCAACACTGGTTCTCTATTCACTGAGCCACCTAGCTGCCCCCTAGAGAGAACACATTCTTAATCCATGGCCAGAGAGCCAGGTGTTCTATCTCCCACTCCCCATCCCCCAAAGATACTCAGCTTGCCTTGGGCCTTTAGGCCCTGCCGTCCCCTTGGGCACACAGATATACATCTCTGAGCCCAACCCCTGCCTCCATAGGACATTGGTGATGAATGTCACCTCTTTGGAGACTGAAGGTTCCATTGTAACAGTTCATGGATCTTTCTGGGCAGGGGGAAGGAGTCTTGCTCCAGCAAGATCTCAGATCCAAACATGTTGGACACTGAGGGCCCCTGGAGGAGGAGGCGCGGGGGCAGCTGTTTGGGATGGGGAGGAGAGACAGGATTAGAAAGACACCTCCCCACTCTGTGTATCTTTCCCAACAGCTCCCTACATTCCAACATCGTCACTGTGGGGAGAATGGACAGAGCCCAGGGCCATTACCTTTATCACCTCTTACCACCAAATGCCATACACTCTAAGCAAAAGTCCTCCCTAGCTCCCTCCCTAGTTTCCAGTCTCATCTCTCTGACCCATTCTCCACACAGCCTCTAAATGGATATTCCTAACTCACAAATTTGATCACTTCACGCCCCTACTCAAATATCTTAAATGACTCCCAATCACCCTGGGACAAAATATGAAATCCTTAGCTTGGAATTTGAAACCCTCTGCAGTATGGCTCCCTCCTGCTCTTCTAGTCTCGTGTTCTCTCTGTTCCTGTCCAGCTGGGTTCCCAGTTGTTCCCCATCCATGTCCTTCTATCTCCTACCACCTTTGCACAAGTGGACCCCTTTCTTGCAATATGCTTCCTCCTTCTGTTATTTTTTAAGGTGCAACTCAAAAGCCATGAAGCCTTTTCTGACCTCATCCAGTTGTAAATGTTCTCTCTGGAAATTATTGTCTGTATATATGTGTGCCTACATCTCTGTCTATGTGTCCATCCATCTTTCTATCCATCATCAATCTATCCAACGTCTATCTACCCAACATCTATCTGTTCATTCATCTGTCTGTTCAGTACCTATCTGTCTATCTCCACCTATCTGTCCGTCCATCTTTCTTTCTATCCATCACCTATGGATCTATCTATTCTTCTATAAATCTATCCATCATCCAGCTATCCATCAATCAATCTCCTGTTTGTTCATCTTTCTATCCATGTATCCATCCATCATCAGTCATCAATCTCTCTGTCTCTGTCTCTTTGTCTCTGTCTCTCCCTCTCATCAATCTGTATATGTCTCTAACAGGGGCTACATATGTATCTATTTCCCAAACACATTGTATCTCTCCCTCCACTCCAGTAAAATACAAGCTCCTTGAGGGCAGGGACCATTGGGTTTTTGTCTCTGCACATCTGCTGCCCAGCAGGTGGCTTGCACTTTTGGGTTACCAACACCCCAAACCCCATGGGTTTGTAACTTCATCATAGAAGGGATTCCCGGTGTAGAAGCTTCTTCCTACGAAGACAGAGCAGTGATTACCCTAAATTGCAGTCTTAGAGCACCACCAGGGACATGAGGGGGTGAGCAGTTTGGTCACAGTTCCAGAGCCAGTATCAGTATCTTCCTAATTCTGAGGCCATTTCTATCCACTGAAGTTTATTCTGCCTCTTGACTTGAACAGAGTAGGTACTTAATGTTTGTTGAAATTAATTGAAGGGCATTGCCCAAGCAACCCAGTAGTCAGAGGCAGAGATGGACTAGAACCAGGGCCCCTGACTCCCACTGGGGCTGTGCCAACGATGAATTGCCCTCCAAAGAAGGGGTCTGCTGAATCTCTCCCCCGGGGAGGGGGGCGTAACTCTGGCTTTACTACACCTGAGTCTGCTCCTCCAACCTGTATGATGACATCGGAAACATAGCTTCTCTCCTGAAACTGCCTTTCCTGGTAACCCGGGGCCTGAGGGAGAGGAGGCCATGGGAAGAGACAGAAACGTGCATGACGGTCACCCCAGGAGGCCCGATTCTGGTGGGGTCAGACAAAATACTCCCAGATGCTACGCACCCTTTACTGCCCACGATGATGCCATGGGACCCTAAGGATAGAGAGAGGTGGCAGCTGGGGGCCTGGGGGCCTGGGCACCTTGATCCCTGAATGGGCAAGGACTGGAGAGTCAGGGAAGGCTGACTTTTGAGGGGTGGGGATCTGGGACCCCACCTGGGGCATTAGGTTATCTGAGTCACCAAGAGGAGTGAGAAATGGGGGATCAGGACTCCTGGGTTTCCAAGGGGATGAGAGCTAAGAGAATCAGGACACATGGGCTCTGAAGGAGACAGGTTACAGATCAGGATGCCTGGGTCCCCAAGGGCTTAGGGGCTGGTAGTTCAGGATGCCTGGACCCCCAAGGCAGGGGGGGTAACTGGGTTTTTGAGGGGGCTGGAGTTGGGATCAGCACAGTCTCCTGACCCCCCTCCCCAGTCTCACAGGTGATCATGTTTTTAGTACCTAGCCCCTTTGGTTGCTCTGCCAGGTTTGGTGGAGTGAAATATCACTCCTTTATAACAAATCCAGGCTTCAGTATCTGGAGAGGGAAGGGCCAGACTCAGCACCAGCTTCTCTTCCCCTTTGGGGATCCAGGCTGTCCACCCCTTATCTCCCACCCCAGACTGAGCCCCTGGTAGCCTTGCTGACGGAAGTCCTGGCATTAGCCAGGAGGAGGTGGTTTTGTGGGAAATACTAGCCACTTACACTTCTGGATTGCTCTGACATCAACCACATGCTTCTTCATCCAGCCCTGTGGTCCCTAGTGTCCCCATCTTCTTGGGGTGCCCCCAAGTTTGCTTCAGCCTGGAATATAGATCAACCAGCCAGGACGTGTCTCAAGGCAGGTCAGTGGCAGAGTCACAACTCCCAACTCCACCTTCCCTTCCCTGGGCCTTTAACAGGTTGATGTATTTGATTAGCCTTAACTTGATGAGCTTAGGAAGACCTTGAGTGTGAATCCTGTCTGTGGATTCAGTCAAAAGGCCTCACCCAAGGACCTAGAAGGCCACATGTGGCCTCGAGGCTGCAGGTTCCCCAGTCCTGGTAGGGGCTATACCAAAATAAGGGAAAGGCCCCTTAGCTCTTCCCCTTCCCAGGGTCCAGACCCACCCTGTTTGAAGCAGGGGAAAGATACACGTTTGTCATGATGACAGAGAGACGGCTTTGATACAGACACACAAAACATGGAGGACATCAGAACTGGAAGAATGTAGAGGAGAGATTATCAGAAAAGCTCAGCAGAGAGAGAATGTGCAGCCCCCAGCTCCATCACCAGAGGATGTCTGAGCTCAGCACTATCAGACCTGGGAATGTCCCCAGACATGCACGGAAGTTCAGGTTGTCCTGGTTACATGTCTGCATCCTCCCCCCCCCACACACAGACACACACAGACGTACCCTGCTAATAATTTAAAATCATATTTTAGCCAAAGTCTGAATTAATCAAACAAACTGCTTCAGTTGATTTAAAAATGCCTTTCCCTGTGTTAGCAACTTCAAAGACCAGAGGTGAGATTTCCCTTGTCTTGGGACTTACTCCAAGTGAAAGCAAAACAGACATCCTGAGACTATAAAATGTAAATAGGCCCTGCTCTGGTCATTATCAATTTGCGTTTACAACCAAGGAACTCTGTTTCACATATAGATGGTAGCAAATAGAAGTCATAAAATTTTGTGACATGGTCATCCTGAATTGGGATGGCTCTAAAAAAGTATAAAAAGTCTTCTGATTTCTCTGTTCATCAGTCAGGACTTTTGTGCTGCACTCCTAGCACAAGTACCGCTAGCCTTAAGGGAATAATGAATAAATAATGTAATTTTTATATTACTATTTGTTTGTCTCTTTTAACCAAACTTTTTCTAAAGGTCGAAAATACATACAGAGACAGACACACATGACTTTCATCAGCACGTGTGCTCTTGTGTCTATGTTTACCCTCTGTGTGTCCTTTCCCCTTTGGCGATATGGTAACTGATGGAAAAGTCTCCCCCTCAGTGCATGGCTCTTCTGTCACTAATCTTGCTGTATTATTTAATTCCATATCTTTTGTTCTGACCCTGTATGACTTCTGGCTGGCTAGTAAACGAAACACATTGATGGGGGTTTCATGATTTTGAGAGAGTGCTAACTCAAAACCACAACATTCCTTAAACATGGGGTAGTACTTGGAGATAATGGTATTCCTATTATCTGCTGGACAGAAGCAAGGGGAGGGAAGTGCTTTGTATACCAAAAGCCTGAGGGAAAGGGAAACTATTATTACTTTTAGCCCTGATATTCCCTGTTCTAAGGCCCTCCCAGCTCTGACATCCCCTATTCTGAGGGCCTTCCCAGCCCTGTCATTCTTTGTTGTAAGGGCCCTTCCAGCCCTGATATTCCCTGTTCTAAGGCCCTCCCAGCTCTGACATCCCCTAATCTGAGGGCTTTCACAGTCCTGACATTCCCTGTCCTAAGGCCCTCCCAGCTCTGACATTGATGATTCCTATATCAGTTTCCTGGCCTAGCTGCTATGGCCCCACAGCTTGGGTAGCTTGGGCTCTCCCTCCCCTCAGTGCTCACCTGGAGCAAATCCACTGAGAATGAGGGAGTGAGGGAGAAGAGTTTTTTCTCTCAACCTCAGGTAAGTCTCATTGCCTCTGTCATGGGAGAAACTGGACCAGTAGGAGTCAAGCACATAGAAATGAGAACAGTCATGATCTAAGGAAAGGCCCTTGCAGAAACATGCCAGGGGCATGTTGCCTGTTTCCTGGATCTTTGTGCAGGTACTAGGAAGGCCTCACCCCCTCCCCAGCCTGCTCAGTTTTTTCTTGCTTGATCCAAGGCTTGGAACATAAAGAAGATAGATTATCACACAATAATAACTATTGAGAGCCTTCTTTCCTTTGAGCCTCACTCAAATAGGTGCAGGCAGTATAGATTATGGCATGGCATGACATGGCAATTCAGAATTTAAGACACAGCATGAATACACTCAGGCCCCCTCTGTATCTCCAGTAGAGATTTCCCAGCTCCCAGTCTCGGGCCAGGATTTTCAGTCCAAAAGAATGATCTTTTTGGAGGACAGTGACCCTTGCTTTACTTCCAAAGTCAATGAGGGAAAGGGGACTGTGTCACCAACTTTTCCTCCAGCTCCCAGTGCTTTGGAAACCTCATCACTGGGGGATTCAAGGTTGGGAATCAATCAGACTTGTAGAGAACACTGTCTCTGCCTGGGCTCAGGCAGGTCTCTGCTAGGAGAGTGGTGGCTTCATTAGCAGCTCCTCTGCTGCCTGTCCCATAGACCAAAGAGATAGGGTGGGTCCTCTTTCTAGAATGACCCCCATGCAGGACCTCTGCATATGTTGGACACTACTCCACCCTTCCCTCCCCCAACTGATCAGTGAGTAGGAATTTCAGGCTAGGATAAATTCTCCGTCACCCTTCATCCCCTGCCCCCTTCTAATCACATGATTTGGATGTCCTTGGCCCCTCCTAATTATCACCTGATCTCAACATGTCTCCATCCCCTGGCCCCTCCTAATCACCCCATCCTAGGCTTTCTGTCTCTCAGCCTAGGGTGAGCCTCTAGCCGGTGGGAAATTCAAATGTACACTGACCGATCACTGATTGTAGTTTTGGCTTATGTAACTTTGGATATTGAATCTCTATAAAAGCCGGCACACAGTCTCTGCCAACCCACTTTCTGATTTGGGTAGACATATACCCTGACGGTCCTGAGGTAATAAATCCACCCCAAATTCAATCTCAGGGACCTTCTGTCTAGTTCATTTGTGCATTTCACATAAACAAACTCACTGACCAGAGAGGAATCACTGTCAGCATTTTGGCCATGACTTCCATAAAGTAATTCACTCACTATAAATGTCCCACTGCCACAATTTCAAATTAATAGGCTGTTAATTAACATAACTTTTGAAAACTCCATTTATGTTAACAAACCCAAGTGATTCACTCCCAGTTCCTTGCCTATTTCCTGCATTTGCTAATGCCTATAAAAAGGTCCAGGAAGTTGCAAGGGGAAGGAACCCAAGTCATTTCAAACCCAACTCACTTAAGTAATACAATTATCCTTCCCAGCTCCAACAGTCTATGTTCTAACGTGCAAAATACATACAAAATATGTGTGAGAGAATGGTCCTTGAAAACCCAGGACTTGGTCAAAGAAAAAGAGCTGACAAGGGGCTATTAAACGAATTGTAGAAAACTGGCCAGACCTGGTGAGGCTTTTATGCCAAGAGCCCTGAATGAATCAGAAGGGCTGCAAAGTGGGAGGAGGAACCACGTTTTGAGCCACACCCCTGGAATACCCTTACAATTCCTATCAGGTTCGGGGAGACTGGAGGGCCTAGAGCTGTTTTGGCCCGAGGGGGCCCAAGGAATATCGTTGCTGTGGTGAGGAGCCCCTCTCTCTCCTTACCGGTAGGAAGTAATTTTGAATCTCCTTTCTCTTCTCTTGGGATCCCGAAGTCTTCCCCTCTGGGCAAGGGTAAAGTCTGTTTGCCTTTCTTTGTCTTTAGAAACAGTGTTTACCCACTGGCATTGGCTAGTCTGGGTGTACTTCCTGAGAATACAGACGGGAAGAGGAAATTAAGGGCAAGCTTCCCTAGGGAAGAGAAAGACCTTAGCATTAAGGCGTTTGGCCAGAAGTGCTGCCTCTGACTGGAGACTTAGAACTAAAAACTAGAGAATTATAGATCCTTTCATACAACTCTCATAACACGGAAGGGAAGCCCATCAAGACAATGAGTCAAGAAGAAGGGGCAAATAAGAGTGTCTGAACACCTCGGTCATTGCCTTCCCCATCTCTGCTACACATACATATACACATATGCTACATGTATATACACACATATATACGTGTGGATATAGGACATGTGGATAGGCTATACACACAGTGTATATACACACATTTGTGTACATGCTTGTTTCAGTTGTTTTTCAGTCATATCCAGCTCTTCATGACCCCTTTGGGGTTTTCCTGGCAGATATCTGGAGTGGTTTTCCATTTCCTTCTCCAGTTCATTTTACAGATGAAGAAACAGAAGTAAACAGGGTTAAGTGACTTGCCCAGGTCCACACAGCTAATAAGTATCTGAAGCCATATTTGAACACGGGAAGATGAGTCTTCTTGATTCCAGACCTGGAACTCTATCCTTCCCAACACCTAGCTACCGCAATGGGGTTATGTATTTATACATTTGGGGGAAAGGGAACATTAGAAGCTGGGGAAATCAGGAAAGCCTCTTTTAAATGACAAGAACTGGATTATAAAGGGAGCTAAGGATTCTAGAAGGTGCAGGTTGTGAGGGAAGGGGTCCATTCCAGGCACAGGTAGCAGCTTGAACAAAGGCCTGTGGTCAAGAGATGGAATTTCATGTATAGAGAACAGAAAATAGGTCAGTTTGACTGGAATGTAGATTGTGTGAAGGAGAGTATTATGAAATCAGCCTGGAAAGATAGATTGGAGGTCAATTGTGAATGATCTTGAATGCTCTAAAAAATTCAGTTTTATTTTGTTTTCAGTTCTGAATTATCTCCTTTTCTTCTCACTCTCCCCCATCCATTGAGAAAAAAAAAACCCACAAAACTCACATGCAAAATAAATTCCAGCATTAGTATGTTCAAAAAAAAAAGGGAAAGAAGAAAATGTGCTTCAATCTGCCATCTTAGCCCATCAGTTCTCTATCTGGAGGTGGGTAGCATATTTCATCATGAGTCCTTTGGAATCATGGTTAATCATTGTATTATCAGCATTATTAAGTTTTTCAAAGTTGGTCATCTTTATAAATATTGTTCTCCTGGTTCTACTCACCTCACTTTGCATCAGTACATAAAAGTCCTTCCAAGTTTTTCTGAAACCATTCCCTTCATCATTTCTTGTTGCATACATACACATATATACATCATAACTCATTCAGCTATTCCCCAATTGTTGAATATTCCCTCAATTTCTGATTCATTGTACAGATGGGTCCTTTCCCTCTTTCTTTGATCTTAATGGGGACTTAGTAGATTTTTTTTTGAGCATAGTTCCAAATTGCTTTCCAAAAGAGTTGAACTAATTCACAGCTCCACCAAACATACATTAGTTTACCTCCAGCATTTGAAATGTCCCTAAATGCTAAGCAGATTGTTTTTGATCCTAGGGAGCCACTGTAACTTCTTGAGTAGGGGTGTGACATGGTTCCCATGTTTGGGAACATCAATTTAACAGCTACATGGGAGATGGATTGGAGAAAGGAGATACTAGAGGCAGGGAGATGAATTAGGAGCCTATCACAATAGTGAAGGCAAGAGATAGTGAGGACCTAAATTAGAGTGGTAGCCTTGTGAGTAGAGGAAAGAGGATGAGAGATGTTGTAGAAATAGAAATGACAACATATGACAATTGGCTGGATATGGAGAGTTGGGGATTGTGCTAGGGATGCAAGACTAGAAGGATGGTGGTGTCTCTGGCAGACATATAGAAGTTAGGAGAGGTTTAACGGAGAAGTATTGAATTTTGATTTGGACATGTTGAGTTAGAGATACTTATGTTGTATTCAAGTAGGACTTTCCAATAGGCAATTGGTGATTCAGGACTGGTGCTCAGGATACAAGGACTGGATCAATGGGAGTCATCTGCAAAGAGATGGAAACTGAATTAGAGAAATACCCTTATAGGGAGGGATGAAGATAGTTGTTCCCTCTGTGAATGCACATCTCAGTCGAGTAGTGGCTTCTCATCCCATGCCAATTTTGTCCACACCTTTCTAGAAATCTTCCATAAAGGCTCTACTCAGCATCGTAAAGAACTTACTCTTATTACAATGTTTCTGAGGAGAGTTAGTCCACTAAGTTTTGAACCTCATTTCCTGGGGTTGAGGTGTCCTGTTTGATGAGTATAAGCACTCACTGACCCACAATATGTATCTGACCTTGGACCAGACTATGATTCCCATTCCATCCAGTCATCCACCCAGGCTATCTTGCCATCTGTCCTGCTTCTCCTCACCTTGGATAACACCTTCCAGACCTGGGCCTCCAGACCATTGTTTGCATCCATCACCTGCCCAGTTATCCTGCATGTATTTCTCCCCTTCTCTTGTTCCTGCTTTCCATCTCCTGCTCTAGGCACAACCACCAAACCAATACCACCATTGCTTCTAAGGGTTTGTCAATCATCTATACTAAGGGTCAACTCACCATCCTGACGATTTACTAAACCAAAACTCCCTTTCCTGGCAATCTGTATGTGTTGTCTCCCCTGAGACAACACATTGTAAGACGCTTGAAAGCAGGGACAATCTTACTTTTGTATTTCCAACATTTAGCATAGTACTTGGCATACAGTAAGCGCATAATAAATTCATCTTATTTCTTTCATTCATTTACTCAGTGTTGGGAATCATTCAAGTACAGAATTAGATCATTTCAAAGTCAAAATGGACCAAGGAAACCATCTAATCCAATTTGTGTACATACTCTAGACTCCAGACTGAAAAACAAGTCACAAATGAACAGAATCAGGGTTAGAAGGTGATCAACTGTTCCAGTGCTCTTTCTTCATTACTAATCTAACACTAATTACTAATTTTAGTGCAGATGGTAATTAGTAATTAGTAATTACATTACTAATCTAATGCACTATGGTCTAATGAGAAAAAAATAGTAATATAAGGCTGGAGACCTGCATTCTAGTCTGGACTTTGTCACTAACTTGGTCCATAAACTTGGGCAAGTAACCTTCCAGTGCCTCAGATTCCTCACTTGTAAGACAAAGGGTTAGACAAGGTAACCTTGAAGACCTCCTTCCCCAACTCTGCAATTCTGAAAAGTTTTAAGCAATATAGATGAATGTTGATTCCATCTCATGAATGTTTCTTGGTAGGAGCTACTTTTGCCCTTTTGTCTCTGAAACTTCCTCTGCACCCAAGGAAAAGATTCATGGAAAGAGAGAGGCTAGTGGAGACTATTATTATGCAAAAAGGACTGCCCTTCTTCCCAGGCCCACCCCCTCCCAGATTCCAGTCTGATATCACTATGGTCCTTTGTCTGCTATGAGAGCCAAAGCCTGTGCAAGAAGATAAAAGGAAGATGTCTGCATTTTGTTCTTTTTCAGCTGTGCTAGGGCTGAGACAAAGGCAGTACCCAGGTGTGAAGAATTAGGACCAACCCAGGCATTGTTCTTACAGGACCATGAGCTACTCTGAATCTAACTCTTAGGGAACTTCATTTGTCCTTGGATATAAACCAAGAGTCTGAGGGGAGAGAGAACGCTCCTTACCCCATTACTATTTTTTCACATATGCTTGGAAGTTTCCCATCTGCACTAAAAATCTGGATAGTTGTGGACCTAACCATAAGAGTTAATGTATTCCTTTTTCATTTTTTTCTGTATTATTTAGAAATTTTGTGATCACAGCATGGTAAGAGTTTGAATCTGAATGCCACAGGGAGTAATTCAAGAGAGTGAAATACCCATAAGGGGTGGGCATCGTGGATGGGGGGAGCTTGAATTAGCTATGGTCTATTTCATGTTTTAATATTTGACAGATATTTCTTTTATATTTAGACTAAATTGGAATGCAGCCAGAAAAGGGTTTTTTAAAAGCCTCTTCTGTTTATGAGCCAAGCATGGGAAAGTCACCTGGTCAAAGTAGAAGGAGCAGCCCAGGCATGTCCAAACTTGAGGGACTAAAGATAATTTGGCAGTCTGTTAAAAAGTAGCTATCTGGAGCATGTTCCAGAGAGTGACTGGAGTCCTGACCTGGAAACTGCGCCATCTGGTGGCAAATTCTGTGCAAATTCAAACTCCTTTGACTGTAACCCAGTCACAGACTGTCACCCAGTCACCCTCTGTGGATAGGGTAGGCAGTTCTTAGCCAAAAGTTACATTTTAAAAATTCATCATCTGGCTTTCATAATTTTAACTTGTTTGATTACTAGACACAGACCAGTTCTTCCAGACTTTCTAATAGATATTCTTCATTACATCTTCGTTGAATAAATTTTTCTATATTCGAGGATATCAAACTGACACGAAAAATATTTTATATTAGGTTATTTTTCTGAATCACTTTTGTTAGTTTTTTTCCAATCACTGATTGATTCTTTTTTGAAATTTCACTCCTCTTCAGTACTTATCACTTAAAAATAATATACAGATACATATATATATGAGCTTGCCAACTTTATCAACAAAGGGTTATGTTTCTATGAAAGACATCATTTTCTAGTTCTACTGATTACAATTTTTAAAAATAAATTTGTTTAGTAGCTTTTATTTTTATATCACTAATATTTTCCACTGTATTTCTCCCCACAGCTCCCTCTCTTGTAATAAAGTATTAAGAAAGGGCACAAAAGGGTTCTGCAAAACTGGACAACCTACCAAAAAAGTATGATATTACATGCAGTATACCACACCCATGGTTCCCCACTCCTGTAAAGGAGTGGGGGTGGGTGGGAGAAGAAATGCCTTCTCATATCTCTTTTTTTATTTGAAGCCAATCGTGGTCATTATAAATCTTCATTTTGTTGTTGTTCAGTTGTATCCAACTCTTCATGACCTCGTGTACCATAGCACACCAGGACCTTCAATCCTCCACTGCCTTTTGTAGTCTTTTGTTTGTTGTTTCCATGCCACTATCTATCCATCTCATCATCTGCTATTCCCTTCTCCTTCTGCCTTCAATCTTTCCTAACATCAGGGTCTTCTCCGATGAATCCTATATTCTAATTATTGGCCAAAGTACTTAAGCTTCAGCTTCAGCATTTTCCCTTCCATGGAAAACCATGAATTGCTTTCTGTAAGTACAGAGTGGTTTGATCTCTTTGCTGCCCAAGGCACTCTCAAGTCTTCTCCAGCATCACAATTCAGCGGTGTCAATTCTGTTGCACTCGGCTTCCCTTATAATCCAACTTTTTTGCAGGCATACATTGCTACCGGAAAAATCATAGCCTTGACTGAGTGGATCTTTGTCAGCAAAGTTGATGTCTCTGCTTTTTGGTGTGCTGGCCAGATTTACCACAGCTTCCTTCCAAGAACAAGTGTTGTTGAATTTCATGGCTGCTGTTGCTGTCTAGTGGCCTTTGAGCCCAAGAATGTGAACTCTGACACTGCTCCCATTTCTTGTCCCTCTGCTTTCCAGGAAGCGATGCCAAGATCTTAGCGCTGTTGCTGGCTTTTTGTTTTTGCTGTTAAGCTTCAAGTCAGCTTTTTAACTCTCTGTTTTGCCCTCATCAGGAGGCTTCTTCATTCCTCCTTGATTTCTGCCATCAGAGTGGCATCATCTGCACATCTGAGATTGTTGGTATTTCTCCCAGCAGCCTTAATTCCAGCTTTAGATTCATCTAGCCTGGCATCTTGTATGAAGTACTCTGCATGTACATTAAATAAATAAGTTGACAATGCACAGCCTTGTCATACTCCTTTTCCAAACTTGAACCAATTATTCCATGTTTGGTTCAAACTTTTGCTTCTAGGCCTACGTTACAGGTTTCTTGGGAGACAAGATGATCTGGTATTCCCCCTCTCTTTGAGGACTTGCCATATTTTGTTGTGATCCATGAAGTCAAAGGCTTTAGCGTAGTCAGTGAAGCAGAAGTAGATGCTTGTTTGTTTGTTCCTGAAAATCCTTTGCTTTCTCCATAATCCAGTAAATGTTGGCAATTTGGTCTCTAGTTCCCCTGCCTCTTCAAAAACCAGCATGCTGTTCTAGTAACTCTCAGTTCACATATTGCTGAAGCCTAGCTTGCAGAATTTTAAGCATAACCTTTCTGGTGTGTGAAACAGGCATGATTGTTCAGAAATTTGAACTTTCCTTGGCATTGTCTTTCTTTAGAATTGGGACATAAATTGTTCTTTTCCTATCCAGCAGTCACTTGAGTTTTCTAGATTTGCTGGCATATTGAGTGCAGCACTTTCACAGCATCTTTTAGGGTTTTAAATATCTTGGCTGGTATTTGAACACCTCCATTAGCCTTATTGCTAGCAATGCTTCCTAATGCCTACGTGGCTCCATTCTCCAGGATATCTGACTGGAGATCAGCAGCCACACCAACGTGGTTATTGGTGATGTTAAGATCTTTCTTGTATAGTGTGTGTGTGTGTGTGTGTGTGTGTGTGTGTGTGTGTGTGTGTTCTCATGACCTCTTCTTAAACTCTTCTGCTTCTGTTAAATCCCTACCATTTTTGTCTTCTATCAAACGCATTTTTTCATGAAACTTTCCCTTAATGTCTCCAGTTTTCTTGGAGACAGCTCTTGCCTTTCTCATTCCATTGTTTTCTTCTGTTTCTTTGCATTAGTCACATAAGAAAACCTTCTTATCTCTCCTTACTATTCTCTGGAATTCTGCATTCAGTTTCCCTTTCTCTTTTACCTTTCACTCGACTTCTAAGCTATTTCAAAGCCTCATCAGACAGCCATTTTGTTTTCTTGCTCTTTTTCTTTGGAATTTGTTGCTGCTATTGCTGCTGCCTCCTGTACAGTATTGTGAATCTCTGTTCATAGTTCTTCAGGCACTCTATCTAGCAGATCAAATCCCTTAACTCTATTCATCACCTCCATTCCATATTCACCAAGAACAAAACTATATAGTCTGGTGGTTTTCTCTACTTTCTTCAACTTAAGTCTGAATTTTTAAATAATAAGCTCATGATCACAGTCAGCTTCAGGTCTTGTTTTAATTGACTATGTGGAGCATCTCCACCTTTGGCTGCAAGGTATATAACCAATCTGATTTCTAGATTTTCCCATGTCTATGTGTAGAGTTGATTTTTGGCTTGTTGAAAAAGTGTGTTTGTTATGACTAGCTAGTTATCTTGACAAAACTCTATTAGTCTCTGCCCTGTTTCATTTTGTCCTCTAAAACCAAACTTGCCTGTTGTTTCAATTATATTTTGATTTCCTACTTTAGCATTCTAATCCTCTGTGACAAATGAGACATTCTAGAGGAAGGTATAGATCTTAATAGAATTCATCTCCTTTGGTCTCTTTGGCATCAGTAGTTGGTGTATAGACTTGTATTCCCTTGGTTTTGAACAGAGAGCATTGGGTCATTTTTTTTTTTTAAAGCAATTGGGGTTAAGTAACTTGCTCAAGGTTACACGGCTAGTCATTATTTATGCGTGGGTGCTCATTTTCTGAGGCCGGATCTGATCTCAGGTCATCCCAACTCCGAGGCCGGCGCTCTTACTCACTCCTGCAGCCACCTAGCCGCCCCAGGGGTCATTTTTCAGATTACATTCCAGTACTGCTTTTTCTCACCCTTTAATTGACTGAGGGTTACTCCATTTCTTCTAAGGGATTCTCGTCCATGATAGTATATGTAATGATCATCTGAATTTAATTCACCCATTCCCATCCATTTAAGTCCATTGACACTGAAGGGGTCAATGTTTAATTGTTCTATCTCCCATTTGACCACCTCCTGCTTTCCTTGGTTCATAGATCTTACATTTCAGGTTCCTGTGCAATGCTAATCTTTATTGCTTCAGACTTTCATTATCAGATGCATCCACAGTTGAGCTTTCGTTCAGCTTTGACCCAGCCACTTCATTAGTACTGGAACTATTTGAAGTTGTCCTCCACTCTTCCCTAGCAATGTGTTGGACACTCAAGGGGCTAATCTTCTGATGTCATGTCTTTTATCATTTTAGTACTGTCCATGGGGTATTTTTGACAAAGATATTGGAGTGTTTTGCTATTTCCTTCCTCCAGTGGATCACCTGTTGTCAGAGCTCTCTGCTATGACCTATCTTAGATAACCCTGCATGGCATAGCTCATAGTTTCATTAAACTACACAAACCCCTCTGCCATACCTAGGCAGTTACACTGGGGTGGGCATGGGGGTGGAATTCTTAAATTAGAATTCAGGTTTGATCATTTTGTTGTTGTTTTGCTATTTACATGGTTGAAAACTTTGTGTATATTGTTTTCCTGGTTTTGTTTATTTGACTTTGCATCAGTTCACATAAATCTTCCCCTCTGTATCATTTTCATCATTCCTCACAGCACAGTAACATCCTATTACATTCATATACTAAAATGTGTTATCTATTGCTTATATATTTTATCTCCAGTAGTCTAATCTATCAATCTATCTATCTCTATCATCTATCTATCTATCTATCTATCTATCTATCTATCTATCTATCATCTATCTAGATACAGTGAAATTGGAATCATCTCTTTAAACAAATTTCTTTTTTTTTTTTCAAAGTCACACCTTTTATTGGAGGTGCCCTGTGGCCATGGCAGCTCTCCCAGCATGGGTGCCCTCCCCCCACCCTGACCTCAGGCATGGGGGGGGGGCAACCCCAGCCACAAAAATAGAAGCCTCCTTCCCCAATCGTACATCAGAAGTGGGTGTGGGGCCCCCAGGAAAAAACCCACACCCTTCTATAAACATCCCAGAGCCCCAGCCAGTAGCCAAGGGGCAGGGACTATTGGCACATTCTTTGCTCCCTGGAGGGGGTGGCATCACACATGAAGTGTAGAGGAAGCAGGAGCGGGGTGAGGGGGGGAAATCTCTCTCTGGTGCCCTGGTCCCCAAAGTCTGCATCTTCCTTCTCTGGCTTCCCTGGCCCTGGGCCCTCACCAGCTCCTGGTAGCTTGGCCAAAGATTCCTCATTAACCAACTTCTCCCACCTGCCTTCAGCTACATTCTGTCCTCCACCACTGTCCATGTACATCTCTGGTCCCATCCTTGGCAGTCCCCAGCACTCCCCATCCAGCCCCATCCTCCCAACAGCCCAGCCCCCTCCTGTGGCCCCCCAGTCTGTCACCAAGGGTGCCCTCTACCCCTGCTCCTTCCATCCAGGCAGCTGGGCCCTGAGGGCCCCAGGATGCTAGGGAGTGTGTGTGTGTGTGTGGGGAGGGTGATTATGGCTTTTTTAGGGGAGTGATTGGGGAGAAGGGACTCCTGATGCCCCCTCCAAGGTCCCCAAGTTTCACACAAAGGAATGATCTGCTGCAGAAGCAGCTGCATAAATAGGGGTGAGGGAAACAAAATTCTTACACCAAGGTTAAAGACTATGAATGATATAAGCAGGCTGCAGGGTGCCAGGAGGGAAAATGTTTAATTCCTACTCAAAGAATTTGGGTTGAAAACCTGACTCCGTAACTGTGAGGGAGATGGGTTAAATGACTTAAGGGTATCTTCCAACCCTTAATCTACAAATCTAAAAGATTTGTATCCCAATATTAAGGATAAAAGTTGTTTTCTCCCCACTATTTAATTCTTGGCATCCTCGTTTGAAAACTCTGTTTCACTGCCTGTAGTAACAGAAATTCACTTTCTTTTCAGAGTTCAAAGCTCTAAATGGACCTCTCTGATTTAACTTTAATTTAGCAAAATTTACTTTCTCACCTCTAAGAGGAAGGATTCAGATTTTCACAATGCATCAGTATGGGGTTGCTAAGTGGTGCAGTGAGTAATAGCAATGGCCCCAGAGTCAGGAGGACCAGGGGGTCCTGGCCTCAGATACTTAGCACCCAACTAGCTGTGTAACCTTGAGCAAGTTACTTAACCCCAATTGCTTTAAAAAAAAAAATAATACACCCGTATGAAAAGGATCTGGGATTTACTTAGCTTAAATACCCCACACTGAGAAAGATTGCAGTCCATTTATAGGCAAATCCTAGGAGGTTGTTTTGAGACCCCCAAAACTTAAGGGACATATCTCAGTATGTTCATGGGGCACACAGCTAACGTGTCAGAAGTGGTTCTCTGATATTCCCTTTTCCAAGTTCAGTGCCCCTTCCACTATGACACATTGCCTGCAAAATAATGGCTGAAATGATGAAATAGTAAAATAATGAAATAAATGACAATATTATTGTAAGGAATGATGGATAAGAAAAAAATAGAGAAATATGGGAGGCCTTGTGTGAACTGATGCAGAGCTAAGTAAGCAGAACCAAAAGCATCATATACCCAATATCTACAAGAATTTAATAAAAATCAATGGAAAGTTGGTCAATTACAATGGTCAATTTAATACCTTACTGCCAAGGTCAAAGGACATACCCATTCTTCCTCTTGGTTAATAATTGAAAATCAGACTATGGCCTCTGGGAATTCTTTAAGGTTTTGTTTTTTTTTTTTTTAAGGTATTTACTGGGAGGTATCTGTAGGGTTAAAACAAACTGTATCAACATATTTAGTAAAAAATGAGGGATAGCAAGTAGTTAACAGACTTGTCAACTCAATTCAGTTCTGCTAATGCTGAATTAGACAGTTTCTTTCCCTTGTGAAATTTTGGATCACCCAAATTGCGCAATAGAAAGGTGTTTCAAGGGCTCTAGGTGTTTATCCCTGCCAAAAGCTCCTAATGGAAATGACTAGAGTCTTTATTTTCCTTAATGAAACAGTCCCAAAGTCACAAAATTCATTTACATCAATATTATCGCTGTGCACCCTGGACATCTTGCCATCTGACCTGCTATTGATTCACTGGGAAAAATCATTCTCCTGAACAGACCTCCAGAGAACTCTCCTCCTCCGGGCTATCTCCCTGAGGAGGAGGGGAGAGTTAATTTTCTGTCTTGACTAGAGAATGAGTGCAACCTCACCTCACCCGCCACCTGAGATTTTATGTATGTATATATATGTATGTATGTATGTATGTACACACATATGTATATATGTTTATGTATGTATATGTGTATGTATGTGTTTATGTATGTATGTATGTGTATATATAGCTTAGCAAATTTATAAGGGTAGGGATGGGGAGTAGACCTTCGATTTCACTGATATAGGGCCTTCCCAGGTGAGGAAATTTCCTCCAGCACCTACTTTGCAGAGCTATTTTAAGGGATTAAATGAGATGATATTTGTAAAGCACAGTGCCTGGCACACAGTAGGTCTGACCACATGGCCCTCTCTAGCCCCATTCAATATACTCCAGGGTCTCCCTGTCACCTCTAGGACCAAATATGAAACCCTCTGTTTGGCACCTGAAGCCCTTCACAACTCAGACTCTTCCTATCTTTCAAATTTTCTTATACTTTGTTGACCCCTACACATTCTTTGATTCCAGCATCTCTGGCCTCCTGGTTATTCCACAAACAACACATTCCATCTCTGGCTCTTGGCATTTTCTCTGGCTGTTCCCCATGCCTGGAATGTTCTTCCTCCTCATCTCTGCCTCCTGGCTTCCCTAGCTTCCCTCAAGTCCCCCCTTCTACAAGAATTCTTTCCCAATCGCCTTTAATGCTAATGCCTTCCTCCGTTGATGATTTCCAGTTCCTCCTAAACACAGCTTGTTCGTACAAGGTTTTCATGCTGCTTCCCCCATTAGACAGTGGGCTCCCTAAAAGCAGAGACTGTTCTTCACCATTCTTTATGTCCCCAGGGCTTAGCATAGTGCCTAGCATACTATAGGTATTTAATAAATACTTATTGACTGATCAACTGATTCAGAGAATCCTCTAACACTAGGAATTACAAATGAGATACTGATCTGCAGAGGCAGAAGAAGTTTCTGTGCTGAAAATTGTGGAATTCCCAAGCATAGAGTTGAACCAGAAAAGCAAAATATAAGTAGATAGATAGATAGACAGACAGACAGATAGATAGCTATAGATACAGATATAGATATAGATATACTGTTCAGTATTTAAATATTATAAAGGGCAGATAGACTTTCTCTTTTGTCCTACACCAACATTAATTGTAGTTCTCCTGTGCCATTAGCCCACCCAGATAAAGAAAAAACATGGCACTGTGATATATAAAAAGTTTGAGAGACATACTTTCTGGGTAATTAATAATTTTATTAATTATGCTAGCAATAATTAATAAAAAACACCAGTGGCACTCTCAAATGCTAAAGACCTCTCATGGAACCCTCTGAATGCTTATATGCCCTTGGAAGCGTGGTGTTCCTGAGCATAGCAATCAACTTTGATTGGTTAACAAGTAATAAGAGAAAATGAATATTATAATGAGAGGTGGACCTATTTTAATGTGAGGCTGAGTGTACTTCCAAACCACTTCCATCAATCTAATCAAAGAATTTATCCCCTCCCAAACTTGAGTAGAACACTATGAGCTTCCCCACCTGGGAAAGGTCTGAACAAGATTGAGGATAAAGTCAATCCAAGAAGGATGAGGTCCTTTCCTTCCCAGCTTTGAAATTCTATGATCCTGTGATCCATGCACCTATTCAGTGTATAGCCCCATTGTCCTTGCCTGGGACCCTGTGGGAAGAGTATCCCCAGGACCATGAGGGAGAGACTTTCCTTCCTATACCCCTCTGAGTCATGCCATTGCACTTTCCCTTTCCTGACTCAGCCTCTTGGTTTGTCTGGAGAGGCCCCTCCCCCCAGATAGGTCTGAGACCTCAGAACTATGGGGTTATGTTGGGAAAGACCCTGTTTCCATCAGGAAAATTAGACCAGGGAAAGCCAAATGAAACATAACTAGCTGCCTCTGGTTCTGAATCAAAAATCAGTGTGTGATCTGAGACTTTATGGAGTTATTTCTAGGAAAAGTCTGAGAAAAGAGGGGACCATCCCCAATGTTCCAGGGACGCTCAGCCTGATGTGATCACTGTCCATATAGGAAGGGGGTGAGAGAGAAAAAACAGGTGAAATTGAATTAAAAGAAAAGACGTGTTTGTGTTCCAGACCCTTTTCCTCACTGGGTCTCGGTTTCCTCATCTGTGAAATGGCAGAGTTGTACTAGATCAATGGTTCTCTAAGTGTAGTCTGTGGGGCTCTGGGAGTCCCCAAAACCTTTTCAGGGAGCCCATGAGATCAAAATTATTTTCATAATCATACCAAGTTCAATTTTTAATATGGCAAATATATATTTATATAATCTATGTCATATATGTATATATGTGTGTATGGGTGTGTATATCCCACATGAACAGAAGCTCTTTGGGGGGCAGGGGATCCTTCAATAATTTTTAAGAGTGTAAAGGGGTACTAAGACCAAAAAGTTTGAGAATGACAACCAGTGGATTGCTAAGATAAGGCCCTTCTAGTCTAAGCTGTAGGAGGGCCTATCAGCCCCTGAGTCAGAGAAAGAGAAAAAACAACCTTGGGCTAACACCCTAGGAATTAAAAGGGAAAGTCAAAATTCCACAACTCTTCCTTATCCTGGTTCTGCCACGACCCACCTTTCTGCTTTTCCCCTTCCCTCCCCAAAAGTCTGTGTCATCTCTGTCCTCACCATCTTTCCTAACGTCAGAGCAGAGACAAGGGCACTGCATTCCTTAGGACATTTGGGCATGGGACCACAAGGCCCCTCTCATTTTTTGTTTCTCCTGTCCTTAATTTACCAAAGGGGGTGGTGCTGAGATGTCAGGGCTTCAGCACTAAAGGAAAGGCATTTTTCCAGATGGTGAAACTGAGGTATGTGGAGATTCCCTGGGGTTATCCTGGGAGTCAGTGAGGTTGGAAAATGTCTTGATTCCCTTTTCTCACACAGTCCTCCCCCTCACCCAGAGTTTGCCTTCCTTAGAAAGCCCAGTCTCCTTGCCCTTCAGTCTGGATGGCAGTTCATTCCCTCTCCTTGTGCCTCTGGAATATAACACTTTAAGGAGGTCCAAACCACCCCAGGCTGGCTTCTCTCTGGGTTCCCTTTTGTCCAATTCCTCTACAGTTAAAGGATCCTAGAACTTTTTTTTAAAGTGACACTTAATGTAATGTATTTTATCTCATGCATTTAAAAACATTCTGAGAAGAGGTCCATAAGCTTCACCAGACTGCCAAAGGGCTCTATGATCCTCCAAATATTAAGAGTATCTACCCTAGGGCCTAGAAGGTAGAGTTGCCCCCAGGAAAGGGGACTCACCCCTTGCCCTCTGTCTTACTAGAGATTCTTGGGAGCTGGAGATGAAGCATTTGGGGTCTCGCAAGCTAGCTTGATCACCTGTCTAAAGTCACTCTTGATTTCTCAGTACAGCCCAAAGTTGTTCAGAATGTCTCTCAGCACCATGAAGTTCCACCCCCACCCCCACCCCAATGGCTCCATCATCGTTTCTTGTAGTATCTTCTTCCCCAGGGAGCTGGCCTAGGGGTTCAATCTGATGGTGACTGGATACTGAGGAATGGCACTGAGATGTGCCTCTAAGCACTTTTCTCATATGCCTAGAGTGCCAGGGCTGATTGGTCCTGGACTGGGATCCTAGGAGGCTGATCCAGGATCTAAGGGAGAAAAAAAAAGTCAATATGATCACAGGACCTCCACCAAAACCCGGTATTGACAGCTACTCATGAAATGGAGCTCAAGGGGCTTGAGGCTGAGCCCTCATCCCTGTAACAAGCACTGACCCAAACCTTCCACTTCCTAGGCCCCTACCCTCAGCTCAACTCAGGCCATCGAAGTAAGGCTCTGGGAAAATCAATTGATTAAACCTGATTGATTCCCTCACCCCCCCACACCCCTGCTTCTGCTTTCTGAACCATGAATTTAGGGTGGTGGGGATCGCAGCCCAAGAGCCAACTCTTAGAATGGGGGCATAATTACGAACACAGCCCCTCACTCACTGACTCAGAGAAGTGCGGTAGAAGGCAGCACTGTCTTCCTTTAGGCCCATTGTAAGGGTCTCTGGTAAGAAGGAAGGCTCCCCTCCATGGGAGGTGAGGACTTGGTGAGGACAGGATAAAGGGCATCAGGAACTAGCTTCCAGAATGGTATGAAAATGCTCCCAAAGGTTTTCTCCCTCTTGTTCTAGCCCCTCACCCCTTACTTGCAGTCGAGTGTTGGCCTCAGCACTAGGGACAATGCCCTATGTTGGAAATTGTCCATGAATGCAGGAAAGGTGAGAAGGCCCTGCCTTCAAAGTGCTCGCAACCTGAGCAGGGCAGACTAAGTTTCCTTCTCTAGGGAGTTTTCACTTGAATAGGGGAGATGTCCTGTCCCGTCCTTCTTCTCCACTTCTACCAGTCAGTAACCACATTTCTCACCCTAAGGAAATTGCCCCTTTCCACCCATCAAATGTTAGTGCCTGAGATGCAGCCCTAGCTACCAGTCCTAGTTAAACTGTGCCTTCCTATCTGTGGTCATTGCTTCTGCCTATGGTCCTATGGAAGGTGGTTTTCCTTTTGTGGAAGAAACACACACACACACACACACACACACACACACGCACGCACACACACACACACACACACACACACGCGCGCGCGCGCACACACACAGAGGCATACACCCCAGGACAGATATACATGCTTAAAGGTTTGCAAAGTGTTTTATTGTCATTATCTCATGTAACTTCCCAACAATCCACCCCCACTTTGCAGAGGCTTAGTGTCCTCCATTAAGTGACTAACTTAAATGACTTGCCCAGGGTCTAGGGGTGATTTGAATCCTGGTGATTCTGGATCCTAGGATTAGGACTCAATTCTAAGCATGTGTCAAACTGCCTCCCACACAAACTTCCACACTCCTTTACAAACACACCTCACTTCTGGAAAAATGTTATCACAGTCAAAACCTTCACTCAGCAGAGAGCCAGGGTGGATGGCCTAGATTTCTGTCCCAGTTCCATTCTTAACTCTCTGTGGGAAATTGGGGAAGTCACTTCCCCAGTCTGGGCCCCAGCTGAAGGGGTTGGATTCCATGGTCTCTCAGACTCTTTGCATCTGTGACCCTAGGATTCTTGATTTCATTTTCTCCTTTTCCTCTGATTTAATCCTGAAGCCCTCCTCCTCATTTTCTACTTCTCATACTTGGTGGAGTGGGGAAGAGGGGGGGAGGAAGATAGCATTTGGTATAGGCATCTCATCGAGGAAACAGAGAAGGATGAACAGAGCAGTATCTTTGCCAAGAAAACCCCAAACTCATAAAGAGTTGGACATGACTGAATAATAACCACAAAAGCAACTAATCAGCTGGGAATTTCTTGGCAGAGATATTGGACTGGTTTGCCCTTTCCTTCTCCAGCTCATTTTACAGATGAGGAAACTGAGGCAAGGTTTAGTGACTTGCCCAGGGTCATACATCTAGGGCTAATAAATTATTGTTGATTGTCTGACTGTCTGATTCTGCAATAATCCTGCCTACAGAGAGTCAGTGGGGGTGAATCCAAGGCAATACCCAACCTCTGATGCTAACTGGGGCTGACCCAAATAGGACCTACATGCCATACCTTAGGCAGCACCAATATTTCCATAATCACACAGACTCCAATTTTAAGGGTGAGTCAGAAGCATAAGATCACAGTGAGGTTTGTCAGGAAGTTGGAGAAAAACTTGGAGACTAGATTTAGAGGACTCTGGTGTTGTGATTCATTCTTTCCTCTGGGGGGGCATTCTGATTGGAAGGTACTGGGGAGAGAATAAAAGCTTCATCAGGTCTGAATTCAAGGAGAATTCAGGCTTCCCAGTGAAGACTAGCAGGAGAAGGGGGGCAGAGGAGGAGTACTCTAGCACCTCTCCAAGTCTGGGACTAAGGGCATGGACCTCATTAGCTCCCATGAGTTTAAATGATCACTTCCATGCCAATGAACCCCGGGTCTCCATATCTAGCCTTCCGTCTTTTCTTTCTCCCTCTCTAGATTTTTACCCAATTACTTTCTGTCTGCTTCTCCCTTCTGACTCCTAGATTTCTCCTCATGAGGATACCTTCTTAATATACAAATTCTGTGCCCCCTACCCCATCCTTTTACTTCTCTTGAGTTCCAGTGAGTCATTCCCAACTACTTATGGGATATTTCAAACTGCATGTCCCATAGATGTCTCAAACTCAACATGTCCCAAACCAACCTAATTAGCTTTCTCATCAATTTCTCCTCCCTTCTCTTTTTTTCTGTCAAGGGCAACACCATCCTTCCAGCCATCCTGGAGTCTCTTTCCCTCAGTCCCTCCCATCCAATCTACTATCAAGTCCAGCTAATATTATCTTGGCAGCATCTTTCCTATCCACCCCCTTCTGTTCTCTGATGCTGCTCCCACTCTGGGGCAGACCCTCCCCACCTCACTGTTGGACTATGGCAATAGCTGCTCATGGCTCTGCTTACCTTGAGTCTTTCCCTCCCCCAGCCCATCCTTCCCCAAGTCTGCTGCAGATAACAAGTCATCCACCAGTCAAAGGTCTGAATACACTCCGCTCCACCTGCTGACTTCCCTGGCTTTCTTTAAATCCTAACAGAAATCCTACATTTTCCCTAAAGCTTTTTCTAATCCTCTTAATTCTAGTGCCTTCCCTCTGTTAATGATTTCCTATTCATCCTATACATAGCTTGTTTTGTATATATTTGTTTCATGCTGTTTCCCCATTAGATTGTAAGCTCCTTGAGGGCAGGGGCTGTCTTTTGCCTCTTTTGTAACCCCAGTGCTTAGCACAGTGCCTGACTCATATAGGTGCTTAATAGCTGTTTATTAATTGCTTTATTACTCAAAGAACTATTGAACTCACCCACTCACAAGCAGCAGCAAAAGTAAATGGTCATGGGGCGGCTAGGTGGCTCAGTGAATAGAGCGCTGGCCCTGGAGTCAGAAGGACCTGAGTTCGGATCCGGCCTCCAACACTTAACACACACAAACAAAAACCTAGCCGTGTGACCTTGGGCAAGTTACTTAACCCCAATTGCCCTCCAAAAAAAAGGCAAAAAAAAAAAAGTAAATGGTCAGTCTTGGGGAGTTGAGCCCAACTTTATCCCTCACAAGGGGCTCAGAGGAGTCTGCAGACAAGGTCAAGCTTGGTTAATGCCAACCCAGACAATCAATCCCAGGTTGGTGACTAAGGGACTGGCCTCTGAACACCCATCCCAGGGCACCAAGGACACAGGGTAAGGAGAGCTGAGACAAACACCATAAGAATTCTGGGAGGAAGGATTTATTAGGTGTCGATGATGTTCAAGGCTCTTTACAAATATTATCTCATTTGATTGTCACAACCCTACTATGTAGGTGCCATTATTATCATCTCCCCCATTTTATAGTTTAGGGAACTGAGACAGACAGATAGGAAGTGACTTGCCCAGGGTCACTCAGCAAAGTGAGGCAGGATTTGAAAGTTTAGCATTGATATGATGGGAGGAGACAATGGTTGTGCCATACCAAAACCCACTCCTTGGGAAAGACCATACAAGAACATAGCCACCAAGCCAGATTGCATGGCCTCGGTGCTCCCCAAGCACCCAACACATTATTGTTCCTTCGTGTGTAGCTGCTGAGAAGAAACTTTTCAGTGATCTGATTCTGTGATTCTGTTGGTACAGCTTGGGTGGAATTCAGAGCCTTTATGGATAGATAGCCTTCATGAGACAGCAGGTTGTCATTCAGTCATTTTTCAGTGGTGTCCAACTCTTCATGATCCCATTTGTGTTTTCTTAGCAAAGATACTGGAGTGGTTTGTTATTTTCTTCTCAGTTCATTTTACAGATGAGGAAAGTGAAGCAAACAGGGTGAAGTGACTTGTCCAGGGTCACATGACTAGGGCGGATTTGAGTTTAGGAAAAGGAATCCATCTCCAGGCTAGGCACTCTATGCACTATGGTGCTACCTAGTGGCCCTAAGACAGCGGGTAGCATAACACTATGGCACATAAGTGCTTTCAAGAAAGCAGAGAGCCAAGCTCTCTCTGAGAAATACGTGAGGCAAGAAAAGTGGCTCACCTTTAACATTTAAAAGCTTTCAAAGCACTTTATTTTAGTTTCACTATAACCCCACCAGGCAGGTGCCATTATCATCCCCATTTTACAAATGAGGAAACTGAGGCTGGCAGAGGTTCAGTGGCATGCCCAGGGTCACTGGCCCAGCTCCTGCCAATCCATTTTGTTATCTCTCCAAGGCAAGTGGCCCTTCCATTTCAGTCCTCTCAGACTCTGCCCCCCCTCCCCAACCAGGCCCCTTCCATTCCACCATCTATGGTATCCCATGAGCCTGGACATAGGGCATACAGGGCAGGGTGAGTTACCTGATCAGGAGCTCTGGTTGGCTCCAATGGACTGAAAGAGTGACCTGTGGATGACCCAGAGAAGGAGTCCTGCCCTCCAGACATAGGTTTAGGGTCGAGTGGTGGGGAGGAGAGGAAAGGAGCCAGTCTCTGCTGCCTGAGGACAGATAGGCTTTGGGGACTCGGGGAGGGGTGCACAACTCAGCTGCCAGGATGAAACAACTCCTGGCCTGTCGAGTGGATTAAGGGCAATGGAAACCCAGCTTCTGTAATCTGGGTTTACCGGGATTCTGCCCTGCTCCTGCCAATCTGGCCCCTGGCATTCATCACACACACTCCATCCCTGCCCTGCCACCCCACCAAAACCAAAAATACATCTCCAGAGCTCATTTCCATATTACAAACTGAGCTTTGCTATTGGAATTTTGCCTAGGGCTGCCCTGGACTGGGTCAGTACCCAAGTTAATAAACTGCCCTGAGGCCCAAAGTCCCTGCAGCATCCTCCTAGGGTGGCTTCTTCAGCCAAGGGTGCAGACTGTCAGAAAACGCCCCCAGTGAGGAGGTGGTGAAGGTGGGAAGGGGAAGCTGATGAGGAAGGGGCAGTATCAAGGGAGGAGGGGGAAGCTCCCTCAGAGCAGCTGAGGGCCAGCTAAGCAGCCAAGCAACCTTTATGCTAATTGTGGAGCCAACATGAGCAGCTCTGATCCCCAGAATCAATCAGCCAGCCTGCAGCCACAGAGCCCTGGCTCCATGCCAGACTTGGGGAGGAGGCACTGGGCTCTGCTGCCCTTCTAATCCAAAGTCCCTCATTTACTCTTCCCCCTCCCCCAATTCCTGCAAATTCCTCATCATTTGAATTAACCAAATGTCTTTCCATTTGCCCAAGAATAAGAAATATCCAAAGAAAATCAAAGTGATGGTCTTACAGCTGAATTCTTCTTCTCCCCCAAATTTAATTAAATTACTTTTCCTTGGCTAATAAGTGTTTATTTCCTTTTTAAAATTAAATTAATTTTTTCAGTGAACAAAACACTATTTTCTCTTCTATGTCCAATCTAATCCAATCCAATAAACATTTATTAAAAGTCTGCTATATTCTAGGCACTGTGCTAAGAACAAGGAAAACAATTCACGAAAGAGAAGACAGTCTTCCTCAGGGGGCTCACAATCTAATGAGCTCATATTCCTACCTCCCCTTGAGAAAGAAAAACAAAATCCTTGTTTAAAGAAGTGCTATATCCAAGCAAAAGACAGTTCCGCATTGGCCACATCCAAAAATAGGTCTTAGTTTGCATCCTGAATCTATCATATCTCTATCAGAAGGTAGGGGGGGACACTCACTCAAGCATCACTAGCCCTCTGGAATCATGGTGGGTAGAACAGGGTATGATATAAACAACTTTAGGTGGTTGTCCTGCAATATGAAGGTTTCAATAAGACATAACTTTAAAAGGGGAAAGGGGGTGGAATCTTTCAGAGGTACTAAAAGTTAGAAGAACCAGCCTGGTCAGATGCTGTAGAATCTTCTGTTGACCTTCCCCACCCCCACCCCCCTCCTCCCCACCACATTGTCTTTGCTGATACTCCACCAAAATTCTCATGGCCACACAGATACTGATGTTCTGAATGAGGCAGAAAGATAGTACCAAGGACAGATCTCTAAAGGAGATGGAGAAAAGCTGGGAGACTCATAAGTCCAATGAGTCTGGTCTTTTGGGCCAAGGTCTCCAGTAGAAGTGGCTGGATCGAGAGGAAAATACTCCCGTGAGATTAGGTGGTAGAGAGAATTCAGGCTTTATAGCCAGGACCAGAGGTCAGAGCTGTTTATGATCTCTCCCAAAGCCAGAACTGGACTAAGTAAGGTGGATTCGTTGGACACCAAAGATGGACGCTTGAAAACGTCTTTATTTTCAAGGAGCATTTGTGAAATTTTGCTGTTCAGGAGATATAAAGCAGTCTATCCAAATACATCCTAAAAGACTGGGCTATAAGAATTTGTTGCCTGAGCTTAATCCCTACCCACCAGTCACAAGCTCAGAACCCCAGTGAGGGGGCCTGCCTCCTAGCCCTAAGATTCAACAAGGGAGATTGAAGGTTGCAAAGGATGAGGAGACTAGAGTGGGTCATGTGCAGAATCTGAGACCCCCAGGACTGCAGGGGAGAGAGCAGGCCTGGGGTGAGGAAAGGGGGAATAGATATCTATCTCCGGGCAGCTAGGTGTTGCAGTGAAGAGAGCACTGGCTCTGGAGTCAGGAGGACCTGAGTTCAAATCCAACCTCAGACTTGACACACTTAATAGCTGTATGACCTTGGGCAAGCCACTTAACCCCAATTGTCTCACTTTTCCCCCTCAGAAAAAAGAAATCCCTCTCTTTGTCCTTCAAGACTCCCTTATGACCGTGTGTAGCAGCAAGCACCCTAGCATACCTAGGATGCCTCCTTCTACTGACTCTTGCTGTGGTTCTGAAGCATGCCAGAAAGCAGAGGTAAGAAGGGCTACTGGTCCCTCTGACCCCTGCCTGCCTCAGAGACCTCTTTCAATGGCCTGAACTGGACTAAGAAGGGGAGAGTGGTTCTGGGAGTTGGAGGGGGCTCTTGGCTGCTAGTCACCAAGATGGAGTCACTTGGAACTGTGTCCTGATGGTGGCCATGCCATGTTTTGCAGAGGATTGGGGCCTGTAATAATATTGATTTGCACCTTCTTTCCTCAGATATTGGATCAGGAAAGAAGCCATTCTCCTCCCCAGGTTCCCAGAGCAGGAAGATTTGCTCTTGGTACTCTCAGTGTGTGAATGGAGGCCTGGACCTATAGATGAATTCCCAGTGGAAGCACTAGGAGCTATAATCACAACGCTGCACACAGGTGGCCCAGGCCATAGGGTCATTTATCACTGGAAACAGCAGTGAGATTCAGCAGCCCTTCTGGTGTCTGAGCAGCCTTTTAAGGATCTGCTCACCTCCTGATGTGAGGAGGAGCTAGAAAAGGTGCTCTAAAAACTGTGTGCTTACCCAACCTGATCTGATTACTGTGGCAGGCAGGGAATACCACTCTGTGGTCAAAACAAAAAAAAATGTACAGAAGCATCTGTAAAGACAATTCCCCTCACCATTGGCACCTGGAATATACACACATTTATAGACAACACAAACACGAAAGATCTGAAAGACAAGCAGCTCTTGTTGCAAGAGAACTCAGCAGGTATCACATGCAAATAACAGCCCTGAGTGAAACAAGGCTGGCAAAGGAAGGCCAGCTTACCAAAGTCAGAGATGGATTCTTGGTTTTCTGGAGTGGCTGCAGTAAAGGGGAGTGCTGTGAAGCTGGCATAGGTTTTGCAATCAAAACTAATCTAGTCAACAAGCTGGTATGCCTACCAACAGGAGAGAATGACAGGCTCATGACAATGCCATTGTCACTTGCAGGAAAATGCCACACTATCATCATCAAAACCTATGTTACTGCCATGAGGAACCCAGATAAGGTCAAAGAAAAATTTTATGCAGACCGGGAGACCCTTATCATCAATGTGCCAAGAGAGGACAAGCTTGGAATACTGGGTGACTTTAATGCTAGCATGGGCTCATACCAGACTTGGCAGGAAGTCCTAGGGAGGAAGGGAGTTGGAAACAGCAATAGCAATGGTCACTTACTACTGAAGACTTGTGTATCTCATGCCCTACTCATCACCAACACTGTTTTCCATTTACCTAAGTGAAGGTCTACAGAGCCATGGTGCTGACCTCATTGTTGTGTGCCTGTGAAAGCTGGGCAGTCTACCAGCACCATGCCAGGAAACTGAGTCGCTTCCATTTGAAATGTCTTAGGAAGATTCTGAAGATCCCCTGGCAGGATAAGGCACCAGACACTGAGGTCCTTACTCGAACTAAACTGCCAAGCATTCAAACTCTGCCTCAGAGAGCACAGCTCTGATAGCCTGGCCACATTGTTCGAATGCAAAAGATATGCTTGCCGAAAAGGCTATTTTATGGAGAACTCACACAGGGCAAGTGTTCACATGGTGGTCAGAAGAAGCGATACAAGGACACCCTCAAGGTCTCTCTCGAGAACTTTGGAATTATGTGACATGGGGGACACTGGCCCAGGACCCTCAGCATGGCGTGCCCTCAGCAGAGAAGCTGCTGTGCTCTATGAGAAAAGCAGAATTGAAGCAGCTAAAAGGAAGGGCAGGATGTGCAGATTTGGAGAATCTGCCCCAAATGTTCACGAGGACTGTCTGTGCCCGACCTGTGGTAGAGCATCCTGAGCTCATTTTGGTCTGATCAGCCACAGTTGGACACATTGAAACAACTAGCATGGTGATGTCATTTTGGTCTTCTTTGAGAACAAAGGCCAACAACCAACCAGCATTGTCTTCCTGGGGTGGGAGATGTTGAGGAAAATGATGAGAGAGTGACTTTGGGGAGCAGAGAGTTCAGGGGGCTGAGTGATCCCATAGAAAGAGCCAGATTCTGTAGAGGTACCTAGAGAGACAGAACAGGAGATGGTAGAAAGGTGACCCAGGTAACCTGAAATTTTCCTTCATTTTCCTGCTCTGAAAAATACTCCTGGCAGAAGAGAAGGCAAGTTATGAGCCCTGGTCTTGGGGCATCCCACATTCTAGACCCAAGATGGGGATTAGGTTCTCAGGAATGGGGGTCTAAGGAAGACCTCGAGGCTAGGAAGAAAAACACTTGCTCCCCTGAGGAGGGGAAAGCTGGAGACCAGATACAGGTTAGCTCTTGGCAGTTTAGAGCTGGTAGGGGGTGGGAAATAAGCTGGGCTACTTTTCTAGATGCCTCACTCTCACCATCAGGGCACAGTACCCCCTCCAGGCCACACTCCATGATTGCTCAGGGCTCCCTGGCACACATCCACTGCTTAGTCTTCCCACTCACCAGCCCAGCTCAGGGCCCCCAGAAGGAGGGGCAGGGCTAGGATAAGCAAGTCCTCCCTGCCTCCTTCTCTTCCTGGAATGATGGCAAAGGAGCAGAGGCTTCTGAGGGGGATGGGGAGGAAGGACCCACATTCTTCCAGGTGGGGCAGAGACTCTTTGAGGGCCTTGTTATCATAAATCAGCCCTACTCTAACACAAAACATGGTAGAGTTCCAAGATGATTGAAAGTCAAGCAACGGGGGAAGCTAGGTGGTGCCTTGAATAGAGCACCAGCCCTGGAGTCTGGGGGACCTGAGTTCAAATCCGGCCTCAGACACTTGACACAATTACTATCCATGTGACCTTGGGCAAGTCACTTAACCCCACTTGCCCTGCCCTCTCCCCTCCAAAAAGCATTAAAAAAAAAAAAGGAAGTCAAGGGATTAAATAGAACACAATAAGGGAGGACCAAGGCCCCCAAAGTAGGGTTAGAAAAGAACCCTTATATGATAAGGAGTTTACACCCTGGAATCCATCCTCTCTGTTATCCTGGGGCCTCCAGGGAATGGATGGTATAAGGGTCAAGTCTTTCTGTGACAAGAAGCTTTCCTGAAGTCATATCCCCAAATTCTAGCTTGAACTGGGATGTAGAGGGTCCTAGGCTGGGCTTGGACTAGAATGGAGATCTCTCTTTATGCAACAGGGTTGGGGAGGACAGAGTTGGGCTAGCCCCACCATGGGAAGAACTGAGGTATAGGATACACTTGTCTTTGAGTCACCAGACTCTGGGCCCCGTTGATGAGAGATCCTTCATACTGACTCTCTACTAACCAGCGACTCAATGTGCTATGTCCCCTCTAGAACAAGCTACCCTCAGGCTTCACTACTAGGTGCCACAGGGCTGAGCAGACCAGACCAGAATGGGACCCCCTTTCCCCAAGATCCCTCATTATCTCCTGCTCAGACCCCACCAGGGTCCCTCCCGTCTCAGGGGTTGTGGGCCCAGGCTCCCAGCTGCAGAATTGACAGAGACTCTCATGTTGCTTAGATGAACAAGGAGTTACGGACAAAGATGGGCCTTACCATCCCCCTGGCAACTGATTACTAAGGACCCTGAGCCTTCTCATCCATCTTGCTGCTGCATTCTAAATACCACAGGGCCTTTCCACTGTAAGTTAAAATAAGGTAAACTGAGGTACAAAGTCCCAAGCACAAATTTACCAGTAAATAGAATCTCAGCTTTCTCAACAAAGCTAAGACCCCAAATAAGCAGGGCAGTTCTCTTACATGGGGAGCACAGAACAGAGACCAGGACATCACGGGCAGGGAGCAAGGTATGATTGGTTATCAGAGTGAGACATCATGAATGGTGAAATCAATATGTTTAGTTACAAGGTTGATACAATCCATGACAATTCCAAAAGTCTCCTAATAAAAATACTCTCCACTTTCAGAGAAAGAACCAATTTACTCAGTACAGATTGAAGCATGTTTTCACTTTATTTTGTTTTATGTCTTGCAACATGACTAATAGGGCACTGATCTTCCTGAGTTCAAATCCAGCCTCAGACACTTACTACTTACATATGACCCTGGACAAAGTCATTTGACCTTATTTGCCTCAGTTTCCTCATCTGTAAAATGAGCTGGAGAAGGAAATGGCAAATCACTCCAGTGTCTTTGCCAAGAAAACCCCAAATAGGGTCACAGGGAGTTGGGCATGACTGAAAAGTGACTGACTAACAACAACAAATATGGAAAGGTGTTTTATATGACCTCACACATCTAATAGGTATGATATCACTTGCCTTCTCAATAGGAGAAAAGGTGCTGGAGGAAGAGAGGGAACTGGGAACTGAAATTTTTAAAATGAATTTTTAAAAGAGAGTGGGACAGATAGAATATTTTCTCCAGCCTCAAATCCTTTTAGCACATGAGCATTTAATCAATAAGTATTCAGGAAATGCCTACTACTTGCCAGAGACTGTGCCCTGGAGATACAAAGAGAGACAAAAGGCAGTCCCTGCTCACCAAGAGCTCACACTCTGATGGGGAGAAACTTGTAGACAGCCAGGTAGAAATGAGAGATACAGGGTGAAAAGGAAATAGGCAACAAGGGGAGCTTTTCCCTTTAGGAAAGTGTCTAGGACAAAGGGCTTTTCCTAGGAAATGAATAAAGAATAAGTCTCCCCTCTAGAATATTGCCTTCCCCATGCAAAGTGATTGGGCTATTGATCCATGGAAGGGCAGTCTTCTTTTCTTCACCCCCTGGAGAGATTAGCCTAAGACCTAGGCTCGGGAAGTCCCTCTATTCCAATCACGGGGAAGAGGCTTTTTCTATTATTCAGAAGAGATTTAGCCTCTCCTACTCAGAAGAAATCCTTGATGTGGGGATCTCTGGGAGGCTCATTCTTTGAGGGGAGTGATGCAGGAAGGAACAGGATGGTAATTTTGTTACTCAGCTCTTCTGGAATGTTAATCCCCCGAACTGTATTTTACCATATTAAGATCTTTTCCTTGTTCACTATTCCTATAAATTCATCCTTAAATCATCTTGGGGTAGAGAATATTGGAAGGCAAGGGGGAATATTGACAGTTTGGACTTCTCTAATCTGGAAATCTTGGATATTAGAGATTAATGCTATATGAAATAAAATTGTCCTATTCAGAAATATGCCCAAAATTCAGAGGACAGTACTGATATTTTTTCTTTGACACACAGAGACATACAACTAATAAACATCTGAGGCAGGATTCAAACTCAGATCTTCCTGACTCAGTCCAGTGCTCTACCCATTAGGATACACAACTTCCCTATGTATTTAAGAAATAGGAAACAAGAGATATGCTGGTGTTTGAGCATATAAACCAGACCTCTGAATCAGCCCTCATAGATCTAGGGAGCCCAGGGGAGAAGAGCAAGGGGCATGGCAGGACATGAGACAGCTTCGTTGGGCAGTCTGGTCTTTAGCTCTGCTCACACACTGCCTGTTCAGGAAGGAGGAATTTCTCTATGGATAAATGATGTGCCTGTATCTGCTATGGGAAGATCCCAGATTGGAGAAGAATGACAGGAACAAACCAGTCAGCGTTGACCTAGTGTTCCGGGTTCACCTTTACCAAGTGTTTGTGGTGATGTTTCTGTTAGCCTTTTCCCCAGTATGTGCTAGGAGCTCAGATTAGGACCATAGCATTATAAGCAGCATGGCAGCTGATGATGGAGACAGACCAGGTAAAGATGCTTTTTTTAGATGAAACTAAAGTGAGCCCTGCAAAGGTATAACAGAAACATTGGATTTTGGAGGGGGAAGGGACCACAGAAGCCATCTCTCCAAACTATGCTGAAAAAGGAACCTCCCTTACAATAACAATCAGACACCTGGTCATTCAATTGTCTCCCTCTGAAGAGGCAGAGCCCATCACCTATGTCAGCCCTCCCCACTTGCAGATGAGAGAAATGATTACTTCTTTCTCATATTAATAGCTAATTATTAAAATTGGGGAGACCCAAGCTTTTTCCCATATCTTATTTCCTTGTCTGAAGCCCAATCTCTCAAGGACAAGGCTGACATTCTCCTCATTCTGGGTATTTCTACTCCCCAACTAGATCAGACTTGTAATCTAAAATGAATTTCTGTTCAATGTGTTCAGACTAATTTAGGTAGAGGTAGATCCTCTGTCTAGGTTGCCCAAGGCTTGTCTGGATGTAGAGGTGACATGACATCCAAGAGTGACATGATGTTACTCTCCTACCCGATTATTAAAATAGGTTCACCTATCATTAATTGTCAACCAACCAGAGTTGATCAACATCCTCAGGAGCAAACATTCTTCCAAGGGCATATAAACTGTGAGCATGTTGGCATGAGTCGTCTTTGGTACAAGAGAGATAGTCAAATAGTCACCCCTTTTACTAGTAAAATGCTAGCATTATTAATAAAATTATTAATTACCCAGAAACTATGTCTCTTGAACTTTTTAAACATCACACAGAGGACCAGATGTCCTCTAGGTTGGAGAGAGGAGAGACTAGAAGCCAAGAGCCCAGTTAGGATGCTCTTGCAAGGGATGATGAAAGCCTGGGATGGGTGGCTGCATCAGGGGAGAGAAGCAGACATATATGATATGTGTTGTGGAAATAAAATAGACAAGACTCTGATTTGATATTGATTGGATACGGATGAATAAGGGTGAGGGAAGATCACTTTCAGTTTGCAAACCTGGGTGACTCAAAGGATTAAAGAGGTATAATATAATGGATAGAACACTCAACTTTGGAATGAAGAAAGCCTGAATTCAAATCCAGCCTCAGCCCCTTCCTAGCTGTGTGACCCTGAACAAGTCACATATCTTCTCTCAGCCTTCATTTCCTCATCTATTAAATAGGAATCATGGTAAGTCAAAACACTTATCTCCCAGGGTTATTATGAGGATTAAATGAGATAATATGTGTAAAGTGATTTGCAAACATTGAAGTGTTGTATTAATGATAGTTTTCAATCAATCAGTAAATACTTGTTAAATACCTACTATTTATTAAATGCCTACCTGCTAAGTGCTGGAGGCACAAAAAGAGACAAAATACAGTCCCTGCCCTCAGAGGGCTTATAATCTAATGCAGGAAGCAACAAAGCAAGCTAATTAATGGAGGGAAGGCAGCAGAAAGGAGAGAGGTCAGGAAACGCTTCCAGCTATCATTATTTTGTGCCCTCAACAGAAAGAGACACTAGGAGCAGGTGTAAGTTCTGCTCTGGACATGTTGAGTCTGAGATGTCTGCCAAATATCTGCTTAAGAATGTTAATAGCATAGGGTGGCTAGGTGGCGCAGTGAATAGAGCATAATATGATTAATTAGACAGAAATGATGCTTCTCAAACTTTTATGCACCACACCACTCAATTGCCTGGAATCAGGAGGACCTGAATTCAAATCTGGCCTCAGACACTTAACACTTACTAGCTCTGTGACCTTGGGCAAGTCACTTAACCCCAATTGCCCTGACCTTCCCCCTCCAAAAAAGAAAAAAAAAGAATGTTAATAGCAGGTGGTGATACAGGACTGTATCCAGATCTGGATAGAGAAATCTGGGAGTTAACCTGGACAGAGAGAATCATTGAGCCCTTCAGAGATTATAAAAAGAGGGCCCAGGACAGGACCTTGGTGGAACTCAAGGTCAGTGGATCAGTGATGCTGCTGCTGCAAAGGAGTCTGGGAAGGCACATTCATGAACAACCAGAAGAGAACTCTGTCCTGGAAACCTAGGGAAGAAAAAGTGTCTGGGAAGAGGGAATAGTCAACAGCATCTCACAGGCTGCAGAGCAGTTAAGAGAGATGAAAACTGATGAAAGACAATAAAATGTAGTGATTAAGAAATCATTGGTAACCTTGGATAGGGCAATGGCAGTTGAGTGTTGAGGTCAGACTCTAGAATGTCACAGACTGAGAAGAAAATAGAAAGAGAGGAAGTGGGGGCAATTGAGTGGTGTGGTGCATAAAAGTTTGAGAAGCATTATTTCTGTCTAATTAATCATTTTATTAATCATGCTAGCATGTAATTAATAAAGGGAATCAGTGACTCGCTCAAATGTCAATGACCCCTCATGGAGCCCATTCGACACATATGCTCTTGGAAGAAGTTCCTGAAGCTGGAAACCAACTTCCATTGGTTAACAATTAATTTGAGAATGAATATTATAACAGGCTATAGCCCTGTCTGGGAGTCTGGGAAATGATCTGGGAGATGATCACTCAGTCTCTGTCAAAGAGACTTATCTATGCCCATATCACCCTTCTAGGCAATCTAGATAAAAAGAGGAAATCCACTTTTACACAACACAACAACAGATTGGATCCACAAAAGGTCAGACCCTCCCTGGCATCAAACCTGGGCCTCTTTGAACTCAGTCTCTTGAAGGGGTGGGGCAGAGATACAGGCTTTAAAAGGAATATATAATCATAGATTTAGAACTAGAAGGAGCCCAAGAGCCCACTGAGTACAACCCCTTCATTTTACAGATGAAGAAACAGAGGCAGAAAGAGGTTAAGTGATTTGCCTATGATCACACAGCTAATAAGTGAGGCAAGATTTGAACTCAGGTCAGTCAGTTAACTATCATTTAATAGGCACCTACCATGTGCCAGACACTGAGCTAAGCTCTGAGGCTACAAAGAAAAGCAAAAGACAGTCCCTGCCCTCAAGGAACTTATAGTCTAACAGGGAAAGACAACTTGCAAACCACAATTTTGTACAAACAAGGCATATATGTGTGTATACATGCATATGTATACTCTCTCTCTATGTATACACATGTATATCTATATCTATCTATATATGTATAATTCGAGATAATTAACAGAGGGAAGGCATTACTAGCATTGAGGTGGAAGAGAGGAGCTTTCTTGCAGGAGGTAGAATTTTGGCTGGGACTTGACCAAGCCAGGGAAGCCAGGAGGCAGAGATGAAGAGGGAGAGAACTCTAGGCATGGGGGACAGCCATGAAAATGCCCAGAATCAGTAGATGGAGTGTCCTGCATGCAAGGAAGAACGAGGAGGCCAATATATGTGTATTTCAGAGTATGTGGGAGAGGGTGGATGTAAGGTATAAGAAGACTGGAAAGACAGGAAGGCACCAGGAAGGCTCTAAAAGCCAAAGGTAATATTATATATTCAATCCTAAAGGTAATAGGGAGCCACTGAAGTTTGTTAAGTGGGGGTGACATGGTCAGACTAGTGGAGTATGGACTATAGTAGGGAGAGACTTGAGGCAGGGAAATCAATCAGCAGACTATTTGCAACAGTCTAGGAGTGAGACAATGAGAACCTGTAGCAGAACAGTTGAAGTGTCAGAGGAGAGAAGAATGTGTTTTTGAGAGATGTGAAGGTAGAAACAAGAAGACTTGACAACAGATTGGATATGGAGAGTGAGATAGAGTGAGAAGTTGGGAATGAAGTCTAGGTTGCAGAACAGGGTGACTAGGTATCTTTGATAGTAATAGAGGAGTTAGGAAAAGGAAAGTGTTTGGAATGGAGTGTGTGTGTGTGTGTGTGTGTGTGTGTGTGTGTGTGTGTGTGTGTGTAGGGAGGAGATAATGAGTTCATTTTTGTACTTGTCCAGTGCACAACTAGAGATGTGAGACTGGAGCTTAGGACCAGATACATAGATCTGAGAATCATCAACGTAGAGATAATATTTGGATTCATGGGAGCTGATGAGCTCCCCCAAGTAAAATAGTATAGCACGAGAAAGGAAGAAGGCCCAGGACACGTAAAATTAATGGGAATGACCTGGATGAAGATTCAGGAAAGGAGACTGAGAAGGAATGGTCTGACAGGAGGAAAATCAGGAGAGATGCTATGGAAACCTAGATGGAAAAAAGAGTCAAGGAGAGGCTGATCAACAGTGTCAAAGGCTTCAGGGAAAGTCAAGACGGATGAGAATTGAAACAAATTTATTAGATTTGGCAATTAAGAGATCATCAGTAGCTGGAAAGTGCAGTAGGTTTTGCTAACTCCAAACCTAGCATCCATCCAGTCTGTCAACCAGTGTGCTTGAAGATGCTGAGCTGTCTGTCCACTTTGGATAGAAGATTGGGAGTGCATCCTTGACTTGACTCTGAGAGGACAGAGGACCATGCAGCATTCTGCCCATGCACTGATAGACATGCCTCCTCCACATACAGGGTATTCCTGAGGTCTGGGTGCCTCCAGGGCTTTGTCTCCCTCCCAGTCAGCATCCAGGCACCCCCAAGTGCCAGGGCTCCATCTCTTCCCAGAATGCCTCTTCATCCAAGTTTCCTAAGAACATGCCTTCACCTTTGTGGCCACTGGGTGGCAGCAGAGACACACACACAATTTTCTACTTGAGCTGGTCCTTGAACTCTGGGAACCTGTGAATACTTTTCTGGCCTAGGCAGGACCAAAGATGGTGGTGATGCTGCCGCCTCACATTTCCAGGCTGTGTTGATGCTTGCAAAGCTCTTCATGCATACCAGCTCCTTTGTGCAGAGTTAAGCAGATGAGGCTGGAAGAGGCAAGTGACTTGCTCAAAGTCATACGACTAGTTAAGTGCTGAGTCAGAGCTCAAACCACTGCTTCCTCACTCTTCATTAGACATTAGAAAGTAGGACATAAAGGGTGGCTGGGTGGTGAAGTGAGCAGAGCACCAGCCTGGAGTCAGGAGGACCTGAGTTCAAATCTGACCTCAGACACTTGACACACTTACTAGCTGGGTGACCTTGAGCAAATCACTTACCCCCAATTACCCTCCAAAAGGCAAAAAAAATTTTAAAGTAGGACATATAATGTCAGAGCTGTGAAGGACTTCAGAGCCTACACTTCAAGCAAGCATTTACTAATATAGCAACAATGATAGTCAGGGATTACGCAGGACTTTAAGGTTTGCAAAGTGCTTTACAAATAGGGTCTCATTTTATCCCTATAATAACTGTGGGAAGTAGGTGCTATCATTATCCCCATTTTATAGATGAGGAAACTGAGGTTATAGATCATATAGAAGAGGCTGAGAGAGGTTAAGGACATTGCCCAGAGTCACGGAGCTCATGAATGTCTGAGGCAGGATTTGAACCTATGCCTTCCTGACTCATCCACAGTGCCATCTAGTTGCTTCATAATCCATCTAGTTATCACTTATGTGCTATGTGCCAGGCATTATGATAGGTGCTGGTTTTACAACATTTAAAAAAAATGAAAGTGTCTGCCCTCAAGGAGCTTCCATTCTGACAAGAAAGACAACCTATACCTATATAGGGATGTGTGTGTGTGTGTGTGTGTGTGTGTGTGTGTGTGTGTGTGTGTGATCAGCAGCCCAGGGAGCAGGAAAGGCTTTGCTGCTTGATCCAAGTCTTAAAGGAAGCCAGGCATTCCAGAGGTGAAGAGGAAGAACATTCTAGCCATGGGGAACAGCCCATGAACGCAAAGGCATGCAATCATAAGATGGAGAGTCTTGTGTGAAACACCAAGGGGACCACTGGAGCCTACTAGAAGCAGAAAGCACAGGAGGAAATAAAGTATGAGGGGAATGGAAATGTAGGAAGGGGGCCAGGTTCTACAGGACTCTGAATGGCATGCACAGGAGCTGTATTGGATCCCAGAGACGCTCGGGAGCCTGGAACTTACTGAGTAGTGAGGTGTCGTGGTCAGATTTGTTTTAGAAAAGTCACCCCCCCCAGCTCAGAAGAGGGAGGGTCAGAATGATGAGTGCGACTTGGGTAAAGATCCAGCAAAAAATGCTAAGAAGATGCCAGATCCGCAAGAGGACAGTCAGGAGAAAGCAGGGTCCTGAACTCCCAGAGAAAAGAGAAGCAGAAGCAGAAGAAGAAGTTGATTAAGAAGAAGAGGGTCAAAGAATACAAAGAGGTCAGGATGAGGATTGTTAAAAGGTCATTAGATCCAGTAATTGGGAGGTCGTTGGTAACTCCGGAGAGAAAAGCTTCTGTTGAATGTCGAAGTAGGAAGTCAAATTGTGGAGTTTAGTACAGAGTGAGAACAAAGGAAATGGAAACACTGATTGTCAATGGCTTTTTCAAAGAGCTTCTCCATAAAAAGAAGAAAAGAGGGGCTGCTAGGGGGTGCAGTGAATAGAGCACTGGCCCTGGAGGCAGGGAGGACCTCAGTTCAAATCCAACCTCAGCCACTTAACACAAAACTAGCCATGGGACCTTGGGCAAGTCACTTAACCCCAATTGCCCTCCAAAAAGAATAAAAAAATAAGATATGGGATAATAGCTGGTGGGAAATGGATGAAGAGTGAGGGTTTGTTTTGTTTTGTGAGGGAGCAGGAATAATAGAGGGGTCTATCTGCTGAAGAAGATGGGATGGACTAGGATCACTTGTGCCTGTAGACACATTTTCCTTGGCCAAAAGAAGGGCCACCTCTTCATGTGACACAAGGGTGTGGGATAGAGATAGGATTGGAAGGCATTTGGGGTATATGAAATGAGGAAGAGGGGAGAAAAGGGAACTCTTGGAGAATGGCCTCATTTTTTTTCAGTAAAATATGAGGCAAGATCACAAGTTGAGAGGGTGGGAGGAGGAGGTCCCAAACCATGGGAGGCTTGAGGAGGATTTAAAAGATTTGGAAAAGCAGCTGTGTTATGTGGGATAGGGTTTTTTCAGGGAGGCATAAAAAGATTGCCCTGCTGCCATGAGAGTCCTTTTGAAATTATGTTATATAAATTTGTACTGGACCTAGTCAGCATAGTTGTGTGATTTTTTTCCAGCTTTATTTAGCAGCATGAGTGTAAGAGAGAAGGCAATGGGTGATGGGAGTGATCCAAGACTGAGGCTTGGCAGCACAAGATTGTCGATAGGATAAAGAAGCAAGGTACCAGAGGGAAGAAAACAGTGCAGAATTGAATTGGTTCACCAAGGGCTCAACATGGGGAAGAAAGAAAGCAGAGTCAATGCAAAGGTGATAGTATGGGAGAGAAATGAGGGGTGGAGGGTTGTAGGTCCAGATAGATAGCCAATAACTGATTTTGAACAACGGTACTAGGAACAGCAATGTTGCAATATGATCAGCTATGAAAGACTTGGCTGCTCTGGGTAAGAGAACGATCCAGCATGATTCCATGATGAAAGAGGCCATTCTAGAGAAAACATGAACTCTGAGTGCAGATTGAAACCTATTGTTTTCCGCTTCACAGAGCAAGTACCTGAGTAAGAGCATTTTGCCTTCTCTATTGCACTAGAAGCTCCATGAAGGCAAGGACCTTCTCTGCTCCCTTAGGGGGTATCTCCTCCCAGTGCCTAGCACAGGGCTCTGTTTCTTTTGCTGGGGCTAATACTGTACAACAGAAACCGAGTGGGAAGGCAGCCTGAGGTAAGGAGACCCAGTGTGGGACCATCTGCCTGTAGGGAGGAGGAGAACCAGGGCTCACTATGCTGGTCCCTTCCTTATTACTGGGATCCTGTGGTGGAGGGAGGTGGATTCTCAGATCTATTTTTCCAGCCTTAATCTCTCTTCTGACCTCCAGTCACACATCTCCAGCTGCCATTTTGGACATTTAAAATCAGATGTCTTAAGAGACTAAATATCTCAAACTCAACATGTCCAAAACAGAACTCGTTATCTTTCCCCAAAAGTCTTCCTCTCCCCCCTACTGTTGAGGGTCCTGCCATCTTCCCAGCCTCCAGGCTTATAGGCTAAGAGTCATCCCTGAATCTCACTCTCCTTCCCCCCCCCAATCCAATCAGTTGCCAAGTCCTTTCATCTCTACCTCCATGACATCTCTTTCTCCTGCCCACTTCTCTCTTCTATCACTGCCACCACTTCTCATGACCTCACGCCTCTAAGGGGTTTCTGGTAGGCTTCCCCATCCCGAGTCTCTGCCCACTCCAATCTGTCTTCCATTTGGGTGCCAAAGTGATCTTCCTTAAAGCACAGGTCTGAGCACATTACCCTCTATTCAATCAGCTACAGCAACTCCATATCACCTCTCAGATCAAATATAAAAGCCTCTCTTTGGCATTCAAAGCTCTTCATAACTTGATGCCTTCCAGTCTTATACCTTACTTCTTGTTGTTGTGCAGTAGTTTCAGTCATGTCTGACTCTTTGTGACCCCATCTGGGGTTTTCTTGGCAAAGACACTGGAGTGGTTTGCCATTTCCTTCTCCAGCTCATTTTCCAGATGAGGAAACTGAGGCAAAAAGGGTGAAGTGACTTGCCCAGGGTCACCAGCTAGTAAGTATCTGAGGTCAGATTTGAACTCAGTGAGATGAGTCTTCCTGATTCCAGGCCCACTATGGGGCCACCTAGTTGCCCTCTGACATCAAGTGACAATGACATCCTTGTTCCTCACATACATGAAACTCTATTTTCCAACTTTGCACACTTTCATTGACTTGCCCCTAATTCTTAGAACTCTCTCCCCTTCATCTCCACCTCTCAGTTTCCTTGGTTCTTGTCAAGACCCAGCTAAAATCCTCCCCTTTGTAAGAACCTTTCCTCAATTCCACTTAATCATATTATTTTCCATTGATCTTGTTTGTATCAATTTATCCTGTTTATTATGTAGTCATTTGCATGTTATCTGAGTGGTGACAGTTTTTTGCATCATCACTGTCTCCCCAGTTAGAATGTAAAGTCCTGCTAAATAGAGATTGCTTCATTCTTTGAACTTGTATGGATATCTGCTAAACAATTTTTCATCTACTGACTGAATATATGAAACTCTGGGATTTTGTGAATGGGAAGGAACTCCCTCCACAACACAGGTCTTGGCAGAGGTATGGCTTAGCAGTGAGTCCTAGGGAGTTTCCTGAGGCATGGAGAGGTTGCCCAAGGTTACATAGCCCAAGGTCACCCAGATGATAGGTGAACTTTGCACCCAGAATTCTAGCCGCTCTAACATATTACTTTTAATAGTTACTCTATTTAGATTTACCCAGAGTTACTCTAATATTTGCTTCTATAGGAAAAGAAGCAAAATAAACATGTAAACCAATGCCAATCCAAACACAAGAAACTGTGAATTATATATTATCCGTGTGTTAACATGTAGGTGAGACATCCCTTTGCAAACAAAATCCCTTTGTCCTCCCTGCCATTTACCTATCATCTCTATGTACCAGAAAGTACCAGGCAGTAGAACTGTAGGGGGTGGAAAATGAATGCTTGATAGTTTCTAAAATAGAGTTTAATATCATACTATAGTGGGGTATTTAAAAACAACAAATAGTTTATTTCTACTGGAAATCACACCAGGGGAGGCACATGGAAAGAAGAGGAAGATAGTTAACATTTATGTAGCACTTACAAGCCTGGGAGGTGGATGCTATTATTATCCCCCCTTTACAGATGAGGAAATGGAGGCACATAGAGATGTGACTTGTCCATGTTTACATAGTAAATTAACCAGATTTTGGACTTGGAATCAGGAAGACTTGTCTTTCTGAGTTCAAATCCAGCCTCAGACACTTAGTTGTGTGGCTCTGGGCAAGTCACTTAACCCTGTTTGCCTCAGTGTCCTCATCTGTAAAATGGGCTGGAGAAGGGCGGCAAGCTACTCCAGTATCTTTGTCAAGAAAACCCCAAATGGGGTCACAAAGAGTTGGTCATGACTGAACAACAATATTCCTGACTCCAGATCCACCATTCCATTCACCTACCTGCTGAAGGAAATATACCAAGAGATTGGTATATTTCTTCTAATATGCCATATTAGAAGAAGATGCACCAGAAGAAGCTGGCAGAGGACAAACAAGGAAAGTGTACTAAAAGATATGAGAGGTGGAATCTAAGGAGAAACACCTTAGAAGATGCCACAGGAGGACACAAGAAAGACAGTATAGATAGTGAGTTTGCAGCCTCATGAGGTGAGGGGGTGGGGAAGTAACCTTGAACCAATAGGCAGCTTCAGATGATGTTGGAGATGCCAGAGACCTTCCACTGACCATCCTGATGATTGTGTGGAGCAAAGGACTTGCGTCTGATGATAGCCCAGAAAGCGATTACTCTCCCTTCAGTAGTTGGGGGTGAAGGTCACCTCCTGTGAGAGAAATCATTATTAAAAACAAATGATTTGGGGAGATCTAGAGCCCCCCCACCCCTGTTTTCTAAACTCCTGATTTTAAAAGAGTAGTCTTTTGGTGGATATTACTGATAATGAGATTGGACTAATTCTCTTGTTCAGACCCTACCCAGGTGGGGTAGCTATTGTATTCAATACAAGTTTTGTGTGGGGGCAAAATTCTTTGAACAGATTGCCCAAGGCTGGGGGTAACTTAAGAAGTATACAACATAATCAAAGTTCAGGTCCAGCCCCTCACTGTAATATTCATTCTCTCATCAATTGTTAGCCAATCAGAGTTGATTGCCACCCTGGGGAACACACCTCTTCCAAAAGGGCATATATGAGCGTACTGCCAGGATTGTTTTTGGTCTAAAGGGAGACCGCCAAATGACCGTCCTTTTATTAAAATGCTGGCATTATTAGTAAAATGATTACATTATCTACAAATTATGTCAAAGCTTTTAACATGCCACACCCAGCCCATGGTTAATAGAATGACTGCCAATCCCTGCCTTATGATGCCAATAAGAAGAGTTAACACTTGAAACTCCCCTCTCCGAGTGGCCTCATGGGCCAGCTGTTCCCTCTGTAAAAATAGATATTACCAGGAGAGCCTTCAGCTGCTGGAAGGCTTTGATGTCAAAATATTCTAGGCGCAGCAAGTTCAGCTGCTCAAAAGTTTCAGGGTGCAACATTTGGTAGATGTGCTCTACTCTATAACGTGAGCGTGTAATTCATTTACGTCTCATGAAATTGGGAAGGCGATGAGAAGCTGATGGTAATAGGGGCATTAGTCATTTTGTAACTGTGACATTAGGAATTTTCGTACCTTAGGGTACCTGAGCAAGAAAGGCTTGTAGCTCAGGGCAGAGGACGCCATCTGGTGGCGTACTTAGATATTGCACTTTGAGTAACTAGAGTCCACACTCGCAATTGATTGGTATCTACTATGTTTCCGATTCTTTGCTTCCATAAAAAGGGCTGTTAGAAAGATGTTGGTGCGTTGTGAAATGACCAACTTCGATAGATTTAGCTCTTCTCAGCAATGAAATGGTCTAGGACAATTCCAAGGGACTCGTGATGGAAAATGCTATCCACATTCAGAGAAAGAACTATGGAGTCTGAATGCAGATCAAACCACCCTATTCTTCCTTTTTTGTTGTTTTTTTTCTTTCTTGTGGTTTTTCCCTTTTGGTATGATTCTTCTTTCACAATGTGACTAACGTGGAAATACGTTTAATATGATCCTACGTGTATAGCCTATATCAGACTACTTGCCATCTTGGGGAGGGGGAAGGGAGGGGAAGGGGAAAATTTGGAATTCAAAATCTTGTAAAAGTGAATTTTGAAAACTATCTTTGTATGTAATTGGAAAAGTAAAACATTATTAAATGGGGGGGAGGAAAGAAATATGTTGGTATATATGGAGACTTTCTTTTTATCAAAGGTTTCCTTGGAATAAATGACCTGGGTAAATCTTAACTCCTGTCTGGCTCAGTTTCCTCAATTGTAAAACAGAGATAAATGACAGCATCTACCTCACATGGTCACTGCGAGGATAAAGTCATATGCAATATTAAAGTGCTAATATAAATTGAGCCATTATAATTATTACTGTAATTATTGTTATTATGTAACAGAGCTGCCCTCTATGTCATGAATGAGTCTCTGACTTAAGGGCTATATGTCCATAGATCTGAAATGTCAGCTCTGGAAGAAGTCTTAGACAATAGAAGACAGAATGCCAAAGCTAGGAAGGTCCTTATGACACAAACTGCCTTCATAGGAAGGTCTTTGGAAAAAAAGAACATAGAACGTCAGAACTGGAAGGACAGCAGCAACCTCAGAACATAGGATCTAGAAAGTCAGAGTTCTGGATTCCTGATCTTGCTCCCAGAGGACTCTAGGTTTCTAGGAAATTTTTGTCCAAGGACCAGGAACTGGGAACAAAGACATAGGCTACTAGAAGCTAAAGCTGATCTTGGTTTGACAGAGGTAGAATCCCATCTCCAGCCACTTCATTTTCCCTTTTTGTAGGGCCCAAAAAGAATAATAATAACTCATATTTCTATGACTTGAAGTTGGTCTGGTCACAAACCCCAACTCTGCTGATTGCTATCTGTGTGATCTGGAGCATGACTTTTAGGAAGGAATGATGGTAACAGGGATTTCTTAAGCTTCTCCTATGGGCCAGGCCAGCACTATGCTAAGTGCTGTACAAATATTATCTTGTTTGAGCATTAAAACTACCCTGAACATAGGTGTTATTATTGTGCCCATTTTACAGATGAGGAAACTGAGACAATCAGAGACTTGCCCAGGGTCACACAGCTAGTGTCTGAGGTCAGATTTGGATGATAGGAATAACAGAGGTACAAACCCCAGTACTACATGAATGAGGACCTATGAGTGTTAGCATAGTGGAAAGTACACAGGATTTTCAGAATAGCTAGGTGGCACAGTGGATAGAGCTTGGAATAGGGGGTTGGAATCAGACTTATCTTCCTGAGCTCAAATCCAGCTTCAGACACTTACTAGCTGTGTGACCCTAGGCAAGTCTCTTGCCCCTGTTTGCCTCAGTTTCCTCATCTGGAAAATGAGCTGGAGAAGGAAAGAGCAAACCATTCCAGTATCTTAGCCAAGAAAACCCCAAATGGGGTCACAGATAATTGAAATGACTTAACAACAACATAGGATTTAGAGTCAGAAGTCTTGGATTCAAGTCTAGACTCTTGATACTTACTGCCTATGTGACCCTGGCAAATCCTTTCCCCTTTCTAGGCCTTGATTCCTTTATTTTTAAAATTAGATCATTGGACTTAATGGCCTTCAATGGCTCTAGGTCATATAACACAAAATGTCCCAGCCAGAAGGGGACAGAAAAAAAAGGAAGAAAAAAACAAGAGGAACAAGGAGAGACATTAGGGATAATATAGATGAGGCACCTCATTATACATGGGGAAGGGGAAGGGAATATGCATTTATAAAGAGCCTACTATGCGCCAGGCACTATATCCTTACAACAATCCAGTGAGTTAGGTACTATTATTATCCATTACAGTTGAGGAAACTGAGGCAAAGAGTGGTCAAGTGACTTGCCCAGGGTCACACAGGCTAGTAAATATGTGAGGCTGGATTTGAACTCAAGTCTTCCTGATTCTTGGTCCAGGGCTGTAACCAATGTGTCACCAGCTGTCTTTGATGGCAAACCTGTGGACAAGATGGCAAAATATAGGATGAAAGGTAGCATCAGAGAATCTCAGGGGGGAGGGACCTCAGAGTCTGTCTAGCCCAACCCATGCCTTGCCAAGAATCCCCATTACAATATCACTAACGAGTGGCCACCAGACCTTTGCTTAAAGACTCCAAGTCCTTCAATCCTTCCCACCGCAGTCAGTCCATTTGGACCCTTGAACAGCTACTAGTGCTGACCAGGGGTACTAAGCAGGCCAAGTTTAAATTCCCCTCCTCAGAACAGCCCACTCACAGCCAGTACAGGATTCTCTTTTACAGGCTAGCCAACCCCAGGTCCTTCAAATAATCCTCCTATGATATAATCCCCAATCCACTTACCCTCATGCTTGGGAGGGAGCATGATTTGGAGTCAGAAGACAGACTTTAGATCTCGGCTTTACCACTTCTGTGGCCCTGGGAAAGACACTTAAGCTTGGGACAAATATGTGCCACAGTAGAGTGCTGGGCCTGAAGTTAAATCTGACCTCAGACACTTACTACCTCCAAGACTCTGGGCAAGTCATTTAATCTCTGTCTGCTTCAGTTTCCTCATCTATAAAATGGGAATAGAAATAAAACATGTTCACTATGGACTGCTTTGGTTACATCCCCCAAATTTTGAGAAATGGAAGATGAATTACTAACTTGGAAAACATGGATTTTAGAGCAGGCCAAGTTTTGATACAAAGGTTTTCAAAGGATGCTGCAAGGCTCAAGGATGAGTTAGATATCATGAAGTTCATTTGTAAAGAGTTCTGGACCATAACTTTCAAGAAACACACTGATGAGCTAAGGACAAATCTTAAGGGCATCTGTGTGCTTCGACAGCAAATTCTGACTCCTGACTTAGATGTCTTCAGGAAAACAGAATTTAGATCATACACCTAAGTATTTAGCATTTGTTGTTCAGTCGTGTCTGACTCTGTGACCCTATCTGGGGTTTTCTTGGCAAAGATACAGCAGTGGTTTGCCATTTCCTTCTCCAGCTCATTTTACAGATGTGGAAACTGAGGCAAACAGAAGAAACCAGATGAAACAAAATTAAGTTGGTGAGTTGGGTCCTAGATTAAACAAAGGGTTAAAGGACTTTATTAAAAAAAAATACATGAGTCTAGGATGACTCAACATACAAAGGTTGCTCATCCCAGTCAATGTTATTACATTCAACTAAGGAATAATTTGAGAACATCCATTCTTCAGCCATACTGTTTAACAGAAATATTCAGTTCCACCATATTTAAACTCCTTGTTGCACATATCAATGTTTTTGTTTTACATTGAGTGTTCCTCAGAGGTTCACCAGGGGTATGCAGTAAATATTGTTCGATTTCTTTTTTTTTTCTTTTTGGTGGGAGGAAGGTAGGGCAATTGGGGTTAAGTGACTTGCCCAAGGGCTAGTAAGTGTTAAGTGTCTAAGGCCTGATTTGAACTCAGGTCCTCTTGACTTCAGGGCCAGTGCCCTATTCACTGTGTCACCTAGCCGCCCCTGTTTGATTTTTTTAAAAAGAAAAAACTAATGTGAGAGGAGCAGAACCAGGAGAACATTGTACTCAATTACAGACACATTGTATCTGCGATGATTGACTTTGACAGACTGGGCTCTCCTCAGCAATGCGAGGCTATAAGACAACTCCAAAAGACTGATGATGGAAAGGCTGTCCACATCCAGAGAAAGAATTTCAGAGTCTGAATGCAGATTGAAGCAAACTCTTGCTCTCTCTTTTTCGTTTCGTTTTGTTTTGTTTCTTCTTCCTCGTTGTTCATTCCACTGGTTATAATTCTTCTTTACAAGTTGGCTAATGTTCAATGTGAAGGTACTTGTAGAACCTATATATCAGACTGCATGCTGCCATGGGAGAGGGGGAGAAATTTTTGAGCTCTAAAACTTGTGGAACTGAATGTTGTAAACGAAAAGCAAATAAAAATTTTAAAAGAATCGGAAAAAAAACAAATGCAATGTAGAAATAGAAGTTATCAAGATGATTTTTTTAAAAAATAAGAGATCTTTGCAAAGGATTCTCAAATGAACAAGATGAAATTTAATAGATATGAATATAAAGTCTTGTACTTTGGTTAAAAAAAAATGAAACTGGACAGACAACCAAGAGAGCATTACATGAACAGCAAGTCATGTGAAAAAAAAAGACCTAGAGGATTCAGTCAGCTAAACAGGGAAGTGCCAGGGTGAGTTGTGGCGGGCAGGAGAGGGGCTGAGTCTTTGCCAGTCCTGATGCTGCCCTGAGCCAGCCCTGAAGTGTTGCCCCTTACCTCATCTGCACTCACCTCTCCTTGCCTCTACCTCTGAATCCCAAGTTCCTATTCAGACTCTGCTCAGGGGGTGTCTCCCGACCCACTCTGCCTCTCCCTTCCCCCCACCTCAGTTGTTTCTGCTCTCTCCTCCATCATTTTGTTTTTATTTGTCTCCACCCACCCAAGAAAAGGTAAGCTTCCTGATGGCAGGAACTCATCTGTTTTTTTTTTTGTCTTTGTGTTCCCAGTACCTGGTGCTGTACCCCAACACCTAAGGACCTACTGTGTGACAGATAGTATCTGTCATGTAGTAGGTACTTAAATGTTTATTGAATAGACTTAAATTAATGCCATCTTTGGACTGAATTTTTAAAAATGAAGTGCCTAGAACAAGGGAGATAATAGTTTACACTAATCAAAGCAAATTTGGAATCTAGAATGTCAGAGCTGGGAGGAACCTTCAAACATAAACAATCAGGGCTAGGGAGGGAGGGAGTAGCCCTTGAAAACAGAGCCTAGAACATTACAGTTCCCTTGGAGGTCTCATGTTCTCTTTTTCTAAGGTTCCTCCCAGTTCTGCCATCCCCTGTTCTATATTCTAAGGCCCTTCCCTTCTTCTGATGCTCTCATTTTACATGGTCCCCAGTTGCCATTGGACAGCAGCCTCCGAATCTGATGCCCAAGGCTGTGGCAGGATCTCCAGGAGGGACCTGGCTCATTGCCACGCTGGAGGCAGCTTTCCTGAGTGGGTGCTCTTTTCTGCCACAGAATGTGGAATGTTCCTGGATCCCAAGTGAAGGAGGTTATCCCGGAAGGGAAAAACAGGACAGCCTCATTGTCTCAAGGGTCTCCTCTCTCCCCTAAAGGGCCTGGACTGTTGGCCAAACCATGACCTCATCGTAAGCATCCATTTTGCTGAGGTCCAATGTCTGTGAAGAAAGGAGAGACAGTTGAGGCTGGCAGTCCCAAGTCCCAGACCTGAGTCTCAGCCTCTGCTGATTACTTCTTTTATAATTATGGACACATCAATGAACTTTCTCCACCTCTATTTTCTCCTAATGTTTCTGCCCCTCTGATTAGTGGGCAGGATAATGAGTTCCTCCCCAAATGTCTATTTAAGGAGGGAGTCCAGACCAGGCATCTCTTTGTTCCCCACCCAGCTGTACTCCTTTGACCTCCCCATCATGACCCCCCCCCAATCCCAGGTACCTCTTTCCCCACCCCTTTTCAATATCCCTTGGTGTGTAGTCTTCTTTCATTAAATTTAAAGTTCCTCAAAGTCAAAGACTTTTTGTTTTTCATGTGTACCCTTGCTCTTAGGAACTGCCCTAAAAGCACATTAAGTGCCTATTACATAATAGGTGATTTAAAATATTTATTGGCTGACTGAAAGGAAAAAGATAGGGCTTTCCAGCTCCAACTCCATGATCCTCCACTATCTCACACCCACAATACCTGGTGGGGGGCTTCCAAAATCTCTGGAGAGGAAATGGATGATAAGCCTCCTCCCTGTGAAAAAATAAGAGATATGGGTAGTTCTACCCTCCCTCCACCCCCTCATCTCACCAAGACTTCAGGGATGGAGAAGGAAAACAGTGCCAGGGAACACCAATGTGACAGTAGGCAGTGAGGCATGGTAGAAAGAGTGCTGGCTCCTCAGACAAAGGAACTGAGTTCAAATCTCACCTCTGATACTGCCTGTGTGGCATTGGACAAGTCACTCAATCTCTCTGGACTCTCAGTTTCCTGAGATGTAAAATTATGGAGATAAACGAGAATTTGGAGGTTGCTTAAGTTTTTTTATGTCAGATGCCACTGAGAGTCTGGTAGAGTCCAGAATAGTGCTTTTAAAGGTATAAAATGCAATATACAAGATTACAAAGGAAATATATTAACCCTTGGGATGAATTCTGAGACCTAGATCTATGATTCAATGTAGGAGCAAGAAAAAGCAAGATGACGGTGGGGATGAAAAGACAATGCTCTGGCTTTGCCTACAGTTTTCCCCTATGAGACTATGGCCTTTAGGTTGGCAGCTGGTCTACATGGTGAGGGAGGAGATACCGAAGGGTCACAAGGTACTGATTCACCTTGAGCTCCTGAGTCCCTCAGGAACTTGACAATGACCCTCCCGAAGACTGCAGGTAGGACAGCATTTAGGATACATGCTTTTATGGGTTGAATTCACTTTGCTCCCTCCTTGTAGAAGGGTGGCAGATGGTTGATGGGATTCAACAACTGGCCTTTGGCTTTCTTAAAACTTCTGAAAGTTAAGCATGTTTAAAGGACTCAGCTTAAGTTCGACCTTCTACTTAGCAGGGCCTGGTACCCAGTAGGTGCTATGTACATATATACATACTTATTCTCTTCCCCCTCCCTCCTGAATTACCATTCATTTTGTATATATCAGAACATGTGTTCATTCATACATATTGCTATGTATTTACACACGTACATATATAATATTTTAATATGTGGACACATTGTTCAGAGTATTTCATATTCATATAAGTATATGTAAAATATACATACATGTGTATGTATGCATATTATGTCTTCCTAAAGAATCTATCTAAATGTTGTGAGCCCTCAACCACCCATAAAAGATAAGTTTCCTGAGGGAAGGAACTCTCCTGTTTTTCATCTATATGAATATTGTATATGCACATATTCATTCCATAAATATATGCACATCATATGTGCAAATATTTATTATATTTGTTCCATATGTTTATATATGTTATGTATGCATATATTTATGTTTATACATTGTCTCCTTTATTAGAATGTAAGCACTTTGAGGGCAGAAACTGTTTCAATTTTGTTCTTGTATTCCCAGACCCGGATTACTATCTTCTTGGCAAGACAGTAGTCATTTACTGTTTATTGATTGGTTGCTTGGTCATGGGAAAAGCTGTAGACAATGTTTAAATATGCTGTGATTTTTATCTGGGGAAAATCCAAGGTAAGGCAGTGGGAAAAGAACTCTGTCTCTCCTACTTGCTATCTGTGAGACCTTCATCAAATCACTTAAACTTTTTGGACCTCAGCTCTTCATGGTTAAATGAAGGGATAGTATGAGATAACTTCCAAATCTCTCCCAGCTCTAGAATTCCCTATTTCAAGGTCCATTTCAGCTCTGATAATCTATATTCTAAGGTCCTCCTACATTCTCTGTTCTAAGATCCCTCCCAGTGCTGCCCTTTTCTATTCTAAAGCCAATTCTGACAGTCTATGCTTTGAGGACCCTCCCAGCTCTAACATTCTAGAGTCTACAGGTTGGTTTGTTTTTAATGCAGTTACCCTGCTCTAGGAGGCCTGGGGAATCTCCATCAGAGAGGAAGGAAGAGAAGGGATTGAACACAGCCAGGGCCCTGGGGCTAATAATGGGGGTGTTCTCACCTGGACAGTCAGGATCATGCCTCGATGCCACTGGTGATTTTCATACAAGATATCTTCTCTACCTGGAGGGGGAGAAATCCAGACAGGAAGTCCCCTCTGAACCTCAAGGACCAGCCCTGTCTCTATCTCTCTCTCCAAGGTGAGATGTAAATTGCTAAAGGGGGAGAGGACCCCAGGACGCAAAGCTACTGGGCATATCTCTTCTCTTCTAGGCTAGAGGATGGAGGGAACATATCTGAGATGTGAAAGTCATAGAGACTGGCAGTCCCTTATTGTCATCAATGGCAATGAGTCTGAGCTGAGGCTAATGTGGTGGCTAGCAAGTCAAAAAGATCAGGGTTCAAGTCTAGCCTCAGATGCTGCGTGACCCTCTGCAAGTCTCAGTGTTCCAGACAGCTATCTAAGTCTCTCAGCTGTGAAGCAGGTAGCAGGCTGCATTGGCAGAGGGACTTTCCCTTGCCTGGACCATTGATAAAATCACAGGTACAGAACAATACAACAATGATAAGTGGATTTCCATGCCATTTTAAAGAGGACTTCATAGGCACATCTTTGATTCTCTTAGATAGCAAGAATGAGGGCTAATGACCCCAAAAACAAGAACCTAGAATCCCAGAGCTGGGAGAAGGAACACACTGGGTGACAGAGTCAGGGTCCAGAAAAGATCTTGGTGGGCTTAAGCTCTGTTCAATAGCTCAGAAGAGGAAGTGTCATAGGGCTAAATGAAAAATCTTGTATTTGGGTAAATCAACTTTTCAAGAGAAAGATGGATAGACAATAGCTTGTCTTAAAAAGATCTAAGGGTTTCAGTGAATTTCATGTCATCAGGTGATGCGATGGCCAGAAACATAAACAGTCTCTTGGGCTACCTGAAGAGAGGCACAACCTTTAGAAGTAAGAAAGAAAGTAATTGCACTGTATGGACTCTGACCCAGTCACATCATATTCTTTTGAGTGTTCTTTTCCCTCTATTAGATTGTAGGTCCCTGGATCAGCTAGGTTGCACAGTGGCTAGAGCACGGGCCCTGGAGTCAGGAGAACCTGAGTTCAAAATTCAGCCTCAGACAATTATAAGCTGTGTGACCCTGGGCAAGTCACTTAACCCTGATTGCCTCCAAAAGAAAAGTAAAGAGTGTAAACTCCAGGAGGGCAAGGACTTTTTTTCATATTTGTATTTTCAGCACTTAGCACAGTGCCTAGCATATAGTAGGTGCTTAACATAAGTTTATTGGCTGATTTACTGACTGGAATGTCATGCTCAGTTTTAACAAAAGTTGGGAAGGACACAAGAGTTCAGTGGATGACAACCAGATGACCAAGGGCCTGGAGTCCATGTTGTATGAGGACTGGTTATTTAGACTGGAGAACAGAAGATGGGGAGGGGGAGCAGGTGTAGCATGAGAGTTATCTCATGTACAAAAGGGATTGGACTTGACCTGTTTGACCCCCAAGAGGGCAGGATTAGGAACCATACTAGAAGATGCCCAGAGGCAGACTGAGACTTGAGGTCAGGAAACAGCTTCCTACCAATAAGAGTTGTCCAGAGTGGAATGGGTTACCTAGGGATACACAGGGCTCCCCTTGGCTGGAGGTCTCCTAGTCAAGACTAGAGGACCACCTGCCAGGATATGTTATAGTGGGTCTTTCTCATGTGGGCTAGATTAGAAAGCCATTGAGGTCCCTTTCAACTCTGTGGTTCAGTGACAACTCACATATCTCATGGGTACATCTTGGATAAGGAAAGAAATTCAGAAGGTTCACCCCCCTCTATATGTTAGGTGAACCTCTATTGTGGAGAGTTTACCCTGGAGGAGAGTCCACAGAGAGGCTGGCATTTGTAGCCCTGTAGACAATACCCTCATTAATGAGAGCACAGATCCATTCAACTGCATTAAGTCAGCTATAGGTATCTTAACTATGGAAGTATTCTCCAATGACTTATCCATTTTCCTGTTGTGACCTATATATAGGAAAAGTTTGGCCAAGTGAGTTCAGAGATGCAATGAAAATCTGAAGGAAGATGGGACATGTATGAGCACCCCCATTTTACAGACAATAAAACTAGGGCTCAGAGAGCCTCATGACCTGGGTCTGTCCAGAGTCTCACAGTGAGCACTAGAGCTAGAACTCAGATCTCAAAGTCCTGACTCGAACTAAAGTATCCTTCCCACTAAGCCACACTGGTTATTCTCAGATGGGGAAGGGACAGCCCCAATAGACCCTTCCCTTCCCAAACTCAGAAACTCACCTTTATTATGATTTACAGGATGATTCCTTCGTCTACGGACAGAATCTTCTCTCATGTTCTTGGAAGATCTGAGGATACAGGAAGGGACAGAGCACTGGTGCCAGTATGAAAACAACTCTCTATTCCAAGCCACACTCCCATTCCCATGCTGACAACTGCCAAAGCCAGGGGCATTGCCAAGTCAGTGGGTCAGTGAGTGATCTTATCAATGCCAACAGTTGGTTGGCAATGACATAGGCCAACCCTGGGAAGAGAAGAAAAGTTCCTGGAGAGAGCATGTGGTTGGGAAAACAAGTGGGCATCCTAGCAGTGGGAAGTGAAAGGAATTTCTAACAGGTGGGTAGAATTCTGGGGAATCTGGGAGCATGTAGTGCCAATATAAGAGTGGGCAACAGGGAATGTCCTGGAAGGAGTATGGGGTGAGGGCATGTCAAGAGACAATCAATTGAGAGGAGGCAATTGGCAGCATGGAAGCCAATTCGGCATGCAGAGGTAAGGCATTGGAATTGTTAGGCAAGAAGCAGTCAGGAGTAGATAATGAGGAAGGTGCATTAGGAGTAACACAGAAAATGACAAATGAGGTTCAGAGAAACCTGAGAAGACCTACGTGAACTGATGCACAGTAAAGTGAGTCAACCAAGGAGACCAACTTATACAATAACACTATCATAAAGACTAATGACTGAAAGACTTAGGAACTCTCATCAATGTAATGACCAACCATAATTCTAAAGGACTGCTAATACAGCTTGTTACTCACCCACTGATAGGGCCTCAGCGAGATAGAATGACACAGATTTTTTCAGATTTAACTTGTGTGTGAGTATTTTGTTTGGCTGATAATTTGTTGCAAAGAGTTTTTTTCTTTTTCATCAGGGAATGAAGGGAGGAGATAGTGTTGCCAAATAAAGAGAAGAGGGCCATGGAAACATTTTTTTAAAAAAATACACAAAAGAATATTTGTGTATTTGGAAGTAACATGTTTATTTTATTAGATACTTTTTTTTTAAAAGTGATCTGTGATTCCCAAGGAAGAGATAGAAGACATTTTCCCATCCATTGTCCTTCACAGATGAGGGTGGAGGGCAGGGGGCGGCGAAGCACTACAAGGTCAGTGGAACACTACATATGTAGTGTTGGCTTCTGGGTTTTTTTCCTCAGTATCAATCAGTTTGACTGTGCCTGAGAAAAGAATGGGGCCCAGTAGAGTCCATTTTCTGAGGAATCCTTACCCTCGAGTCTGCTTGAAGAGAAAGTAGCCCAGGACACCCATGACTACCCCGACAGCCAGGGCTCCGAGGATAATACTGGCAACTAACGCAAAGTGGGAGGTCTTGGGAGAATCTGCCAAGAGAAGAGAGGGGGCAGCATGTGACTGAAGCCTGAAGACATAAGTCCCTGAATTTAGATTATGGTGTCCAACTCTGAGGCCCAAGAGAAGCAGGGACTCACCCAAGTCTTACAGCACGTCCAACTGAGCTGACCCAGGTGTCTGGAGGACACTGTCCTCACCCCTGTAGGGAGTGAAGGCTAGTAGTAGAACCTGAGGGAGCTCAAGTTTTGCAAGGGGGAGGAAAGGCAGGGCTGCTGAAAACTAGGTACAAGGGCCTGTGGGAGAGCCCCTGGCATTATCAGTTCAGAGTAAGGAGAGTTCTCCATGGCAGAGTGCTCCGGGTGAGGCTCTCAGGGGATAGAGGTCTTCAGATGGGCTTTGAACAACAGCAAAGGGAGAGTTCCCTTGGCACTAAGGTGGTAAGAGGTAGGGCTTCCTGGAGAAGGTGGTATCTGACTTGAACCTTGGAGAGACCAGAAAGGCAGGGAAGGGGGCTGAAGGGAGGGGAGAAACAAAGACTGAGCCCTATTTTCTACAGTAAAAGAAATGTAGAGAATGACTGGAGAACAGGGCTGGGGAACAGGGTCTGGGACACGTCTTGGTTAGCTTCTATATCTCAGGATGAATGACATGAGCAGAGCAGGGCAGCTAGAATCTGAGTAGCTGCATGGGGCAACAAACAGTCTGGAGCCAGGAAGACCAAATCAGCTTCAGATACTTACAAGCTCTGATCCTGGGCATGTTGCTTAACCTCTGTCTGCCTTAATTTGCTCATCTCTAGAATGGAGCACCTACTTCCCAGGGCTGTTGTGAAGCTCTTGGCACATAGTAAGTGCTACATAAATGTTTGCTGTTGTTGTTAAGACAGATAAAGCCAGGAATCCTGGAACTAAGGAGGAATGAGAGGGGAGGTATGCAGACAACACTCTATTCCAAGTTTCAGGTGTGGTCATGCAAGACAACATTTTTTGGGGGGGTTTTGTTTGGTTGGTTGGTTTTGTTGTTGTTTTTGTTGTTGTTGTTGTTCTTTTTGGAGGGGAGAGGGCAGGACAATTGGGGTTAAGGGACTTGCCCAAGGTCACATGGCTAGTAAGTGTTAAGTGTCCAGGTCCTCCTAACTCCAGGGCTGGTGCTCTATTCACTGCCCCAACAAGGCAACACTTGAACAGCACCATGGTGTGTTGGACAGAGGAGGGAGCCTGGTTCAAATCCTACCTCAAACGCTTTTACTAGTAACTTCTTAATATACACTTCTTGGCTGACTGTTGCTAGCTGTATGAGCCTAGGTAAACAAAAACCTCTCTGTGCTTCATTTTCCCCATCTCTAAAATGAAGAGTGTTTGACTCCAGGGTCTTGAAGGTCCCTCCCAGCTCCAAATTTATAATCCTGTGATCCCTGTCCTAAGAGGGAGTTCCAGGGGAGTGAGATACCACATCAAGGAGACAGGAGGAAGGGAGCAGAGGAGTGAGGTCTCAGAGGAGTGAGGAACTTGTGCTTGAACCACTTAGAATTGAAATGATTTACCCAGGGTCACACAGCCAGGATGGTTCAGAAGTAAGATTTGAGCCCAGTCCTTCTTGGGTCAGAGGCCAACCCCATATGGACTAGGCTTCCTCTCTTGGGCAGATTCCCTTTTCTTTCTTTATTCTCAGTTTCTCATGTTCAAATTTAGGGCTAAATGACCTCTACATGTTTTCCAGGTCATACATTCTTTGTCCTGAGGAACCTCCCAGCTCTGACATTCAACACACTAGGGACCCTCTTATCTCTGCATTCTGTATATTTTCTAAGTACCCTCCTAACTTGGATGTTTTCTGTTCTAAGGTCCTTCTCATCTCTCACACTCTCTAAGGTCCCTCCTGTACTAGAAACTGTGGGGAGCAAGACAGCAAGTAGGAGAGGAGAGAAAGACTTGCCTTCAAGATACCCCTGATCTCAGGGGGCAGTCAAGGTTTCTGACTCCAGAAGTTCCCACTTCTTTTTTTTTTTTTGCTTTTTGGAGGGCAATTGGGGTTAAGTAACATGCCCAAGGTCACATGGTTAGGTTTTTGTTTGTGTGTGTTAAGTGTCTGAGGTCAGATCGGAACTCAGGTCCTTCTGACTCCAGGGCTGGCACTCTACTCACTGCACCACCTAGCCACCCCTAGAAATCCCCACTTCTGCCACTACCAGTAACCCTATTTCCTATATTGAGATTGTCTTTATCCCCATCCTGAGGAAATGGCACCCTCAAATAATCAGATGTTAGCTCCTGAGAAAAAGTTCCGGTTACCTATATTGCATATGCATATGACGCACACACACACACACACACACACACACACACACACACACACACACGTGGCATGGATAGAGTGATAAACCTCTAGCCTGAAGATCTGGGCTTAAATCCTGCCTCAGACAGTTACCCTGAACAGATCACTTTGCCTCAATTTCCTCATCTGTAAAAACAGGAATAATAATAGTACCTCCCTTCCAGAGTTAGTGCAACTAGGTGGTAGTGTGGATAGACCAGCAGAACTGTGGTTAGGAAGGCTTATCTTCCTGAGTTCAAACCTGGACTCAGACATTTACTAGCTGTGTGACCCTGGGCAAGTCACTTCATCCTGTTTGCCCCAGTTTCCTCATCTGTAAAATGATCTGGAGAAGGAAATGGCAAACCTCTCCAGTATCTCTGCCAAGAAAACCCCCAATGGGGTCATGGAGAGTCAGACATGACTGAACAACAACCAACAACAGCAGCCTTCCAGAGATCTCATGAGGATGAAATGCCGTATTTCTAAAGTGCTCTCTAAATGCTAGCTATTATTATGATCTGGTTCTGATTCTCCCAGCTCCATCATTATTTGTTTTAAGGCTCCTCCTCCAATTCTGAGCCCTAGAGCACTGGACCTAGGAATAAGGAAAACCAGGGTCCAAAGTCCTACTTCAGACACCTACTAACTGTGTGACCCTGGGCAACCAGTTTCTTTATCTGTATAATAAAAGGGTTGGACTCAATGGCCTCTCAGGTCCCTTCTGGATTTAAATCTATGGTCCAATGATCCTCTAAGTTCCTGGGCTTGCTCAGATCCCATCATGATTCATGGGGCAGGTGGGATCTTGGATCTGGTTCAAGGCCAAAGGAAAGTGTTATAAGAAATTGTAAGGTGAATGTGGCATGCTTCACTCCCACCCCCAACTTTAGTGGCTTCTCTTGACTGAGATGCATCTTTTCTCTGAGAGGGACCTTGAGACATGGCCTGGGCTGCCTAGCCCCAGCTGCCCTAGTGCCCAGACATATGGATTTGTCTCCTGTTGATGTATCTTTGTAAACACAGGAGATGCTTCTCCCCTGGGGTAGGGAATGGAAAAGGCAGATCTCATGTCCTTTAATTCTCTGGGCTCATTCTCATCCCTTCCAGCTGCAGCTGAGAAGGAAGTCCTCTAGGAGTTCTCCCTCAAGTGCCTGGGACACTGTAGGTGCTGAATAATTCTTTAAATTGAAGTATAAAGAGGAATAAGACAGAGGTTCCCCCAACCTTTCTTAATTCTTGACTTTATTCTCAGATGAATAAGCCAATCAATCAAAAAAATTTATTATGGACTTAATCTGTGCCAAGCACTGTGCTAGGAACTAAAGATGAGAAGGCAAAATTGGAACAACCCTTTCCCTCAAGGAATTTACATTCCACCAAAATAGGTACATTTCCAGGAGTTTGTGAGTAATCCACTGGGCACCTTTCCATGGTTCTGAAATTCACCCCCACCCCCAGACACTGGGAGAGAAGGGGAGAAAATCTTCCAGAAATGGGTTGAATCACCTTAGTCCTTGGGGAGGCTCTTACCATTGATTAGCAATCGCCCCCATCCCAATATTGGCTTTAAATCTGTGATGGCGACTTGTATGATGTAAACACCATCATCATTGGGAGTAAGATTGGTGATAAATAGGGAGCCATTTGGGAAAATGCTCTCCCGGCCAGTGTAGTCAAGACCTCGAGACTGCTCTCCTGACTGGACTGCACAGCTAACAATTCTGTTGGGCTCCTCCACCATCCGCCGGAACCAGGAATAACTCTGAGGCTCCTTCGGGATCCCACGGACAGACAGAGTGACATTGCTCCCGACTGACCCGTAGGAAGGAATAGGTGCTATGCTCAGTTGGGCCAAAGAAGCTAGCAGGATGGAAGAGCTGAGGACTGTGGCTGAGAAAAAAGGGAGAAAGACAAGGTCAGCACCACTGGCCCCTCCTGAGCATGTACTCAGCATGTAGCAAATGTTTAATAAATAATTTTTTTATTCATTCATTCATTCATCTTCTTAAGGGACCAGGGATAGGAGATAGTTTGACAATTCCAAGACTCACTAAATTATCACTAATAAGCTGTGTGACTTTTCTCAGATATTCTGGGATCAATGAAAGTAGATACCCTGGAGACAGGGATGGACACAGCAGGCAGAATTATGCCCTGTCCCCAGCCCAGAGCAGAGAAAGCCATCTCTTTAGAACCAACCCCGCTTGGTCCAGCTTTCCCCTAGAATCCCCTGGGCTAAGAGCTCACAGCCAGAAGCCCTGAGTTTAAATCCCAGCTCTGACACTCCCCGGTATGAAGAAGACCTGTGCTGTCGATCTGGTCCTAATTAAGTGACTTGATGAGGAATTAGGAGGACCAGGGCTCAACTGTGCCTCAGACATCTACTGTGTCATCCTGGGCAAGACATGGAGAAAAGTGCTTAGGGCTCTGGGCCCTCAGCCAATCATGGACCAGGGTTCTAGAACTGTCTCTGTTCTTACTGGCTGTGTGACTTCTCTGAACCTCAGTTTCCTCACCTGTAAATGGAGGGGGTTGGACTAAACAGCCTCTCAGGGCTGGCCTAGCCTTAGGCCTAGGATCCTTTAAGATGCTTTTGTCCCACCTCTACATGCTGCAGAGGAGGAAAATGAGGCCCAGGCAGAGGGAGTAATTTGCCCAAGGTCATGGAGTCAAGAGGAAAGTCTCTACATTACCTGGATATACCTGAAGCCCAATGACCTCCCCATTTTCAGCTTCATTGTCTTTGAGCTGGTCCCTGTCTTTCTTACTTCCCTCTTTCCCACTCTCTCTTTCTCCCTCCCTCCTTCCTTCTTTCCTTCTCTTCCTCTCTCCTTTTCCTGCCTTCTTCCTTCCTTCCCTATTTCCTTCCCTCCCTAACTCTCCCTCCTTCCCTTCCTCCCTATTCTTCCATCTTTCCTTCTCTCCCTCTTTCTCTGCCCCTTTCCCTCTCTTTTTACTCCTTCCTTCCTTGCTTCCTTCCTTCCTTCCTTCCTTCCTTCCTTCCTTCCCACTCTCCCTCCTTCCTTATCCCTTTCTTCCTTCTCTCCCTCTCTCTCTCTGCTTCTTTCCCCCTCTCTCCCTCTACCTCTTTTCCTCTTTCCTTCTCTCCCTCCCTGACACTTGACCAGAGAGATCATGAGCCCAGGGCTTGGACTGACAAATTAGGGCTGCCAAGGCCTTTAAAGATATCTCCTTCAGTGCCCTCCTAATACAGGGCAGAAGACCCAGGGCCAGAAGTTCAGTGATTTGTCTAAGATTATTGAAGTAGACCAGGGAAATATCTAGTACCTCTGGTAGGCTCTAGAGATGCCCTCTCCTTTTCCCTGGTATCCCCTCACTCATCCTCTGGACCCCATCCCAAATCTGGGATCTTCCTTCTTCAGAAACTTCCATATCCCATTCTAACTTAAATAATTAGCATACACCCCCACCCTGTGACCTCAGAGGTGGGACTCCCATCAAAAGTACCTGAGAGAGACACCCCCACTCCTTATGAAATACCTGACCCCCATGGGCATCTCTGAGTGACCCTGCTGAGTGGGACAACCCATCGATCTCACTTTAAAGAACTAAAAAGTAACAGTCACAGACAGGGAGAGGGTGGGTGGAGGAAGGGATCATTAACACCCCCACCCCCGCCTCTTCCTGCTGTTCTTAATGAGGCTCATATCCAAGGCTTCCCTTAAAGAAGCAGTGGAATGGGATGGGGAAAGCCCTCACTCAGCAATCAGAGGATTATTATTCCTCTGATTATTATTTTATTATTTTATATATTATTATTATTTAGTTCATTATTTCACCTGTTATTAATAATATATACATATACATAATGCCATTATTTATAAATATCTAAATAGAAATATTATATAAATACAAGTAATGCCATTTGCATTATTATTTTACCTATGAATAATATATAGATATAAATAACCTCATATTTATAAAATAGATTAACATAATATTATATATAACCATAAGTAATCCCATTTGGGATGATGATTTTACCCATTATTGCCTATAGACAAGAAGACCTTAAGAACCCTGTCTTTTTCCCAACTCCAGATTTCTGGGTGTCTTTTAATTTCCAGTGATAGTTATCTCAGGGCATCCCTTACCTATCTTCTATTTCCCCTCCCCCTTCCCTTCCCTTCTCTTCTCCTCCCTGTCCCCAAATCAAGAAGACTTAAGTTCACCAGGTCCTCCTCAAGTCCAGGACCCACCCCCCTCCAAGGTCCTCAGATAAGAATTTAGGAACAGGACCCTAGGATTTAGAGTCTGTCAATGCACATGGAGTCTACATTTGTGACTTCCCTAGTCTAAGGAATTTCCTAGTGAGGAAATTTCCTTCACTGACACAGGCAAGTCTATTCTCAGCAATTTATAGTCTTAGAGGGTTGACTAGGGAACTGAGAGGTAGTGACTTTCCCAATATCACTTAGCTCTAGGTGTCAAAGGCAGCACTTAACCATGTCTTTCTAATTCCAAGGCTGACATTCTATGCACTAGAATTGGAAAGACCCTTAAGACTATCTAGTCTATCTCTCTTGTTTCACAGATGGGGAAACTGAGACTCAGGGAGGAATAGTGAACCCCAATATCACAGTGCTGTAAATAGCAGAACTGAAACTTAAACCCAGATTCTTGTGAATCTCTGACCAATGGCCCTCCAGCTCCTGCCCAGGACTTCCTTCACTATTTCTTAACCTGGATCACCAAGATCTTTCTACTCCTTCCTCTACCCATGACTTCTGACTCTAGTTGTGGGGACAGCCATTGAATGGACACCACCATTCCTGGAAAGGACAAGCCCTCAGTTACTCCATGATTCCCCTCACCATCCCTGTGACTTCCCTGGACAAAATCCCTTCCTGGCCATCGGAAGTGTAGATGTATTGTTTTCTCCTATTAAAAGGAAAGCCTCTAGAAGGCAGGCACTGTCTTGTCTTTTTTTATTTGAATCACCAGTGATTCAAACAGTTCCTGTACATGTTGTTTTTCAGTTGTGTCTGACTCTTTGTGACCCCATTTGGGGTTTTCTTGGCAAAGATACTGGAATGTTTTGCCATTTCCTTCTCCAGCTCATTTCACAGATGAGGAGACAGGATTAAGTGACTTGCCCAGGGTCACACAGTTAGTAAATGTCTGAGGTCAGATTTGAACTCAGGGAAAGGAGTATTCCTGACTCTGAGTACAGTGCTATGTGCACTTTGGTGCCACCTACCTGCCCTTTCTGGTATATAGAAGGTGGTTACAAAATGCTATTTCTATCATTCCTTCCTTCCTTAATTAATCCATCCAAAATCCTAAAGATCCCCCTCTCCACCCTTGCTCATTTTACAGCCTAAGATAACAAGTCCAGGGAAGGAAAGACCACTGTCCCCTGCGTCAGGTCACAAGCCTGGCAGGGACTGGGTCTCTCCTGAGCCCACCGCCTCTCTCTCTCACCTGTGAACAGGAACCACTTCCAACAACCAGGCCGGCCACGGGGAAGGTCCCAGGGCATCTCCATGGTCCACACTCTCCTCTCCACACTGAGATTTCTCTCCTACCCTGCAGCAGAGCAGCTGGGCCTCCGCCTCCGCCTCTCCATCAGGTCTTGCCTCAGGGTTACTCCTCCGCTTGTTTTCAAGGTCTGATCACATGGGCTCTTCAAGAAAAGGGCTTAGGTTCCAGATCTTGGGTTTCTCCCCCGTTGTTGGGTGAGTACAGTGGCTTCCTGCCTCCCCTAAGACATGTACTCTTCCCCCCACCCGCGGAGAAGGGAAGCAAGTGCCCCATGGTCGCCCATGACTCCCCACAGGTGTGACCCTACCACTATTACTTTTCCTGAGTCCCCTTCAGAGCTGGGAAGATCCAGAAGGCAGGGGGTGATGGGCATTCCTAAATTCTTCTCAGAGAATAAAGAAGACTCCTTGCCCGGGACAGAATGGGTTCTCTTGCCCCCCAACCTTGATATCTGTTCTTACCTTTGGGTGTGAGGCCTCAGGTCTGACAAAGGTGCTTCTGTGAGGCTAAGGCCTGGGGGTTATACTGATCCCTAGTCCTAGGATAGACACCCATCTGGGTCAGAGGGCACCATGGATGAGCTTTCTTGGGAACTTCCCTGTGAGTCTGAAGGAGGAGGAGCTTTGACTCCCTTCCCCAACAGCAGGGCCAGGCAGAGGATATTCCCCATCTTGGGCCCAGGGAGGGGGTGTACCTTGGGGGGGGGGCGGTAGGAGACAGTCATCAGATGACTACGAGTGAAGAGCAGCCAGCACTAGTCTTCAGCACCATCTTTCTTCAACGGGTCCTTCCATTGACTCCCTCCATGATCTCTCCCTAGGTTCTCCCCATGAATTTCCTCCAATTTCTCTCAGTGTGTCCTCATCCAGCAGATAAAGACTGCCTGTCCTACTACACACAATTATGCACACTTGGCTAAAACACCACCTTGTCCAGCAGCCTGCTCATGTCCAACAGAATGCCCATGGACAATGAATTGGGCTAGCATTGAAGAGGGTGGGAATGGCCTGCGTCTGAGGATGCTACAATGTTCATTAAAAACCTCCACCTGAAGTTGAGGATCCCCACAAAAGGCAATGAAGAAGTGGGGGAGAGGTAATGGCACATTCAAAAAGGAATTCAACTGGAGCAGTGTCGGAATGGACATCAGTGAAGAAACGTGCTACCAGCCACAAAGGTGGACTGGCCACATGACCCATGCCCTCCATTGGCAAGCCTGTGATGGATGTCAAGGGAATGGAAGGGAGCTCTCTAGGAAGAAAGTAGGGAAGAGTTCTTCAAGTGGACAGGAGGGCACAGAGAGGGATGGGTTGGTTACTTTTGGCATCATTGGATGCCACTAATCAATCAGTCAATCAGCAAGCATTTATTCAGTACCCAAGTTTAAATCCTGCATCAGAAACTCACAGACTCTGTCACCAGTCACTTGACCTCTGTGTGCCTCAGTTTCCCCATCTGTAAAATGGGGACAGTACCAGCACCGATGTCCCAGGATTGTTTCGAGGAGCAGGTGGATTAGCATGTGTCAAGTGCTTTTGTGATGAGTCTTGTCATCACCACCATCATTATGTGTGGGGTGCCATGCTAAGTTCTTCTTGAGGAGAGGATATATGCAAAATAAATACCCAGTGGTTTGGGGTTGGGGGAGAGGGAGGTGGTGACTAACAGCTAGGGGAAGTCCTCTTGAAGACCGCTCTGGAGCTGACCCTTGAAAGGAGATAAGGGCTCCAAAGGGTAAAGATTAGGAAAGAGAACATTCCAGGCACAGGAGACAGCCTATGCAAAGATATGGAAGTGGGAAATGGGGTATTGTATGAGGAAAGGCAGGAAGACCAGTTTGGCAGAACAGAAGGGTCCACAAGAGGTAATGATGAATAATAATGTTGGAAAATTAACTTACAGCTGCGTTACAAAGGGCCATAAATACCCAACAAAGGCATTTGTAGTTTTTCTTAGAGGCAATATGGACCCAGAGGAGATTCTTGAGCAGGGGAGTGACGCAGTCTGAGCTGTGCTTTCCCAGTATCACTTTGCTGGTGTTCTGTGACAGTTCTCTGACATAAGGGAGCCCCTCCCAGAGAGAACAGAGGGTTCCCCTATTGACCCTTGCTTTCTACACTTGGGTCCCCAGTATAAGTGTGGCTGCCAATAGGTTATGTCCTTATCCAGGCAACCAATTTGACAAAAGAAAAGTCCAAGAGACATGATTTCTGGGTAAAAACTATCCTTTTATTAATTATGGCTAGCAAATAATTAATAAAAGGTGCTCAGTAGCTGTCTCTCATAAACCAAAGACCCCTCTTAGAGGCTGCTTCAATGTTTAAATGCTTTTGGAAAAGGGGGTGTCATTGAGGATTTCCATCAGTTTTGATTGGTTAGCAATCAGTGAGGGGGTGGACATATTAATGAGGAAGTGGGGCAAAGAACATGACCTCATGACCTCACAATTAGAGGTGAGACTCAGCTGCCTCCAGCAATCTGGACAAAAGAATCCATCTCTACCCAGACGACTCTGGCTTATTTTCCCCTCATAAGCTAAATTCTAAAGGAAGGTCCCAAGAACAAGGGCATTTCTTAAGGCCAAGATCTTGCCTAGACTGGATTCTGTTTGTAAGGTTTTATAGTTGGGTGGGGTCTTACCCAGGACCAAAAGGCATGTACCCCAAAGATCTGGACAATCTTATCCACCAACAATGTCCTTCAGCAACCGACTGAATAACCTACAAAGATTGGTTTCTAAATAAAGAAATTGGTAGGAAAAATCTTAATCTTAATTTAATAATTGCTTATTAATATAAGAGAGAAATAATCCTGTCTCTCACCAGTTTGTGTCTAGGGAAAGGCCCATGGGGCAGCTAGGTGGCACAGTGAATAGAGCACTGGTCCTGGAGTCAGGAGGACCTGAGCTCAAATCTGGCCTCACACACTTGACATACTTACTAGCTATATGACCTTGGGCAAGTCTCTTAACCCCAATTACCTTGCCTTCTTCAAAAAGTTAAAAATAAAATAATAAGGAAAGGCCCATGAACCAGCCAGAGATGTCAGGGAAAACAACTCCTTAATGATTCAGGCTCTGAGAATAACATGTAAAACACTGGGAGTCAGTTCAATGAAAAGCTTTATTAGTTTATTGCAAGTAGTGGGGAAGAGGGGAGGAGGAAGAGAAGAAAAAGGGATTCTCCATACAACTCTGGCATACACTCTAGCATAGATTATAACTTATGGGCAGCATAGTAGTGATGGCAAGCACAGAGACAGCAAGGGGTACTCCAAAGTGCTCTCCTGAGAATGGGGTTCTTAAATGCTGATTTGGGGTGGCCCCTCTGGAGCTGGCTGAGTTACATATCAGGGATCAGCACAGAATATTATTGGGGGATGTTATAAAGGAGAAAAAAGCTGTCAGTAGACAAAATATTATTTGGGACACAAAACTGTATTCCTTTTTAAAAAAAAATGTTATTGATAGTATTTTCCCATGAGTATGTTCTATCAGGCTATAGCTTTCCTTAAGGGGAAACTGTCATAGTGGCCTCAAAACCATCAGGCCTAATATTAGAAAATGGCAAACCACTCCAGTATCTCTGGCAAGAGAAGCCCAAAAGGGGCCATGAAGAGCTGGAGATGAGCCATCTTCTGACTGGCTCCCAGGCATAGAATCTATAAGCTACAGTCTCCCTTAAGGGGAAACTGTCATGGCGGTCTTCAAGACCAGCAGGCCTCATCTTAGAATAGGCAGTGTGGAGGCTGAACCAGAAGAGGGAGATGCTTGAGTTGTCCAGGTGACGGGTGAGGAGATCGCAGCTCCAATGAAATTGGAGGGTCGATTTTCACCAAACTGAAGGTATCCCGAACAAGAGATCATTCCCCAGTCACCAAAGGATAGAAAAAGTATTAGAAGAACTGAACCACATCAAAACGGAGGGTTACTTTTTTTAAAAGAACATCACACTTGGTGTTATAAACATATCACTCTTAACAGACACCACAGGAAATGTCACATAAATAATGGAAGGAAATCTGCAAACAAAATCCCAAATTCAGATTATTTACGTGGATAAATATCCACATTAGCTACCATCCCCCCAAAAAAGCAAGGAAAAAAATGCTTCAATGCAGGTAATAGCCTTAAAAAAACCAGTAATAGTGAATCCAGAATTAAGGTCTACAGTTTGAAAGGGGCCCTAGAGGTCAACTGTGCCATTTTGCAGGGGAAGAAACCAAGGGATGTGTCTTTGATTACACAGAGTCAGAATTCAAACCCAAAACTTTAATTCCAAATCTAGCGCTCTTTTTCCATTAGCTTGGAAACAACAAACCAGTTACTTAAGTTTCTAGCCCACGGATACATCATTTCTACAAAGAAGCTACTACTTTCCCAATCCACCCCCTCATGCAGTACCTGGAAGAGTATCCGTGGGCTGGGTACATAAAGGGAGATATGACTCCTGATTGGTTAAGAAGATGTTGAATACAACATGGATTTATCTCAGTTGGTTGTAGAGGCACCTTCAGAGAAATGGTAGGAAGAAACCTTTGAGAGGCAGACATGTTTAAATGGAGGACTGAACATCCTTTGGAGCCAAGGACCTCCATAGCAAGAAAGCTCTATAATGTTCTTACACTAGGAGTGTGCTATACCTGAGGTGGCTGGGGGCACACTGGAGAGGTCAATGGGCCTGGAATCAAGATGACCAAAGCTTAAAACTGGCCTCAGATCCTTACTAGCTGTGTGACCCTGGCCAAGTCACTTAATCCCTGTCTGCTTCAGTTTCTTCAATTGTAAGATGGGAAAAATAATAGCAAAGGATTGCTGTGAGGACCAAACAAGATAACACCAGTAAAATACCTGGCACACAGTAGGTGCTTAATAAATGCTTGCTGCCTTCCCTACTTACACTTCCTGGACTCACTCACAACCATTCCATGCTCTGCCACATGCAAAGAGGTCCGATTTTCTAGCCTCACCTACTCCACTAACGCCAACATTGAGAGCATTCAGATACAATTTAACAATTCAGGGAGCAGGTGTGATGAATAATTACAGACAGAGAGGGAGATTCTGTCTCTGTGTCCCCACAGAGCCATTGACCTCCATCCCTAGCCCTAGCTAGGGTCATCAAAGTCAGGAGCCTGGAATATCCAACGGTGGCACACTGTCCCAAAATGTCAACTCTCAAAATCTGTGACCTGGAATCATGTCAGGGGCCATTCCCCTCGTCCCCCATCCCCTAACACCTTGGAATTTTTAGAGGTTTGGGCACCGGGGTACCCAGCTAAGAAGTAGCATCAATATCACCCTACAAATCTCTCAGTCAAGCCAAACACCTAGAGTCTGCATCTGCTAAAGGAGGCCTCAGTGAAGGTCCAGGGCCCTTCTACCTTGGGTATTCTGCTTGGAGGGATGAATCTCCCCCTCCGGCAGGAAGCTTCAGAGACATACACTCTCCCCTTGTGGCCACAAGGTGGCAGCAAGGACAGGTGGAACGATCAATTCAACAAACACCTACTTCCTTTAAGGCAATGTTGGAGCCCTTGGAATAATACAGAGACAAAAAGCTTACACTGAGAGATCTCACATTCTACTAGAGAGGGGGCAGGGCGTTGTGGGAAGAAGAAGAGGTCATTGAGGGGAGGCATTGAGGAAATATGTAAAGAGCTCCAGTAGGAGAGAGCACCTGGGCTGAGTCTCCAATGGAGACAGGTGTTCCAAGAGGCAAAGGTGAGGAAGGAGGGCACCTCAGGCAGGGGGCACAGCTTGTGCAAAGGCAGGAAATGAAAAGCCACATGTATGGAGTTGATGCAGAGAGTGGGGAATGGGGGATGTAATATGAATTTGACCAGAAAAAGGAGGTTGGAGCCAGACAGTGAGAGGCTTTCCATGCCAAGCAGATGTATATTATCCTAGAGGCAAGCGGGAATCCGTTCTTGAGCAAGGGAATGAAATGGTTCAACTTGTATTTTAGGAAAATCAGGCAGGCAGGATGGATTAATGAGAGGAGAGACTGGAGGTGAAAATGGCAATTGGGTAGCAGAGGTGGCGAGAATATGGGGGGGGCGTAGGTGCAAGAGATGGGGTTGTGGTAGAAATGGCAAAACTAGGCAGCAGGTTAGGGCAGCTAGCTGGTGCAGTGGGTAAAGTCCTGGGCTTGGAGTCAGGAAGATCTGAGTTCAAATGTGACTTCAGACACTTAGCTGTGTGACCTTAGGCAAGTCCCTTTACCCTATTTGCCTCAGTTTCCTCATCTGTAAAACAAGCTGGAGAAGGAAATGGCAAATCACTCCAGTATCTTTGCCAGGAAAACCCCAGATGAGGTTACAGAGTCAAATACAACTAAAAGTGACTGAACAACAAATAACAATGCTTAACATTTATAAAGCACTCTCTATTTGCCAGACATTGTGCTAAGTGCTTTACAATTATTATTTCATTTGATCTTCACCACAACAACAGTCAGTTATCATCCCAGTTGGTTGTATCACAAACCTCAAAACCTATTGGTATAGGCCTCTCTCCTCATTGGTGGAGAGATCAGACATGTCTGATGGAGAACAAGGTAGAGCTGGGGAGAGTGGAGGGAAAAGATATTCAGTATCTTCAGGCTCCTCTGTGCCTTTGGGTCCCTCTTCTGGCTTCCAGCATTGATAGAAGGGATGGATATCGCCAATTCCATTTCAAATTGATGAAGGGAAGCAATGGTTCTGGAAAGAAGCAGATGGGTAGAACTCGACCAAGTTCCTATTTATAGCTTCCTGCACTAGAGACTTCAGGGCATTTTCCCCTTTGGGTGAGATCCAAGACCCTTTCTCTTGATTTAGCTGAGTTTTCTTGTTCGTGATGGGAGAATGTTCCACTATGTATCCTCTGTCATATATTGTCCTATGTATACCTTCTCCTATTTCTATTTTCCTACTTATTTGTGTAAACAGGTTTCCTTGTATTCATTGTGAAACTGGTATTAGGTGAGAAGGAGTTAAGCCTTGTATATGAAGCTTGAGGTCATCCTTTACCCATCTCTGAAAGATGAAAACTATGTCTTCTAGACTAATAATATTGGAAGGATCAGTAGATATTGATGGGGTCCTTGTGATATATATATGTCTGTAGTATCAATCTGTAACATCAGTTTGTAAATGGGGTGCTTTGGGATCTATGTCTGTAAAATCAATTTGTAAAAGCAGTCTGTAAAATCACATTCCCCCCCCCAGCCTCAGAGCATTGACTCTGCCCCTTCCCCCTTCCAGCACTCTGCCCAGCAACAACTCATGAGCTGTTTATCTCTGCTTGAAACAATAAGTTATGTAAATGTTATCTCCCTTAGAGTGGCCAGCCCCACCACAAATTCTTCAGTACCTTATCTATAGGGTAACTCCTTAGTCAATTATATACCCACACTGTCTCTGATGACCTTGGTGGGAGGCAGACTGGGCACTCTTTAGTGACGTGTCAGGCCTAAAACCACACCTCCAGCTAGCCCCGCTTGAGCTATTTCCCAAAGAATCATGGGCAATGCACCTGCGCAGTTGATATTAAAAGTGTATGGTCCTTTGAGCACTGACCACTCCTTAACTCCTCCCTGATCCCACCCTTATTCACCTAGTTAGCATAATTGACCCCTTAAAACTATGCCTGCGGCCTCTGTGAGTTTGCAGGTTCCATAAGAATCTAGCCCGCTGTTCTCTACAGCGTAACAATAAACTTTTACAATTTCGGCTTCAAAGTTTGCTTGAGCCTGGTGAATTCCTTCCAGACTGGATGCCAGGGAGGTATCCCTGGCAGAACCACTTACCCTCCCCCCCTCCTTATCACCCTTCCCTCTTCAGATATAATTCTAGCCCAGTACCCACTCTTTCTGAGGAGAGCAGAGTAAGTGGTCCAGCTTCTGGCCCCACCCTCCTGCTTTCCCTCCTGGCAGAAAGTGAAGTCCCCCTTGGAAAAGGGTGAAGGGGAAAGAGTCTAGCTATGTCTATTCTGCCTCAGGAAGACACCCTTGTGCTACATGTGGCAACAGCCTCATTACAGTAACAACAAAGCATGAAAGAATTATCAGGATGTGTATGTTTACAGTTACATTACTTATAGTAGGAAAAAACTGGAAATCATGTAAATTCTCTCATTAGGCTCTTAGGAGGTAGCTGAACCAGCAGGAGACTTGGGAGACAGGTTATACAGCAGAAGGATTACCAGAGTCAGAAACCCTGCATTCAGATACCCACTCTGCCTCTTATAAGTGGTGTGACTTTGGGCAGGTCACTTCTCCCTGAGACTCAGTTTCCTCTTCTGTAAAATGGAGATTTATTACTTTTACTTTCTACTTCAAAGGAGTAATTGCAAAGAGAGTGCTTTATAAACTGAAGTCAATACCCCAGTCTGGTTTAAACAAGGTGGCAACAAGAATGATCCCCCCATAAAGCAGGGGGGTTCAGAAGGAAAAGCACTGTTCAGAATCCTGACTCATCACTCCACTATCTTCCTGATCTTCCCTTTGCTTTTCTGTGTCTTAGGGGAAAGAACACTGAAAAAGTTAGAAGATCTGGGTTCAGATCCAGCCTCTGCTGATCTGCATAAAATCATTCTCTCTCTCTGGGCCTCGGTTTCCTCACATGCAAAATGAGGAAGTTTAAATGATCTCTGAGGTTCTTCCAGCTCTAAGTCTATGGTCAAATGAGATAGTATTTACAAGGTGCTTCGTACATAATAGATGGTTAATGCATGTTCATTTCCTAATAAGAAACTAGATTTTTCCTAAGAGGTGACAAAGTTGGCATAGAATTGAGGGGAGGAGGAATTGGGCAGGGCTCAAACCTTGCCTCCTTGACTGTATTGAGATAGCTTCCTGGTTATTCAAGGGAATCAAGAACTCCACCCATCAGCAGCCATCAGACTTGGTGGCTATCCCAAGACTAAGGGAGTCACCACACCTGCCCTGATGACTAAATAAATTTCCTTATAAAGAAGAAGGCAGGAAGGGCCCCATCTTTATCAAAACTAAACTGACTATCCTTGCTATGTTAGGACTAAGACAACCTCATTTCCTTAATAGCTCATTAACTTGTAAGTGCCTCAATTCATCCCAATGTGGAGTCTTAAATGGCAAGGTGCTTCCCTAACATCATGGAATCCCCCTGTGGATTTCAGAGCATGGGCAAACATTGTTTCCAAGCTGTTTACTCTGTGACAAAGAGGGACTTTTTTGGTTGGTTCCTGAAACAACAGGCAGACAAAAGACTCCCATAGGGGCAACTTGAGCTTCTTTTTCCTGCCTGGACATTTTGAGTGAGAAAAATGTGCTGCAAGCCTTTGGTTGGAAAGAGGGTCTGTATGGAGTCCCTGAATTCCAGCCTCCATTCTTTGCTTCTCTGTGTTTGTGCTTTCCTGCTCTTGGCTGAAGGAGTATTGGACCAGGGTCTGACCTTGTGCAATGAGAAAGGCCAATTGGCTGAAGGTTCATTGAAAGCTCCATCAAAGCCCAAGCTGGCAACAAATCGGACCCATCAGCCACGATGCTGTTTTCTAGAATGACTTCATCCTTTAGTTGTACAGATTTGGAAGTGAATTTGCAGGGGAGAACATCTGCAGCAACCACTTGAGTGTGAACCCACTGCCCCTAGGGACTAAGGCTGGCATGGGTAGTGTATTCAGAATGATGGTTTGTATTTCTTTCCTTGCTATGCCTCCTTAGTAAATACCCCTTGGTAAAACCTAATTGTTCTTGATTTGTTCTATGAAACTTGGGGAATAATCCCTGGCAGGCATCTATTTTATAAAAGAAACAGTAAACCATAACTGGTGATTGATCCTGGGGAGACGACATTGGTCATACCCAAAGAACCTGTAATGGTAATGGAATTTAAATATCCCCTTGTATTGGCTTAGTTTTCGGGTTAGAAAGAGCTTGTGAATCCCACTTATGGGATGGACTTGTTGATGTGAAGAGAGGGGCTGAACTGGGAAGAACTGGTGCTGTGGATTTAGAGAGAGGCCCAAAGAGAAAGAGGCCCAAGCAAAGAGAGGCCAGAAGAACTTTTGGGAGCAGCATCTTGGAGGCAGAGAGAGAGAGAAAGAGAGAGAGAGAGAGAGAGAGAGAGAGAAAATTGCTGGGGGCCAGAGTTGCTGAGAGAGAGAGAACTGACAGCCAAAGCCACCCAGACTGCTGAGGGCCATTTGGAGCTGCCCAGGGCTTTTGAGAACTGCTACCTGGAGCTGCTGAGAACTAAAGAGGCATGACTGTGGTGCCAGTGTTTTTTCTGTCTCCTTTGATGTTACTTTGCCAGATTTGTCTGCTGGTAAAGGACAGTGAAGTTGTTGCAGAAGTCCTGGAAACTCGCTGTTGGTTCAGAAGCCCTGAAGGAGGGTTTTCTTGTTGTATGATTACAGAAATCCTGGAGGAGGGTCTTGCTGATGTTTTCAGGGGTCCTAGGACTGTTCTGCAGGCCAAGAGTGAATTGATGAGGACACTGGCAATGTATATTGTGGCTTTGTTAAGCTTTGCCTTCCCAGGAACAGAGATTGCTGAGAACTTGCCTTGGATGAAGAAAAGGCTTCTCCTTGGGTACTGAATGCTGTGATGATCATAACCTTGGTGTGGCTTAGGGGCAGATGGCCTTTGTGCTCTCCACTGCCCCTTTGAGAATGTGATTGGTGGTGATGGATGACATTGTAATTCCATTGTGATCCAGGGGAGGAAAACTTCTGACTTTATATTTTGTGACTGACTAAATGAATATACTTTGTTTATGATTGGAAACTAATCTCCAGTTGAATAGAGAGAACACTTTGTGATTGACTAAATGAATGTACTGTCCTGGGGTGGAGCACTTGGACCTTAGTACTATGTGATTGAATTAAGGACTTAACTAACCGGCTGAGTTACCCAGTATTTTGATTTTGATTTTCTGTGAATATTTTGCCTTTAATCTGTCACTGAATAAAGGGAGTTTGCTATGCTCATAATCCGAACTTGGAAGTTGCTTGTGCTTGGCATTACAGAACCCTGGAGAGGAATAATAGCTCTGGGCATCCAACTTGTCAGTGAAAGTGAGAGTTGGGATTAGGATCTCAGAGCATTCAAAAGAACTGTTTAAAATTGACTTGACTTTAAACGACAAATGAAAGTACAGTCAGATACATTAGGAGGGGAATCAGAAGGCATTACTGATAAAGAATAAAGAACAACACCAACTTATTATTAGGGCTGTGGGGAACTCACAGCCTTGAGGCCACATGGAGTCCTCTAGGTCCTCAAGTGAAGCCCTTTGACCGAATTGAGGCCCACCTGTGGCCTCAAGGCTGCAAGTTCCCTACCCATGTTATTGCAAGTGGTTTTCGGTTTTAAAATTCAATGGCTTTCTTATGTAAACTTTTAAAAATAAATCTTTTAGTGGCACTTTTGAAAATATTGCTGACTGTTGCATTAAAGTATCTGCATTAAATTTAATAAACACTTAAAAATCCCTGAAACAGTTGTCTTTTTTGTTCTTCTTTGTATATTGAAATGTTTCAGTTTGTTAATGATTAAATTAATAATAATAAAAAGAAATATTTAAAGATCTACATTGCTGGCTCTTCACAGTGATCTCCCCCACCCTTAGACAGTCTACCTCCACATAGAAACATCCCTTAAAACAAGGAAGAATCATCAAGCTAAACAAGCCAGCATACTGGCCATGTTGGATAGCGTATGCCTCATTCAGCACCTGTAGCTCACCACCTCTCTGATGAGCATTGTCCATTCTTTGGAGTCAAGCTTCGTCCCTGTATTGATTTGAGTTCTGATGTCTCTCAATGTTATTTTCCTTTTCCTTATTGTGGTCATTTTGCAAGCTGCCCACCTTGTTCCACATCAGTTCAAATACGGGTCTCCCTAAGCCTCTATGAATTCTTCACATTCATTTTTTCTTTCAAGACAATAATATTCTACTCTAATAAGATATCGTTCATACACCACAATTTGCCTAGCCACTCCACAATGAATGGGCACCCACTGCACTCTTGGCTTAGGATTTGGGGGGGGGGGGATTTGCTACCACAATAAGAGCTGTGATAAATATTTTCACATCTACCTTTCCCTCTGTCTTTACAGCTTAGCAGTAGCATCATAAGATGTGAACATCTTAGTGACTTTCCTACTTGTTCTCCTTTGAAGGGAACCATCATCTCAAGTGGTCTTAACTTGCTTATGAATTGGATTTAAGTGAGGCAGACTTGTTCTCACCTGCCCATTCCACCAGGGAAGTCTTCAAATTCTTGGGGTAGACATCCTCCTAACTTACTGACAGGTTTGAGGCCTGTTGGATAAGCTAAAGCAGGTGAGACAGTTTACTGGAGTGGGACCACTACTCATGCTACAGCTTCTTGGAACCACAGGTGAGAGTTGGGTGAATCAGGTGGGCATCAGAGGTGGTAAGCAGCCCTGGAAAAGGCTTGGCAAGCTCTCACACCAGAGGTGCTAGTCTTCCTTAAGCACCCCATACACCCCAACTTTTCTAGTACAATTCTATGTAAACTTCATAATAAAAGACACTCTTTAAATGTACCAATGGGATCCAAGATGGTAATGTGATAGGAAGCAATGCAGAGAGCTCTCATCCAGAAATAGCCCAAAAGAGAGTTAGAAAATGCACCAGAACCAATCTTGATGGGAAAATTTAGGAAATGTCACAATGAATCATTTATCCAGCTCAACTCAGAATAGGGAGACAGATATAGAGGTCTGAGGAAACTGGGGGTAAGGTTAGACCAGGAGTGCCACTCCAGCATCCCAGGGAGAAGCCATTCACCTGGTCAAAAGGAGGTCCCAGGACCATAATGGGTCACGATCAGACTCATTCTGGGGAGCCACAACAGGACAGATGCCAATTGATAGCTTTGTTATCTACTGCCCAGGTTCAGATGGCATTCTGAATGGGGAGACCCTGGGTAGTATACCCAGAAAGGAGGAAGGTCAGAAGCCAATAACATAAGTGGTATGGATGAAATCAAAGCTCAGATCAGGGCCTCACTTTCAGCATCTAGTTCAGCCTACAGAGGAATAACCAAGGCAAGAATCTCAGACCAAAGAGACACCTATAATTCTGCCCCCTTTGAATCAATAGAGCTTCCTAGATGGCTGATAGGGCTAGAGTCCAGCAGCATCTACTCTTGCTCAAGCCCAAACCCAGGTCAGGAACTTGCAAAGCTCAGACAAAGAGGGTAGAGATCAGATTTTGCCCTGGATCAGATCACTTTGGAAGCATTGAAAGCTTTTGGGTGCTCATGCTGTCCCTGCAATCCTGGAATAACACAACACTAAGTACCTTAAGAAAGCAGCAACAGGACCAGTCCAGATCTTCCCTCCAGAAGTGTGGCAGAGCCCAACCCTAACAGCAAGTCTCACATCAGAAAGATGGCTGAAAGAATGGACAAAAAGAAGAATTCCATCATAATAAGCTATTATAGTGTCCAGGACACTCAAGATATAAACATATAAGGAAGATTCTAAAATATGTCATTTGTAAGAACAAATCCCAAAGTCTAAAAGAGTTTTAGACAGAAATTTATTAGGTCACCTGGTAAAGGAGAGTGAGCCAGAAAGGAGGTATGGCTCCATCCTGTCTGGCTCCTAAGAGTTTACTTTATATATGGGATGTAGACAAGATTGTCTACACAGGACAACATGTACGCAGTTGAGCAATTTTGTCAAGATGGCAACTTGAAAGCAAGGTAGATTGAGATAGATATTAGTGAATATAAGCATTCAATAAAATTTGGGTGAAGCCAAAACATGGGCTTGAGTGGACCCAAAGCAGTACGTGGGTGTGGGACTGAAAACAAGAATGTTTTGGGTGGATCCAGGGCCTGGGGGAGCCCAAAATACCTTGTAGCCATCTCCAGCATTCCTGGAGAGTTATTGATGTCAAGGTAACATTCAGAGTTGAAACAATCTTTAGCCACATAAAGTTAGGTTCAAATGATATTGATAAGTGATAGATAATAATATACAATCTCCTCTTTGGGGTCTGTTCAATATTCTTATACTAGCAAAAATATAATTACAGAAGCAGAAAAGTAGGTTATGGTTTCAAATGGAGTTTATTAAAATAACTTGAATCTATGGAAATGTCCTCCTCATTCACTTTGTCTAAGGCTTGATAAAATTCCTTTAAGGAGTGATAGGGGCCAGATTGGTGAAAAAACTCTGCCCAAAGTTCTATAATCAGAGGGATCAATTTGAGAAAGTCTCAGGGACTGTAAGTCAGTGACATAAACACACACTGGGAAGCAAGTATGCTGTGGCTATGAGTATCACCAAAACCATAATCCAATGTTTCCTCTAATGTTATAAAAGTTGAGCACACTTCAGTAAGCAGAGTTATAACCTCATGTATCCCTTAAGGATACACATCTTATTAAACAAACTCTATAGGTAAGCCAAGGTTAAGGTTAAACTTTAAACTACTTAAAGAGCTCATGATGGACAGTTTTGAGAGAGGAGATTTATATATTACCAATCAGGGCAGCTGACAAATAATGAAATCACTTTAGGAAGATCAAAATTCCCCTTGTCAAATGTTTAACATTATTATTTATAACATTATCAAGTTTTGGTAGGCCAATAACAACTGAAGACAGGCTTTCAGTTGACCAAAATTTGCCAGAGGTATAGTCCTGATCCTGGAACAATAAATAGAAGAAATTAGGACATACGCCTCTTCCAGGCAAACAAACACCATGAAACTATAAATAATGATCAGTACTATCAAATAATATAGTCTCCTTGTTCCTGGTTACTCAGTTCCAATGTCTATTTAATCAGAAACTACATTTTGGGCACCAACTGTCCTATGTAGTCATCTGGTCCCTGGAAACATCTTCCCCTGGAAACTCTGGAATAGACTTTATTCACAGGGCAGCTCTGGAGGGGGCTCCTCTTAGCAGATCAGCTTTTCTGGTTACAAGTAATATATAGAGATTCCCTGTTTAATGTTCCTAAAATCTGCCAGTATCAAGACTCAATACAATTTAGTACAGCTTCCTAAATTTCATTTTCCAGTACCTAGTTCATGCAGTGAAAACCATGTTAAACCTTATAGAGCTAATCCTATTAATGATAGAGCTATAAGAGGAACATTAAATTAGAAACCTATAAGTCACCTGAAATTTCTGAGAATTTCAGTTTTTACATGCTACTTGCTCTTCCTAGCTTTACTTGAACCTGTACCTGATACAGATAATGTCATCAACAAGCTAAAAGAAGAATCTTAAAAAAAAAAAAAGATCCATGAGAGCCAGACTTGTAAAATGAGTCCTTCTGTGTCTTATTGAAGACTTCCAACCATAAAAAGTTCATTATTTTAAAATTCTTTGCAATCATTACAATATATCTTTAAAATTATTAGTGCAATTTTGCTTGTAAAATCCTTAATCCAATTTTGAAAACTTATTACTAAAGCATACTCAAAACTTGCATATCCCATTAGAAACATTTGGAAACTAATCATAATTATATAGAGATATGCATGCACATATATGTGTGTGTGTGTGTGTGTAAATATATTAATAAATATCTTATTTTTAGAGAAAACAGTTTAATCTTCTTGCTTTCTCAAAGTTTACTACTCCATTGAATTTTAAAACTTCTACATATTTTGTATAGAGTGTAAGCACACCACACACCCAAATGCAAGGGTACAAGCCACGGGTCTGCCTTGAAAGAATTTGACCACTCAAGGCTTCTAGTCAAAGTAACGAGTTTACTTGTGATACCAATACAAGTGGGTCAGACTCCTAGTGAGTCTGCACCATTTGATAGGCACAAGACTGATATTTTTTTTTTTTAAAGCAATTGGGGTTAAGTAACTTGCTCAAGGTTACACGGCTAGTCATTATTTATGCATGGGTGCTCATTTTCTGAGGCCGGATTTGATCTCGGGTCATCCCAACTCCGAGGCCGGCGCTCTTACTCACTGCGCCACCTAGCCGCCCCAAGACTGATATTTTTATAGGAAAAAAGGTTGTGGAAAGATTTGCATGGGATCTAGGAGTGGCAAGGAGCCTGCAGGTGAGCCAGAGGTAACAGAGAATGGGGGTCTGAATGGGATTAAGTAGTGGGAAGCAAGCTAATTAAGTAATCAGAGTGGGCTGGTGTGGGCTTGGTGCCTCGGGCAGAGGCACCAAGTGATCTGGGCTATTAAAATATATGGGAAAATTCAGGGACTGGGTCAGAGGTAACAGAGAATGAAGGGCTGGGCTGGGTGGAGCCACAAGGACAGTAGAAAGGATTATTGACTGGGTGGGGCCAGGTGCCTCAGGTGAATACCAGAGATCTGGGTTAAGGGGTTCTTGTTTCTAGCATTCCTGGAAAGTTACTGAGTTTAGGACAACATTTTGGGTTCAAACCATCTCTAGGCAGATTTACACTAACTTCACTAGCCAATTAAACTCAGTTCCAAGAGTTCCTATAAGAGATCAACTCACACAGGGAGGGAGGCATCATCTTTGATACAGGTATGACTGTTCCAAGTATGGACTGGGAACAGTTGCAGGAAAGATGGCAAGATGTCTAGTGTATGGATGGTTTACAAAGACTCTGAGGTTTACAAGGACCTGCAATGTGAATTAAGTGTTAGGAAAATTAGATTTCCCTGACCTGTTGAGACTTATGAATGAGAAAACATAAGGTGGATTTTAGTGTGTGAATACATAAGGTGTGAATTTTTGTTATTCTTTTTTAGATAATAATTCCCAGACTCCTAGCCAAAAAAGCAATTTTACTAAGCTTGTACATCATTATATAACCTTGTGCTTAATGTCATGAACATGTACTACACATGTGCTATGTTAAATCAACATGATATTGCTAAAGTTAAGGTAACCTTACTAAGCTACTCCTTAGCAAAATGCCTTCTTTGTTGCCCTATAAATCAAGTGAGCACTGGATAAGGGGTGCAGGTGTCTTATCTTTACTTCTTGTTGGCTGTTGCTTGGAAGAATAAACTGGTATGAATCTCTTGCCGGTTACTCCATTGCCTTTCTTTGGTTTGGCTGAATCCAATGTGAACCTGCCAGGAGCTGAACTCCTGCATTACGCCAGGCGTAGTTGGAAGTATCAGCCCAAATAAAAGAAAGCATGGAGAACAGGAGGAATGGGAAGGTGGACTCGGTTTGTCCTCTCAACTGGCATGCTCTTTAGTATAGCTAAAGTCCCCACCAAGAATGGGAGGATGTGCCCCCTGACCCCAAAAGCCTTGAGGAAACTTGGAGAAACCCTTAACAGTAATGGAGCTAGAAGTGCAGTGGAGCTATATGTTGGTTGAAGCTACCTATCATAAAGAAAATTAAGGACAAGTTGTTGTCAGTGGAAGTCCAACTCCAGGAGGGTCAGGCAGATTTATCTCAAGAGTACAGGAAAGGGAAAGGAACCCAGAAGGGACCTATCAGAGTTAGCCACAATCAAATGTGGGCTGCCCTGATAGAGGCTGGGGCAGACAGGAGCAAGTTAGATGGGCAAACAAATAAAGTCTTGTTGGAACTGTGGCAATGAAGAGGGAAGGGTGATAAGGAGGGGGGGAGGGTAAGTGGTTCTGCCAGGGATACCTCTCCTGGCATCCAGTCTGGAAGGAATTCACCAGGCTCAAGCAAACTTTGAAGCCGAAATTGTAAAGTTTGTTGTTACGCTGTAGAGAACAGCGGGCTAGATTCTTATGGAACCTGCAAACTCACAGAGGCAGCAGGCATAGTTTTAAGGTGTCAATTATGCTAACTAGGTGAGTAAGGGTGGGATCAGGGAGGAGTTAAGGAGTGGTCAGTGCTCAAAGGACCATACACTTTTAATATCAACTGCGCAGGTGTATTGCCCATGATTCTCTGGGAAATAGCTCAAGAGGGGGTCTAGTTGGAGGTGTGGTTCTAGGCCTGATACGTCACTAAAGAGTGCCCAGTCTGCCTCCCACCAAGGTCATCAGAGACAGTGTGGGTATATAATTGACTAAGAAGTTACCCTATAGATAAGGTATTGAAGAATTCATGGTGGGGCTGGCCACTCTAACTAAGGGAGATAACATTTACATAACTTATTGTTTCAAACAGAGATAAACAGGTCATGAGATGTTGCTGGGCAGAGTGCTGGAAGGGGGAAGGGGCAAAGTCAATGCTCTGAGGCTGGGGGGGTGGAAATGTGATCTTACAGACTGCTTTTACAAATTGATTTTACAGACATAAATCCCAAAGCACCCTATTTACAAGCTGATGTTACAGATTGATACTACAGACATATATATATATATCTCACAAGGACCCCATCAGCAACAGCTGAAACATGAACAGAGGCTCAGGCCATTGTCTAAAAATTGCCCTGAGGTGCTGACTGAGAGAGTTAGGGTAAGGGCAGTGTCATTGCAGGGTTTCCTGAAGGACCCAGGTCATGCCCAAGAAGACTGTCAGGAGGAAGACTGGCTTCTTTGCTTTGACTGAGGGGAAGGCTGAGGGACCCATCTTGCAGGATGGGGTGGGGACTGGAGACCTTATGTTGAACTGGCAGTTTATTTGTCCCCCCCAAAATGTGCAAAGGGTGTTAGCACTCACTGGTGAATATTGGGACAGAATGTTCTTTGGCATATGGTAATCCTGAGAAGTTTCCAAGGGAGGCCACGGTGATAGATGGATACGGGGAACACTCAATTCAGGTTAAGAAAACAGCTGTTACACTGGGAATAGGACAGCTGCCCCCTGAAGATTATGAGGTGTAGGGGCAGCTAGGTGGCGCAGTGAGTAGAGCACCGGCCCTGGAGTCAGAAGGACCTGAGTTCGGATCCGGCCTCAGACACTTAAACACACCCAAATAAAAAACCTAGCCGTGTGACCTTGGGCAAGTTACTTAACCCCAATTGCCCTCCAAAAAGAAAAAAAAAAAAAAGAATATGAGGTGTATATCTCCCCTTTTCCTGAATACATCCTGGGTATCACTATATTGCAAGGTTTGTGGCTGAGGACTTCCATGGGCAAGTTTCACTTGTGTGTCTGTGTGGAGAAGGCAGCCACCAGGGGTTATATGAAGCAAACACCCTGTGGCTTCTGATCCCTCATTGGGTTACTACTGCAAAGCAGTATTGTTTACCTGGAGGGCCTAAGGAAATTGGAGAGAGGTTTTTTAGAACTTGAGAAGGCTGGCACAGTTCAGTCAATATATAGTACTTACAACTCCTCACTGTGGCCAGTGAGAAAGGCTGATGGCTTGTGGTGTATGGCTATAGATTACAGGTAATTGAATAAAGTCGTACTTCCCTTGCATGTGCTGGTACCTTTTAGAATGGGCCTATGGACTAATGAAGGCATGAGCTAGAGACTTATCATTATGTTTTTGATTTGGCAAATGCTTTTTTCTCTATCCCTGTTGTCCTGAAAGTCAAGAACATTTCAAGTGTTACCCCAAGGCTATTTGCATAACTCCATTTTATGTTGTGGTCTGGTGGTCACTGACTTGGCTGAGTGGGCCAAGCCAGAACCTGTGAAAATGTATCTATATTGATGATATTATGTTAACCAGTAACTCTCTTGCACATTTGGAGGCCACTGCCCTTCCCTTCGTGGTTCATCTACATGAGAAATTATGAGCAGTCAATCAAGACAAGGTCCAAGGGCCTGGCCTATCTGGCAAATTCTTTGGGGTTGTTTGGTCAGGTAAGAGGAAGGTTATGCCTTCTACAGTTATTGATAAGATACAAGCCTACCCCACCCCTAAAACTATAAAGAAATTATAGGAATTTTTAGGCTTATTGGGATATTGGAGAGTGTTAATCCCTCACCCAGCTCAGATCCTGAAGCCCTTATATGCTATGACATGTTAAGGTGGTCAGTGAGACTTGGATGAGGAGTATGCCTGAGCCTTTAGCGCTGCCAAGGTGGCCCTTAAGGCTGTGCAGGCTTTAGGTGTCTTTGATCCTTCACAAGCTTGTGAATTGGATGTTCACATAGACTCAGAGGGGTATGGTTGGGGACCTATCTGTTCCCTATCTGTCTGATAAGGCAGAGGAACCTATTGATTTGACTGTGCTAGAAAGCCCCTATAAAGAAAGCAATGGATCTATATCCCTTATTGCTTGGTACACAGATGGGTCCAGCCAGGGACAACCCCGAACATGGAGGGATATGGCCTTCTACCCAAAGACTGAAACTGTGTGAACGGAGGCAGGAGAAGGGTAAAGCAGTCAGTGGGCTGAGTTACAAGCCCTGTGACTTGTGGTGACCCAGGAGAAAGGCCCTTTAACCATATGTACTGACCAGTGCTGCATGTATTCTGTGGCCTAACAATGTGTATTCCTCCCAATGGTTAGTGAGCCATTGACCAATGTGAGGCATGGTAAACATATATCATGTAACTGGGCATGATCCCTGGTTTCACCAGAGAATATGAAACCTATGTATTGGCACAAGTATGCTGACACAGGTACTCTGACCCCTAGTAAGATGACAAATTGACCATATTGGGCCACTCCCACTTTCACGGGGACATTGGTATGTTTTGACATGTGTTGACATGTCTACTGGACTGTTGATAGGATTATTGTCTGGAATGGAGATGGCTAAATTACCTTCTGTAACTACTCACCCTGCCCTGGGCCAGCATTTGCAGGTAGCTCACCACACCCAAGGGAATCATTCCCTGCTGGAATGGGTGATGGCAGCTGCTCAGGCACTTGGCCAGAACAGGAGGATTTGCCTTCATCTCCTAGCCAATGGCAGAGTTATGTTGACCTACAGTAGGTGAAAAGGGAACTGGGTATGAAAAATGCTATATATAATTTGAACTCCAGAGGCCCTAATGAGATTTTTATAATAGGCAAGAGAGACCAGTGCTTCAGACAGCACCCTATCACCATTTTGGGCCCTTAGTGGCTATATTAGCCCCATATGTGGGACAGCCTTATCAATATGGTGACCAGCACTATTGCAGATCAAGGAGAGGCTGAAAACATATGGAACAAAAAGGGAATACATACTGCAGCTGACAAGGAAAAGCAAGGGCTAGGATCCTGGAAGGATAAAGTGTATGCAAGGTGGATTTTAGTGTGTGTAAGGTAGATTTTTTTTTTTTTTTTTTGCTTTTTGGAGGGCACTTGGGGTTAAGTAACTTGTCCAAGGTTACACGGTTGCCCAAGGCTAGGTTTTTTGTTTGTGTGTGGTAAGTGTCTGAGGCCGGATCCAAACTCAGGTCCTTCTGACTCCAGGGCTGGCGCTCTACTGATTGCATCACCTAGCCGCCCCTTATTATTCTTTTTAAGATAATAATTCCCACCTAAAATTTTTTACTATGCTTGCACATCATTATATAACCTTGCAAAATATAAGCATTTGTGCTTAAAGTCATAAACATGTACTAAGCGTGTATGTAAAGCCAAGCACGAGCACCTTTCCAGAGGATTGCTGTTGTGAACAGCTTCAAGGTTCTGATTACACAGTACAGTGAATTCTCTATGTATTCAGTAACAAACTAAAACAAAACATTCACAGAAATCAAAGTACAGCATTCACAATGTTATGACATAACAACTTATCACTAAAATGGCCCCATAGTTTTCACCAAAGTGGTCACATTGTTTTAAACAAAGTACATTCATTTAGTAACTCAGTCATTTAGTAAGCCCTTAATTCAATCATCCTTAAGGAGCTTGTCTCCTTAATAGACACAAAGTACAAAGGTCAAAGTTCCCCACCCCTAGGTCACAGTAAATCAAGATCTTCAGTTTGCATTAAATACCCAAGGAAAGGTCTTTTCATCTGGACTGGAGGCAGGCTCTCAGCTTCCATGGTTCCTCTTCCATGGTCCCAGCTCCTGCCCAAATCTATCCAACTATCACCTGAGTTCAAAGGCAGATAGCTCTCAGTTCCTTGTGCAGTTCCTGTTCTATATTGAAGCTCACAGTGTCTAGTCCACCTCAAGTCCTTCGCAGTTTCTGTTCCTGGGAAGACAAAGCTTAACAAAGCCAGAATAACATTCATGCACATTGCCAGGATCCTCATCAATTCACTTTCTGCCTGTGAAATCAACATAGATCCAACAAGAAGGTCTGAGGAATCAACACAAATCATCAGTATGGTCCCAGGGCCTCTGAAAACATCAGTAACACCCTCCTCTAGGATTTCTGTAAACATACAACAAGAAAATCCTCTTTCAGGGCTTCTGAACCAGCAGCAAGATCCCAGCATTTCTGTAATGACAGCAATGTCCTCTGTCAACAGGTGGATCTGACAAAGTAACATCCAAGCAGACACAGTACCAGCGCCACAGCCATCCTTCCTCCCAGTTCTTCTCTCTTCTCAATTCCCTTCTTGGTTCTCGGTTGTCAGTTTAGTTCTCAGTTCTGCCGCCACAAGTTCTGTTCTCCATTCTATTCTCAGTTTGTAGCAGTTCTCAGAAGTTCTCAGAATTATAGCAGTTCTCTCTCTCTCAGCAATTCTGGCTCTCTAGCTTGGGCTTTTCCTTATATATAGTATTAGCTCCTCCCTGTTCTGCCCCTTCCTGTTACATCAGCAACTTCCTCCCACTGTGGGATTCACAAATTCTGTATCTTAATACTTGATATAATCACAAACTTAAAACAAGGTGCTAAGTCCCTGTTTGATAGACAATATAAGGGACAGGGAAGATCTTCAAATCCCCATTACCATTACAGTGTGTTATGCTGAACCAAGATGGTATTGCTAAAATTAATGTAAGCTTGTTAGTGGAGTTGTGAACTGATCCAAACATTCTGGAAAGCAATTTGGAACTATGCACAAAGAGCTATAAGACTGTGCATGCCCTTTGATCCAGCAATACCACTTCAGGGTCTATATCTCAAAGAGATCATAAAAATGGGAAAAGGACCCACACATACAAAAATATTTATAGCAGCTCTTTTTGTGGTGACAAAGAAGAAATTGAGGGGATGTCCTTCAGTTGAGGAATGGCTAAACAAGTTGTGGTATATGAATGCAATGGAATGCTACTGTGTTATAAGAAATGAACAGGCAGACTTCAGAAAAACCTGGAGAGACTTATATGAACTGATGCTGAGATAATTGAGCAGAACCAGGAGAGCATTGTACATAATAACAGCCACAGTGTGCCATGACTGACTTTGATAGACTTATCTCTTATTAACAATGCAAGGATCTGAGACAATTCCAAAAGATTCAAGATGAAAAATGCTCTCCACATCTAGAAAAAGAACTATGAAGTCTGAATGTAAATCGAAGCATTTTATTTGTTTTCTCTTTTTTTTCTTTCTTCTAATTTCTTCCATTGGTTCTAATTCTTCTTTACAACATGACTAATGTGAAAATAGGTTTAATATGAATGTATTGAATGAATGGATTTTTTTCTTTTTTTTCCTTTTTTTGGTCTGTGTCTTCTTCTACAACATGACCATTATGCATGATTACACATGGATAACCTATATCAAATTTCTTACCACCTCAGGAAAGTGGTAAATTTTTATATGAATGTTAGAAATTATTATGATTTTGTTTGTGTGAAAAGTATTTTATAGCTGTGTTCATATAGTTCTTCAATTTGTCTTGGTAGATAGACTCCCGAGTACTTTAAAATATCTACAGTTATTTTAAATAGAATTTCTCTTTCTGTCTTACTGCTAGACTTTGTTGGTAATATAGAAAAATGCTATTGATTTATATGGATTTATTATGTATCCTGTAATTTTGCTAAAGGTGTTAATAATTTCAAGTACCTTTTTAGTTAATTCTTCAAGATTTTCTAAGCATGACATCATATGATCTGCAAAGAGTGATAATTTCATTTCCTCATTGTTTATTCTAATTCCTTTAGTTTGTTTTTCTTCTCTTATTTCTATAGCTAACATTTCTAGTACAATATTAAATAATGGGCATCCTTGCTTCCACCCTGGGAAGGCTTCTAGTTTATTCCCATTACAGATAATGCTTTCTGTTGGTTTTAGATAAATATTACTTATCATTTTAAGGTAATCTCCATTTTTCCTATGCTTTCTATGGTTTTTAGTAGGTGCTGTATTTTTTCAGTGGCTTTTTCTGCATCTATTGAGACAATAATATGATTTTGTTGGCTTTGTCATTGCTATGGTCAATTATACTAACAGTTTTCCTAATATTGAACCAGCCCTGCATTACTGGTATAAATCCCTCTTGGTCATAGTGTATGATCCTTATGATATATTGCTGTAATCTCCTTGCTAGTATTTTATTTAAAATTTTTGCATCAATATTCATTAGTGAAATTGGCCTATAGTTTTTTTTCTCTGATTTGGCTTTTCCTGGCTTAGGTATCATAAAAGGAATTTGGTAGGACTCCACCTATTTTTCCAAATAGTCTATATGGTTTATACAGTATTGAGATTGCTTTTTAAGTGTTTGGTAGAATTTGCTTATGAATCCATCTGGTCCTGGGGATTTTTTTTTCTTAGAAAGTTCATTGATGGCTTGTTCAATTTCTTTTTTCTAGGATTGGGTTGTTTATGTATTTTATTTTTCTATTATTTGACAACAAAGTGTGAAGAAGTTCCTCCATCAATCGGATGAGATATATAAGACACTAGATAAAAGCAACTAACATCACATAGGCAGCTTCTATCCATCAGCTGGCTAAAGGATTAGCCCTGCCACTGGTGGCCTTAAAATGCAAGAGTGAGCGAAGTGTAGAATCAGTCATCCCTAGCACTTAAGAAAAGAGCCATCTACAGAAGAAAAAAAACCCAGCTCTTGAGAAGAAAGCTCTCTGCCTTTTCCTTTGTAACTCTTCCAGAGTGCAGTAGAAAAGGCAAAGGGTTTTTCTCTCATCTCCCCCATCACTGGCAATGGCAAAGCAATTTGTCCAGTAGGAGATGCTGAGTCCAATAGGGAACAGACCCAGGGAAGCCTGCAGAGATACTCTTTTTGGGGAGGAGCTTTGTGAGGAGACCACAAAAACAGAAAAGACATTGGGACTCTTCAGTTCCCGATGCATAACTTGTCTTGGCCTTCTGTGTTCCTTACTAATGTGTTTCTCTCCTTGTGAATTCTGTATACATTCTGGTCACTTATATTATGCATATTTAGGAAAGAGTACAACCCAAATTAATGCTCTATCCTGAACCTAGGATAACTGTCTCTGGCATTTGGCAAGTGCAAATTTGAGGGGATAGCTCAGAATAAGTATTACTGATAGAATATCCAAATTTCTTAAACATAAAATACATAACTGAAATATAACAACCTCAGAAAGAAATGAACTAGACATAAATCAGAAGTACAAAATTTTTTATGGGTCAAAGGCCTTTTTGGAAGTCTAATGCAGTCTATGGACCCTTTCTCAGACTAATGTGTTTTTTTAACAAATAAAATAAAATACATACACTTACAAAGGAAATCAATTATATCAAAATATTTATTAAAAACAAGTTCATGTAACCAAGATTAGGTGGGAAGCAGAAAATTGGAAAAGAATTTTTGCAATCAGTGTCTCTGATAAAGGCCTCATTTCTAAAAGATATAGAGAAAAGAGTCAAATTTATAAGAATACAAGTCATTCCCCAATTGATAAATGGTCAAAGGATATGAACAAGCAATTTTCAGAGAAAAAAATTAAAGCTATCTACAGTCATATGAAAAGTGCTACAAGTCATAAAAATGGGAAAAGAACCCACATGTCCAAAAATATTTATAGCAGCTCTTTTTGTGGTAGCCAAGAACTAGAGACGCCCAGCAGTTGGGGAATGGCTGACTAAGTTGTGGTATATGAATGTAATGGAATAATATTGTGCTATAAGAAATGATGAACAGGCAGACTTCAGAAAAACCTGGAAAGACTTATATGAACTGATGCTTAGTGAAGTGAGTAGAATCAGGGGAACATTGTACACAATAACATCCACAGTGTACAATGACTTAGTTCTTCTCAGCAATGCCTAAAACAATTCTAAAAGACTCATGATGGAAAATGACATCCACATACAGAGAAAAAAATGTGGAGTCTGAATGAAGATTGAAGCAGACCATTTTCTTTGTTTTGTTTTGTTTTCCTTTCTTATGATTCCTCCCATTCATTCTAATTCCTCTATACTATATAACTAATGTAAAAATTTGTTTGATAGGAATGTATATGTAGAACCTATATCACATTGCATATTGTCCTGGGAAGGGACAAGGTGAGGAAGGGAGGTGGAGAAAATTTAAAACTTACAGAAGTGAATGTTGAAAACAAAAATAAATAAACTTATAAAAAAAAAGTTCATGTACCCAGTTTAAAAACCCTTGATATATATGAACTTCCATAAGAAAAAAAAAACTTTTAGTCCACAAGAATTTACAAGTAAATTCTATCAAATATTAAAGAACAATCCTATGTTATACAAATTCTTTCTGTGAGACAAAGGAGGTATTGTTTCCCAAACCCGGAGGGGATAAAGCAGAGAAAGAAAACTATAGATCACTAATAAATTTTGATGCAAAATTATTACATAAATTTCTGGCAAAGAGATTACACTGATATATTTCTTTTTTTTTTTTTAGTTTAAAATTTTATTTTTTTCTGTTTTTTTTTAATATTTTTATGTAATAAAAAGTAAAAGTCCTTGTCAACTGTCCTTGTGGGGCATCTGTCTATGTGTCTGTCTCAGGCTAATGGGAAAGAAGGGTAGGGGAGCCCAAGTCTGAGGTTATAAATAATAAAAAATAAAAGATCTTCCGTCTCCAGCGGGGATGGGAGGGAATGAAAGGGAGAGGTAGGAAGAAGGATGGGCCAAGCAGGAACCCTCCACTCCCTCTGGACCCTGGCCATGCCTTGAGGTCCCTCCCCCCATCCGGCCCCCTACTCCATTCAAGGTGCTTGCTAGGAGTTCCCTACTCCCCCTGTGGGAGTGGGCTGGGGAGGGGCACTGATATATTTCTAAAGTCCATTGTGTGAAATTAGAAAATTAGAAATTTTCCAAAATTAGAAAATGTTTCAATATTAGTAAAAATTATTAGCAAACTAAATCACATTAATAAGAAAACACATATTATTATAGCATGATATAGAAAAAGCCTTTGACAAAATATAGTCCTAATTTGTGTGTGTTTGTTTTAAGGAAAGAATGGACATGTAAAGCCCTTTTCTTTAATATAATCCAAAAATTTTCCTTAAGCCAAGAGTTACCTTTATGTGTAATGAAGAAACACTGGAAAGATCAAGACTGAAGCAAGGACACCCAGTGTCACTATTATTAATTATTAATTAAGACCCAGTGTCATTATTATGTCATAACAGAAAAAGGCATTTAAGGGGCAAAGGATGGACAAGAAGGAGCAGACTTGCATCGCTTTGCTGACAAAGTAATAGTTTCCTCGGTGTGGGGCCCCAACTGGGGAAAAGCCATAAAATACAGTAATAAGCGAAAACCTATAAAAACATAAATTCTCTGAAAGGTGGGAGTCTGAATATGGCGACCTGTTAAAAATCATAACTCAGACATTGAATCATAACTTAGAGACTGAGTCATAACTTAAGATACCATATGGGACCAGTGCTTGGTCAATTCACAAACTAACGCCTAAGCTCATTACTAGGCAGAAAACCAAAAATATCCACCAATCAGTAGTGATGCACTCTTCTTTATTCTGTTCTCTATAATTACCATGAGGATTTGGGGGGATCTTTTGAGGATATCTACCATTAATCTGGCTACCACCCCAGACCACTGATTATCTGAACTCTTGATAAGGATCTATCATACTGGCCCCCAATACAAGTAACCCAATTGATTAAACTACGACTTATAATCAGTCTGGAGCAATTTGACCTCTTCCTTTGGTATCAAAAGGACACCTCATGGTTATGGGGGAGGTACATGGTTTCCCAGCCAGGGGAATTCTGACCTTACACCTTAGAAAACTACAAGGTTGCTGTAAGGATGACGTGAAATTATTTTTGTAAAGTGCTTAGGACAGCACCTGGCACATAGTAGGAGCTTAATAAATAAATGCTTGTTTCCTTCCAGTGAACATGCAAAGGATATTCAGGATAAATACAAGGTTATTTCCCAGGAGGTAAAGGCGGAAGTGTCATCAGACTCAGAGTTAGTTTTGGCTTTATGTCTCATTCTGTTTTCCTCTGCAGAGAACTTAAATCAATATAATCTCAAGGGAACTAATCTAAAGGGGGATTGAGAAAAGAGGAATCAAAAATAAGAGTCAGGACAGAGACAGAAGCCCAAGGTCAGAGGACTGGAGTTTTCCCTCTAAGTGGCATACTACTCCTCTGGGTCCTGGGAGCTACCTTGACCCTGACTGGTATGTGAGAGGAGGTTGGTACAGGGTCCAAGGGAATCAGACTCTTTGTAACCCTGGTGACTATGTGGATTGAGGGTCCACCATGCCTGTGGATTCTCATCTCCTATCCCTCTTCCCTGGGAGGATATACAGTATCTCAGTGAGTTTCAGGTTACTCAATAGAGCCCATCCTCAATACAGGAGGCAAAGAAACGCTTTGAAGGATTGAAGACAGCATCCGTGAAGACCACCACAATTTTCATCCAGGTCTGAACATGGGGAGTGAGATTGGAGCTGCCATTGGCAAAGCAGAAGAACTGGGCTGAGGTTCCAAAGATTTGAGTTCTGCTCTCCTAGATTCTAGAGCCACAGAATGGGAGGTAGAGGGGGCTTCAGAAATAATCTTATCAGACTCCCTCATCTTAAAGATGAGGAAAATGAGGGCCAGAGAGACCAGGAGGCTCACGCACAACCTGTTGCCAAGGCAACAAAGCTGGGATATGAAACTCACTGCTCTGAATCCAAGGCCAAAATGATGTCCACTGAACAGTACCCCCATACTGCTAAAGTGCCTCTTAGTTACCATAGTCCCTAGACTAAAGTCGCGCTGCATTCTGACATTCCTTGTTCTCAGGCCCCCATGTTCTAAGGTCTTTCCAAAGTTCTGGTGACCTATGTAATGTTACCTTCAGCTCAGACATTCTATGTTTCAAGGTCCCTTCTACATTCATGTATAACTCTTGACATCCTATGTTCTAAGGCCCCACCCATCTCCAACATCCCACACTCTAAGGTTCCTCCTAGTTATGACATTCTGTGTTCTAAGACCTCTTCTGCCTCTCCCATTCTAGGTTCTATGTGTAAGATCCTTTGCAGGTCTAACATTGCCTCATCAGGTCATAGTACAACTCCCAATGGTTAATGCAGGAACGTCCACAGTTTGGGGTTCACAGCTCCTCAGTGATGATGGCTTGGGTGAGGAAGATCTCATCATCCTTGGCCATGTTCCTTCCTTCCTTTTGAAACCCAGCTGACATTACCCCCACCCCATTCCAAAGAAATTTTCCTAAAGCACAGGTCAGATCATGTCACCCCCTACTCAATAAACCTCAGTGGCTCCCTATGGCCTCCAGGAGCAAAGACAACATCCTCTGTTTAGCCCCTCAGGTCCTTCACTCCCTGGCTCCCTCCTCTCTTCCCAGGCTTCTCAACTTACTCTCCTCCTCCTGCTGCAGTCCAGGGGCTGGGCACCTGGCTGTTTCTCACACAACACACCCCACTGCTGGCATTTTCACTGTCTGTCCCAACATGTGGAAGTCCTACCTCCTCCCTTCTGTCTCCAGGCTCCTTTGGCATTCTGGGAGACTCAGCTGGCATCCCACCTCTTGTAAGAAGCCTTTCCTGGTCCCTCAGCTCCTTAGCCCTTCCCTCTGAGATCACCTTTCATCTATCATGTATGGACCTTACCTGTGTCTGGGGATGTTTGCATGTGGTCTCCTCCCTCAGAGAGAGGAAACTCTTCCCCCACCCCACTCTGGAGACAGCTGGTGATACAATGGATAGTGCTGGACCTGGAGTCAGGAAGGCCTGAGTTCAAAGCCAGCCTCAGACACTTACTAGCTGTGTGACCCTCAGTCTCCTCAGCTATAAAATGGGGATAATAAGAGCATCCACTGCCTGGGGTGGGTCCAAAGATGGAATGAGAGAGAGAATCTTTGTAAAAAGTACTTAGTACAATCAAGCTCTCCCTTCCCACCTTTCTTTGTATACTAAGCACAGGGCTTGGCACTAATAGGTCACTGATAAAATTCTCTGCCTCTAAATCATTATTCTTTTAACTAAGACTAGCAAAGGAGAGAGGGTTGGGGGAAAGGAGGAGAAAGCATGGGGAGAGAAGGAGGGCTAGGCAGGAAGAAGGTTGTATTAAAGACAAGGGGGTGAAAGTGTCAGCCTGTGAAACTTCCCACCCCCTGCCCTAGACTGTCTTCATAGGTGATTGACACATTCTGAGCTGAGGCAAGTCTGGGGCAGAGATGTCCTCACCTGAATGGGGAAACTAAGGACCACAGACCCTGCTGGATTCCCCTGAGGGGACAGGGTCTAGGGGATCAGATGCCCTGAGTCCCTGGACTATGGCTGGGTACCTGAGTCTCTGAGTAGTACGAGGCTGGGGAAAGAATTTCCCTAAGGAACCAGAACCCCTCCTGCTGAGGTGCTGTACCCTGACATGCCTTTCCTTTGACCCAATGGTTAAGTAATTATGGGTTTTCTTTCCTCAATCTGAGGCGGATGTTTGCTCAGCAGAGGGACATAAGAAGGGAAGCTGGATGACTTGGAAGGTCACAGAAACGGCCTTCAGCTCCCATCCAGACCAAGGCTTCAAGACCATGGGATCCCAGCTGCTGTTCTGGCTCCTTGGTGCAGCCCTCATGCTTCCTTGTATGTTGTGGGGGTGACTGGTCCCCTGGGTCCTCTGGCAAGGACCAGGAGCCCAAACTGCAAGATCTCAGGAGGGGGAGGAGAATGGATTCTAGAGAGTGGGGTCATCATTGTTGTGGGGGAAAGTGGAGGAGGCCTAGACCTTGAGTATCCAAAAGTTAGAACTGCAGATCCAGGCATGTGGGTTGGTTTGTGTGGGAGGCAAAACCTGGTGAATGGGGACTCCTCCATTCCTGACAGGATGAGGCTGGGAATCTCAATGTCTCAGTCTTTCAGGGAGAGGGGGGAGGGATGCAGGAACAGGAGCTTGGATCCCTGGAGAGTGGAGAGGATCCTCAGAATCTGCTGTCAGGGTGTCTGAGAAGAGGAGGTTTTGGGTGACCCAGGGTTAAAGAAGCCAGACAGGAGCAGCTCTAAAAAGATTGTGCCTAGAGATACTTGGGTGCTGGTGCCTTGGAAGTACCTCTGAACCTTCAGCCAGGGGAGCTATTTGAATCCTGAGCATCTCTCACTCAATGACATGATTCTGAGCAAACCGCTTCATTTCCGTGGGCCTCAGTTTCCACAGCTGTAAAATGGTACCCTTCCAGTTCCAGATTTGGGGGTGCTCCTGGACCTGAGGAGTTAAAGCCACCAGAAAGAAGAAGCAGGGCATCTAATGTCACCTGTTCTTTCCCCAGGGACCAAGGCCCTGATCTGTAATAAGGGCCACCTGATCCATGACAATGACAGGTCAGCTTTCCCCATCTCATGGACTACCAGTCAGACTGAGACCTGTCAGCCAGGGGAAGGATGTCAGGAGACCCTTATCATTCTGGAGTCAGGTAGGGAATTCTAAAATAAGGAAGGGGCTCTGGGATCCTCTGCCATTTCTGCAGCCCATCACCCACCATCCCAGGAGCTCTGGTGTCCTAGGCCACACCTCAGGTACCCAGGCCCAGCGTGCCCCCACCCCCTTCCAGCAGCAATCCCTTCCCCCTACAGGGAACAGAGTCTGTGCAGTTTTCAGTATTGGGTGTACTGGAGCCCAAGCCCATGAATCCAAAGACATCCAGCACAGAGGCCCCCCTGGGGTGACCATCGAATCCTTCACCAAAGTCTGCTACTCAGAACTATGCAATGATCTCCACACCTCTCTCCCCTTGTGGACTCTAGCACCCACAGGTACCCTGGGCAGAAGGAGGGATCAGAGAGGGCTGAGAGCCATAGGGTCAAGGGATGGAGAAGGGAGGAAGAGGGAAAAGGAGGAGAGGAAACAGAGGTGAGAACAGGAGAGGGGAAGATTGAGAGAAAAATGGAGGAAGATGTTCTCCAGGAAAAACAGGAACAAAAGGGGAGTGGAGCAGACTGGTAGAAGTAGGGGGAAAAGGGGGAGAGTGGAGATGGTAAAAGACAATGGGGAAGATGAAGAAAGACTGAGAGAACAGAGGGAGGAAGGAACAAGCTCAGAGCCTGGGCTTCCCCTGGGCCCCCCCAGCCCCACCTCCACCCTCTTTTCCTCCTCAGAGGCCCCAGCACCAGGGGGCTTACGGTGCCCGCTCTGTGTGTCTTCTTACTCCTGCCCTTCTGACGCTCCCCTGGTCACCTGCCCCTCAGGCACAACTCACTGCTACAGTGGAAGCATCCAGCTGTCTGGGGGTGAGGACCACAGGCCTGAGTGCCTCCTGGGGGTGGGGACTGAGAGCTTGGCCTCCTGAGTCTGGGCTGACATCCAGAATGCTGGTACTCTTGGCTGGGGCCAGGTTCTGGAGTAAGACTTGTCTCCCTTAGGGACCCCTGCACCCCAAGCCCATGGGTCCTTCTCTCTCACCCCATTCTATCTCTTGCTACAGGGGGGCTCTCACTTCCTCTGAGGGTCCAGGGCTGTGTTCCCTATGACAGTTGCCAGCTGCTCAGTGGGACAAAGATGATTGGACCCATTTCTCTGACGGAGAGCTGTGAGAGTGAAGGGAGCCAGGGTGAGTCAGGAGACCCCTCAGACCCTTGTTAGCCTAGGGTCATTCTCTTATGAACCCTGAATTGCATTGACCCTGGACCTCCACTTGATCCCTGTGCTCATCCCCAAATCTGACCCACCCAACATATCCCCAACCTCTCTGTAAGGATCACATGCCCATGACGTCCCTTCTAATCAATCAATGAGCATTAATTAAATATCTCCTAAGTGTCAGGCACAGTGGTAGTCACTAGTGTTACAAAGACAAAAAAGAAACTATCTGTGCCCTCAGGAAGCTTATAGTCACTCTATCAGAAAACTCAAGCATGCACATCCACATGCATGGCCGGTATGGACATAGATACAGACACAAAATAGACTAGTTATATTGGGAGAGGGGGACCAGCAGCAAGGGCCTTTCCCAAGGATTTCTCCTTCCAGCCCTCTCCAGGCCCTGGATAGCCAGTCAGCATTGACCCTTTGGAGGAGTAGGGGTTCCCAAAGGATCACAGCAGTGGGCTTGAGGGGAGATGAATCCCCAGTTAGGCCACTTCCTGCCACCTGGTGTCAGAGTCTGTATAGGCAGAGTGTAAGAGGGTCCTAACCATGGGGTCAAGGGCATAGGGAAGGCTAGCTGGTGGCCTGGAAGCTTGGACCCAGAGGGGCTAAGACACACGGGTCTCCTGATTTCCAGGGGACCTGGGACACAGAATAAACCTCCTTCTTTTTCCCTAGACACCCTAGACACTGGTCTGCTTCAAGGGGCACCTAGTTGAAGTAAGGGACAAATCAGATTTCCCCATCTTATGGAGTAGCAACAGAAGAGAGACCTGTGAGCCAGGGGAAGGATGTCAAGACACTCTGACTCTCCTGGAATCTGGTAAGGTGAAGAGGGGGCTCTGAGACTCTCCAATGCATTCTCCGCCTTCCCTTTCACCAACCCAGGCATCCCAGGCTCCCAGCTCTCAACTCAGGTAGCAACAGTTCCCATCCTTCTCACCATTTGACCAAAAGGGATACATTTATAGGCCTTCTACAGCCTCCACTGCAGGGCTAAGGCTGATCTCCCATCTCTGCAGGGGACCAAGTGGCCGCAGTGATCAGTAAAGGCTGCCAGAGAGGCCGCACTCGGGAACCGATCAACACCTGGCATGGAAGGCCCCCAGGGGTGACCATCAGCTCTGCCACTCAGACCTCTGCAATAACCTCAGCTCCACCATCCCCCTGTGGCACTCCCAACCACCCACAGGTAACCTGGGCCAGGGAGAAGGGGGGAAGGAGGGGAGAAGGAAATGGACCAGAGAGACTAAGAAAGATGGAAGCAGGAGCTAAAGGTCCTTCTTCTAAGGTCCCTCCTAGTCCTGACATTCTGTGTTCTAAGGCCCTCCCAGCCCTGACATTCCCTGTCTTAAAGCCCCTCCCAGCCCTGACATTCCCTCTTCTAAAAGCCCTCCCATCTCTCTGACATCCCTCTTCTCAGGCCCCTCCCAGCCCTGACAGCCCCTGTTCTACAGCATTCCAAGTGCTTCCCATTCATTCTAGAGCATTATTCAATCCTCCCAACCACAAGCCAAGGGACAAAGGTTTTTATTCCCTCTTAGAGCTGTTGTTGCTCAGACAGGACAAGGAGTCACACAGATCAGTCTAGAACAGAGCCAAGATGAGGAAGTAGGTCCTGGGCTCTTTCCATCACAAGCACCATGAGGATGAGGGGCCCAGACAGGTACAGAGACAGAGGGAGCAGAGGAGAAAGCAGGGGCCTCTGATGCCCCAACAAGCCCCTGACTCTCTTCCTCCCCAAACAGCTGCCCCTTCCCCTGATGGTCTCCAGTGTCCAGCTTGTGTGGCCTTGGGATCCTCCTGTTCAAACACTGCTCTTTCCCTTTGCCCAAATGGCACCTCCCGTTGTTACAAGGGACTGTTCCAGCTCAGTGGAGGTGAGAGCCATACCTAGTTCCTACTGAAGCTGGGGGTGGGGGACTGGAACATCTGGGACCCTGAAAGAACTGGGGCCAAGGGATTAGAGGGGCTGGGGGATTGGACTGTACATTGTCACATCAGGAAGCTAGGTTCCATAGCAAGTGGGGAGGGGAAATGGGGCATCTGGACTCCTGGGCCCCCAGTTCTATAGTGACAGTTCTTTCTGTGAATCTACAAACAGGAGGGCTTATAGCTGACTTGCAAGTTCAGGGCTGTGCCCCCAAAGCCATCAGAGGCTGCCATCTGCTTGGAAACACCCAGGCTTTTGGGCCTATTGCCGTGACTGAGATCTGCCAAGAAGACTCCAAGGACCAGAGCTCCCCTAAGAGCGTTACTGCCAAACCTCATAACAGGGTTTCTGCCACCACAGCCCAGGCCTGGGGAATGGCAGCTGGACTGCTCCTGGCCCTCTGGGGCTGCCTCCCATCACTCTGAGGGCCTCTGGACCTTCTGTGACCCATTAAGATCTTGAGAGTCCCCTGACCCATTTTATTATGAAAATGACCTTAAACACAAATGACTCCTCATTCCCAATTATCTCTCCCTGTATTGCCCCCCACCCTGATTCTGGAAGGGGCTTGGCAGGAAGCATGTGGAAGGATTCACTGAGACTGGAAAATACAATCCTTTCTACTGAACTGGGGCCTCAGTCTGTCTATGGTGTGATGGGGGAGGGAAAACCAAACACCATCTCCCTCCCTCCTCTTCTTCCCCCATCCCCCGCCACTGCTTTGGTTCTAGCTTAACTCCTGACAGACCAGTGACCTCTCCTCATGGAGTGGCCCCAGCTTAGTGGACAGAGCTGGGAGATCTGGGGCCAAGCCGACCTCTGACCCTGCACAAATGACTTCATCTTGGCCCCTAATGCTGAGCTGCATTCATTTCTAGGATTGGAGCCATTAAACTGAACCCCACAGGTTTCAGATGAGGAAAGTTAGGGGATGCTCCAAGCTCTCACTGGTAGTCTGCATTACAAGTGGATTGGAGCCCAGCTCCTTTGACCTGAGGGCCAGGAATTGTTCCCCTGCAGAGGAAATTTCTTCATGGAGACTTCCCCATCCAGATTAAGTCACAGTTAAAAAAACAGATGGCCCAATGAGCCAACTGTCCCCTTCTCTAGAGAACACCCAACTGCCTGAAGTGGGTTTATCCAAGACCTCATCCCTCAGTGGCCTCATCCGAACAGTGACACCTCCCCCACCCCAGTGGTCTCCTCCTCAGCGTGACCCCACCCTCTAACACTCCTCAGTGGTCTCAACCTCTCAGAGACTCGACCCCACTCCTCAGTGGTCTCATTCTTACAGTGACCCCCCCATTTCTCTTCAGTGGTCTTGATGGAATCCTAATAAAGCCGCCCTGGTTCCAATATTCTAACTTCATTATAGGCCTGGCCCTCCTGAACAGCTGGCCCACTGCACCTACCTCGCCCCCCAACCCACCCCTGCCAATGTCCTAACTTCTTTGTATATGCCTCACTGCTCACTGGAACAACAGGTGTGTCCCTGAACTCTCAGTTCCCACAGAAACAGCAGGTGTCTATGTGATGGGAACCCAGCTACTGCCTCTACCTGGTCACTGCCCCCAGACCCATTCCCACAGAAACAGGTGCGTTCTTGTACCCAACCACAATCCCATCATCCACCTAATCCAAGACAGGACCACAACAGCTAGCCAGGTGGAGGGCGGCATGACCAGAATGCTTAACCACCGAACCACAGATGGGACCCCTCCTCCATGACCCAATCCCTTAACAAACTCCACCTGCCTTTTCATATAAATGATATTCCTCTGGTCTACGTATGTAATTGCATCTTTACCCTGTAGAAACCCATCTTGCTTTCTCTCAAGTTGCTGAAATTAGCCCAATTCATGAGAGGCCTCAATCTCAATCAACACCCACACTTGGATTATCGGGGGTCTGACTCTGAATTCTTTGAGACAATTCCACCACAATACATCATGAAACAGGAACAGTTTTGGGTGGGCAAAGCCCCCACTTCAGCAATTTTTGGCATTCCTGGGTTTAAAGCACAACAGTCTTATCCTCACAGGTACTCCCCCCCCATCTCTTGTAAGTGGTCTTATACGAACAGAGATACCACCCTCCCTTCTCAGGGGTCTCATTCTCAAAGTGACTCCCCCCCCTCCCCAGTGGTCTCGTCCTCACGGTTACTCTCCCCCTCTCTCCTCAGTGGTCTCATCCTCTCAGTGACCCCCCCCCCAACACTCCTCAATGGTCTCATCCTCACAGTGACTCCCCCCCCCAGTGGTCTCATCCTCACAGTGACCCCCCCTTTTCAGTGGTCTCGTCTTCACGGTAACTCCCCTTCTCCTCAGTGGTCCCATCTACAGTGACACCCTCAATGGTCCCATCCTCACAGTGACTCCCCCCCCCAGTGGTCTCATCCTCACAGTGACCCCCCCCCCATTTCTCTTCAGTGGTCTCGTCTTCACGGTAACTCCCCCCTCTCTCCTCAGTGGTCTCATCCTCTCAGTGACCCCCCCCCGCCCCATCCTCAGTGGTCTCATCCTAGCAGTGCACTCCCTTCCCGCTGGGAGCCTCTGGCCCGTCACCCCCCATAGTAGAGGCTAGAAAGAACGCTGCGGATGACCTCGGTACCTGACTTTAAACTGTTCACCAAAACTCACTAGAGCCCTGCTCTGGCACGCACGGGTGCCAGGTGCTGAGGGTACAGAGGAAGGCATTCCGTGCCTGCCCTCAGGAAGCTTGCGCTCCACCGGGGGATGCCACAGGGGCAGTCCTCTGTTATGCTTCGGGGAGCACGTGGCCCCTGCTGCCTCGCGGGACATCGCGATTTGGAGAAGCCGAGGAGGAGAAAGCATCGCAGGCAGGGCCGGTTCAGATGAACGCGCAGAGACGCAGTGCCAAGGTCGGGGTCAGGGCCTCCCCGCCCCGCTGCAGGCTGGCGCCTCCTCTGCCAGCTCGCCCAGCAGGAACCGTGGCGTGCCAGGCCTCCCGGCCGGCGGGGCCCCAGCTGGGTCGTGAGCCCAGGTCTGCCCGACTAGAGGCTCTGGGGCCGCTCAGACCAACGGGAATGCGCTGCCGCGGGGGAGGGGGGATGGGGGGCTCAAATACTCCGGGCACGTTTGGACCGAGATGTCTCCAGATCTGAGCATCTCTGCCTGGCTGAGAGCCTCCTCCTTCTTGGATGCAGCCTCGCCCCGGGCCACGCCTCACCATCCAGACTGACCTTCTTCAGAGACACCTTGAGATGGTCCTTGTCTCCTTCCCTAGCAGCTGTCCTCCTGCACCTTTCTCTCCCTCCCTCTTCCAGCCTCCACTTCGACCTGCCTCCTTCCTGATACCCTGGAATCTCTGATCACGCTTCCCAGGACTGTGCACTTTTACTCACTAGCTGTGTCCGGGAAGCAGGGCTGCTCCTCCTTCCTCAGTGGCATTGGCAGGCTCTCCCTCTGCCACCACCACTCAGTAACCTGCCTTCAGGAGCGTTCA
>WOXC01002953.1:0-156084 GCA_011680675.1 Gymnobelideus leadbeateri | reverse complement strand
TGTTGTGAAAGACCATTTGGAGTAATTCAAAATCTGAAGCTCTGGGTTATTTAATGTTTTCCACAGCAAACTACATGATGGAATAGAAACCACGCTCATTAATTTCATAGATGACACCAAACTGAGGTTGGAAGAGGCACCTTGGAGAATAGGATTAGAATTAAAAATGACCGTGATGGGCTGCAGAGATGGCAAGAAATCCATCGAACAAGATCCAGGTGGGGCAAACTCATACTGCTGAGTCAACCAGGCAAACACAGGTTGGCAGCAGTGACTGGCCTGGCTCAAATCCCCTTTGAAGTCTTTGCTAACTACTCCAGTTCCGCCTGACCTCTCTGTCCTCTGGAATCTCACAGCACTCACTGTCCCTGTATTTAGCACATTTAGTACAGCGCTCACTGCCTTCTAGCAAAAGTTCCAAGGACCTACTGCCCTTTAAGCGGGGATAGGGATAACAGGGATACTGGAGTTATTTGACCAAGTTCCCATCTATGCAACAAGGCAACTTAGAAAACAAGCTTGCACTGAGAAGGTCCATTCACAGCATCACTGAAACAAAGATTTAGAACCAGAAGACACCTTAGCGATTGTTTAGTTGAGGGTTAGAAGGTTGAACTCAGAGTCAGGAAGATACAGGTTTGAATCCTGCTTCAGACACTTAATTATCTGTGTGACCATAGTAAAGTGGCTAAAAATGGGAATTTATAGTTCCCAGGGTTGTTTGGAGGATCAGGTGAGATGGCATAGGAAAGCAATGTGCAAACATTAAAGAGCTATGTAAGTAAGAACTATCGTCAGTCCAACCCCTTGTTTGCTAGATGCAGTTAAAGTGTCCCGAATAGATTTAAGTGATTTGCCCAAAGTCATATAGACTGAAGCAGAGTTGGTGTCCTAGCACTTATAAAAGTGAGGCACCTAACCTTATTTTACAGAAGAGGAAACAGAGAGTCAGAAAGCTGGAAGGACATGCCAGAGGTCATGCATCTTATAAGTGGAAAAGGTGGGGTTGCATTTGGGGGTGGGGAATGATGCTAAAAGTCAGTGCTCTTTCACAGAGAAGCATGCCCACAATTGTCTGAGAAGGGAAAAACAGACAGGGACCAAGGAGGAGTGTGTGAACCATACAACTACAGCCACACCAGGAACAGGGAAATCCAAGAAGTACAAGGTGTAGGAGTATGGCATCCCAGGAGGAAGTTTGACTTGCCTGGCTTGGGATCATGCTTCACATCCAGAGCACAGGCCTGTGGGCATGCAGTCTGCAACACTTCTGAGAGTAGACCAGAACCAGATTGAAATGTACTTGGAAAATAGTTAACAAATGAAGTGAAAATTCAATAGAATATAGGAAATGTTAATATGTGGTTTTCTAAGTCAATATGTGGCTTGCAAGGATCCTTATGTCCTGTTCAGTGGCCCTATTTTGATTTGAATTTGACACCACTGATGCAGAGGATGGACAGATTACATCCCTCTCATCTGCTGGGCAGTTGTGAGCTAAAGTTAAGTGGGGGATTTATCTTTTCTTTTATCTTTCTCTAATCTTCCCGACTGGTTTGCAGGCAAAGACCATTATCTCTCTTTTTTTTTTTAAACAAATGCTTTATTAACTTCTGTTTTACATCATTCATTTCCGCCAGATTTTGAGTTACAATCATTTCCCCCCCATTATTCCCCTACCCAACCTCCCAGAATAGTAGTCCCACAAGATATCACTTCCTCCAATCTGCTCTCTCCCATACCTTCTCCCATACCCCCATCGACTTTTCCATTAGAGGAAGGTGAATCTTTGTGTCCCAATGCCTGCACATCTTATCTCCCTATTACAAGCGAAAGAGTATTAATAATAGTATTTATATATATTTGAAACATTTAATGTTATGACCTCATTCAGATCCATTTCCTTCCTCCCTTGTCACCCATTCCTTCTTGAGAAGTAATCAGTATATGTTGTACATGTCTAGCTATGCAAAACATTATCATAGTAGATATATTGTACAAGGCTGCTTATAATTCCCTCCCACTCATCCCACCCCCACCTGGTCCATTCCCTACATGATCCTGTCCCTCTTCTATAGTGGGTACTTCCAACCTCCCCTCCCCCCAAGGATGCCCTCCCATCCATCATCCCTCCTCTCATCCCCCTTCCCCCTATCCTGCTGCAGGTTGAGATATCCCATTTAGTATGTATGTCATTTTCTCCCTGAACCAAATTCAATGGGAATGTGGTTTTGCCTTTTTAGCCTTCCTTATTCTCCCCCTCCTTTGCAACCACTTCCCCTTGCTTCTTCTACATGGGATAGTTTACCCTACCTGTCTCTCCCCATCTCCTCTTGCCACTTTCCTCTCTCACCTCATAATTTCATCCCTTGAGTATTCTCCCTTCCCAACAAATTCAACCTATGCCCTCTATCCATATATAACTGTAACCATATACACACACATTCACATATGTATTCATATGACCACACCCCCTTCTTCCATTATTTTCATAGTGAGAAAGATATCATCAGTCACAGTTATTGCTTTTCCATATAGGAATGTAAATAGTTCAACTTTGATAAGTTCCTTTTGATTTCTTTTCCCTGATTACCTTCTCAGGCATCTCTTGCTTCTTGTGTCTGGATGTCAAATTTTCTATTCAACTCTGGTTTTTTCCTCAAGAATGCTTGAAAGTCCTCTATTCCACTGAATGACCATATTTTCCCCTGAAACAAAATACTCAGTTTTGCTGGGTAGGTGACCCTTGGGTTCATTCCCAGCTCTTTTGCCCTCTGGAATATCATATTCCATGCCCTTCAATCCCTCAGTGTAGAAGCTGCCAGGTCCTGTGCTATTCTGATTGTGTTTCCACAATGTTGAAATTGTTTCTTCCTGGCTGCTTGTAGTATTTTCTCCTTGATCTGGGGATTCTGGAACCTGGCTATAATATTCCTGGGAGTTTTCTTTTTGGGATCTTTTTCAGGAGGTGATCTGTGGATTCTTTCAACCTCTATTTTGCCCTCTGGATCTAAAACATCAGGGCAATTTTCCTTGAGAATTTCTTGAAGGGTGATTTCTAGGTTCTTTCTTTGATCATGGCTTTCAGGTAGTCCAATAATTTTTAAATTGTCTCTCCTGGATCTATTTTCCAGGTCAGTGGTTTTTCCCATGAGATATTTCACATTGCCTTCTAATCTTTCATTTGTTTGGATCTGCTTAACAGTATCTTGATTTCTCATAAAGTCATTAGCTTCCATTTGCTCCAGTCTAACTCTGAAGGAATGAATCTCCTCAGTGAACTTTTGAGATTCTTTTTCCATCTGGCAAATTCGACTTTTTAAGGCATTCTTCTCCTCATTGCCCTTTTGGGCCTCCTTTGCCATTTGAGTTAGTCTATTTTTTAAGGTGTTGTTTTCCTCAGTCAGGCTGTTGACCCTCATTTCATACTTTTCCTGCATCCTTCTCATTTCTCTTTCCTATTTTTCCTCCACTTCTCTTATTTGATTTTTAAAGTCCTTCTTAAGGTCCTCTATGGCCTGCAACCCGCTCATGTTTTCCCCTGGGGCTTTTGGAGCAGGACTTCTGACCTCACAGTCCTTTTCCCGCTCTATGCCCCCAAAATAGGAGTCTAGGGTTGCATTTTTCTGTTTCCTTTGCCTTGGCATGTTGCCACTTAATTGCTTGACTTTTGGGCTTGTTGCCACACTATGGCTTTAAGGCCAGATAGAGGAATTTTCGTCCCGAACGTGTGGGGGGCAACTTCCGTTTCTGGCAAGCTGTAAACCCACCCACAACTTCCACCTAGATCACAATCCAGATCCAGGGAGGTTAAAGCAAGAGCGATTACCCCCCAAGACTGATCGCTGGATCTCCCCACGATTTGTAGGCTGGGAGCCGGAAATGCCTCTGAAAACTACAAAATGGCGTGTCTCCTCAGCGGCTTCTAGCCCCCAGGGGAGGGAGCTGACGCATTCCCCAAATACAGGCCCCAAAGTCCATAGGACACTAATCTCTTACTTTGTCCTAGGCAAGTCTATGTTGATAATTTTGGAGTCTCCACAGTTCCTGGTGTTCTGGGGTTCCTCCAGCCGGCTGCTGGCCCTGCCGCCCTGGGGCTAAAACCTCGGCTCACGTGGACCTGGGCTCGGCTCGGCTCCTGCGCTCTGCATTCTGCACGCTGCCGGCTCCCAGACCGCTGCACTGGTCCTTCCTGCAGGGCTGCTGGGCTGTCCTCAGCGGGAGGTTAGCTTCTCTGTGTCGTTCTGTGGGTGCTGGGGCTCCAGAAGTTGTTCACAGTCCTTTTTTACATAGTTTGTGGGGAATCTGGGGGCAGAGAGGCTTGGAAGAGCTGTTTCTACTCCGCCATCTTGGCTCCGCCCCCCCAAGACCATTATCTCTTACAGGTTGTTATAGTCCTCAGAACCCCTGGCATAGGGTTTTGGACATAGTAGTTGCTTAACTAATGCTTGTTGATGGAAGGAATGATAGAAAAAGATCATGTTTTCATAGTGGGCTAAATGCTGTACATAAGTCAACAAACTAGTTACCACAAATCATCTTTGTTTTCTTAGGGATTTTCCTTTGATAAAAGTGATCTGGAAATGCCTTGAGGGAACAAGAATGTTGTCTTTGATTTCTTCTGTATACATCCTATTATTGTTATTGTTGTTCAGTCCTGCCTGACCCTTTGTGACCCCATTTGGAGTTTTCTTGGCAGGGATACTGGAGTGTTTTGCCATTTCCTCCTTCAGCTCATTTGACAGATGAGGACATTGAGGAAACAGGGTTAAGTGACTTGCCCAAGGCCACCCAGCTAGTAAGTGTCTCAGGCCAGATTTGAACCCAGGAAGATGAGTCTTCCTGATTCCAGACCTAGTACTCTATCCACTGAGCCACATAGCTGCCCCATATATATCCTATACTTTCCCTACTATCTACTTCTACCCTTTCTACTTCTACCCCTTCCTGCCATTACCTGATTTTCCCCTGTTAATTGGAGGCTGAGCTCAAATATCACTCCCATGAAGCCCACCTTGATCTATCCTGTCATGAATTCCCTCCTCTGTTCCTAGCATTCTTTTATGCACTAATAAACATCTACTAAATTCTCCTTTTGCTCCCTAAAGACAAAGGATCACATTTAATTTAATCTTTCCATGTCCTCTAATACCATATATAATTAGCTGAAACCATAGCTAATAAATCCAATCCATCCACTAGTTGGTTAACTATACCTTAGCTCCTTTCTCATCCTGGAACTTCATTCAAAGCCTGGGCCCTTCCTACCTCCCTCCACCTTGCCAGTTCTCTTTTCTCCTCAGTGAGTTTCTTCTTGAGGACCTCCATGTTGGGGATAGGCCAAGGCTGCCCTCCCTTTCCTGACTGTGCCTCTAACTCTCTTGGACTTTGCCACCATGCCTGATTAACTAACTTCTTCCCCTGAACTTTTTTCAACTCTTTCTAAATTTATCTCCCCCTGTTAGAATATAAGCTCTTTGAGGGCAGGGATTGTTTGATTTTGTTTGTTTGTTTTGTTTATAATTGTATCTCTAGTATTTAGCACAGTGCTGTATAGTTAGAATATAGTAAGTGTTTAATAAATATATTTTTGACTATTAGATTTTTGTTATTGAACTCAAAAAGGACTTTTCAAAATTCCAATTTAAGTATGTACATCTCCTTTTCCCCAAACCATTTGAGATATCAACACTATTATTAGAACACTCTATCAGTTGGTTTTAAGTGTAGATTTTTCAATAACATCAGATTCTATAGCTTTTTCTCATTTCAGATTTAAATAACACCCCATTTTCTCTCTTATTTCATCTAATCTTTTAGGACAGAAATTAATTCTCATGATTGTTCTATACTGATCTGCCAATACATTGTCATGTTACATAGGTATTGAGGATATCCTAAAAATCTTGTTATTGAAAAGAACTGAAATCTTTGCATAGAACTATCCAAATTCATTTCTAATTTTATTTGGTGTAGTCCTGACATGTCAAATGGAGTCAAGCATAGTCAACAAATATTTATTAAGCACTCAGATCTTCAGTGCATTTTGTGGGCACTGGTGGTTTGCCTGTTTTAGTGGTCGGAGCCATATGGACATTGTTGAATCTTTTCTGGCAGGCAGGCTATTTCTATTTCTGATTTGTACTGATGTATACTGTCTTTTTGTGGTATCAGAACAAGAAAGAGTACCATTCCACCTGCTTTCTGCTGTATCAAACTGATCATTGAGATGGTTTTTCTGTAGGTCCAAGTTGTATCTATCACTTAGGTTTCCTTACTTTGCCATTCCCCTTCCCATATACCCTGCCTGCAACCCTTTTACTGATAGTTTTGGGTCTGAAGGGGGGGTATTTATTCTTATTGCTGTTGTTGTTGTTGCCATTCTAAATATAGGAAAACTGAGTCACAGAAAGGTTGTAACAATGAAAATTTAACAACCAGCTCTAGCATGCCAGCATAAGCTAGTTCCAATATATCTCTTCTTGACTCCCAATCTTTCCACTATAAATTAAAGACTTATCTTATAAGACTCTGGGAACAAGATGTTTTAAAAAAATAATAAGAGCCAGATTTTTATGTCATTTTTTAGGTTAACAAAGAGCTTTATGTATATTGTCTCATTGGATCCTCAAACATCCCTGTGCTATTATCCTCATTTTACAAATGATGAGACTGACGCAAATAGAGGTTAAGTGACTTGTCTAGGGTCACACAATCAATAAATGTTTGAAGTGGGATTTGAACTCAGTTCTTCCTGACTCTGAAGTTGAGAATTTTATCTGCTGAGTCCTAGGAATCTTCAAATGCCAGAACTGGAAGAGATCTTGAGGGGTTTTCTGATTCATCCCTCTGCTTCCAGGTGGGACCTCACCTAAACCATCTCACACAGATAAAAATAGAAATTACTAGCTGTGTGACATTGAACATATCTCTTCAACCTCCTTTTCCTAATCAAGCAAGCAGGGATAAAGATACTTGCACCTCTAAATGTTATAGGGCTATTGCGAAGACTTTTTTTTGTCTGTGTGTAAATTGTAAAGTACTATATATTATAGTGAGCTATTATGATCTTTGAGAGACAGTGTTATTTATTGCAATGGTGTCAAACTCAAATAGAAAATGGTGACCACTAAATTGCAATTAAGGGAAGCTAGGTGGCACCATAGTGCACAAAGGGCCAGGCCTGGAGTCAAGATGTCTCATTTTTTTGAGTTCAAATCCATCCTCAGACACTTATTAACTGAGTGAACCTGAACAAGTCACTTAATCCTACTTACCTCAGTTTCCAAATCTGTAAAATGAGCTGGAGAAGCAAATGGCAAACCACTCTGTGTCTTTGCCAAGAAAACCCTGAATAGGCTCACAAAAAGTCAGGCAAGACTGAAAAGGTTGAACAACAAACAACAACAAAACTGAAAGAAAACCTGCAGGCAGCATATTGACTTAGAAAACCACATATTACCATTATCTACGTTCTATTGTATTTTTAGTTATTTTGCTAAATATTTCCCAATCACATTTTAATTTGGTTGGTGTCCACTTGGGGATGTTGCTGGCTCCAGTGTTCAGGCTGTGAGTCTGATATCTCTGATGTATTGGGTACAGGACTGGTCTCAGAGTCAGGGTGGACCTGGGCTCAATTTCTACTTCTGACCCATGTTGGCTATGTGAACTGCTATACAATTGGCTCTAGATTTATGTCCTATGCAGAATAGTCCAGTGGAATTACAAGTGACTGTACAGGATGATTATGCAAACTGGAGTTTATGGCAGAAACAACAAAGCCTAAATATACCTTTAGGATTTTGGTCCAGGAATTCTCCTTCATTTGGAGTGTAGTATACACCTTTCAAAAAGCAGTTATTAGCTATGTATTGGGCTTTGGTAGACACTGAATAACTGATTCTGAGCCATGAAGTGACATTAAGACCTGAAATCCTGATTATGATCTGGATAATGAGTACCCCAGCTTCTCACAGAATTGGACGTGACCAAGAAACCAGCATAATTAAATGGAAGTGGTATATTCAAAATAGGGCTAAAACTGGCAAAAGTGGAGTTTCCACCCTACATGAATCTGTAGATAGCATCGATACTGAGGGACACGATACATCCCCTGAACCAAGGCATCAGTTGGTACAGTCCTTGATAAGATGGAATGATGGATATGATGGGCTAACTGAAGAAGAGAAGAAACATGCATGGTTTGCTGATGGGACTGCAAAATATTTGGGCTAGAAAAGACATTAGAAAGCAGTAGCCTATAACCCATGTGCTAGAAAGACTTTGGAAAATATTGAGACAGGTAGAAGTAGTCAATATGCTGAACTTATGGCAGTACATCAAACCATCAAAACAGAACAAGGAGGATAGTGTCATATATTCACTGAATTGTGGGTAGTAGCTAATGGGTTAGCTACATGGATGCCCATGTGGAAAAATCAAAATTGGGAAATTCATGGTAAACAAGTCTGGTGCAAAGAATTATGGGAAGATATGTGGGATATGTCTCTGGTTATTGATTTGTCACTTTTTCATGTAGATGTTCATGTGGCCCTCACCACACCAGAATGTGAGTATAATGCTCATGCTAATCCACTAGTGAAGATTGTTACTGAACATGTTGTCCCTACTTTGACAACAACTGATGATCAGCTATTAGCAAAATGGGTCCACCAAACAGCTGGCCACTTAGGAGTCCAGGCCACACACCAGTGGGCACAAGATTGAGGTATCAGTATCTCTCATTCATTGTTAAAACAGATAGAAGAAGAATGTCATATATGTCAATCAGAAAAAGAGCAAACTCTTCCTCAGGTAGTAACTGGGGAGATAGTAAGGGGAAAAGTCCCAGTACAAATCTGGCAAATAGATTATATTGGTCTTCTATCCTAAGAAAAAGGATGCAAATTTATGGGTACTTGTGTTGACACCTATTTGGGTATGCTGGTGGCTTGTCCTTATAAGAACACAACCCAGAAAAACACCTGTAAAACTCTAGGTCACATAAATCTATATTATGGAACCCCAATGCAGATTCAAAGTGGTAACGAGTCACATTTTAAAGGTCATGAAATGAAGAGATATTATATATTAAATAATATAGAATGGATATATCATATTCCATATTATCCACAAACATCTGGGTTAATTGAAAGAATGAATAGATATTGAAAGAACATTTAAGGAAGTTAAGTTCTAATAATTTGTATCAACATTGGAAAGATAATTTGTTCATTGCTTTATGTAATTTGAATAATAGACCATTAGGAGAAAGTGTGCCTCTAGCCAGAATGATGACCTCAAATCTGCAAATTAGAAAATAGCAGACACATAAGATCCCAAATATTGAGTACTGGACTGTGAGGCAAGAGGTCCCAGCACCGTATCCAGGAACACCTGCTTTGGCAGGATATGATTTACATGGTTTAGAAGACTTTTGGTTGGATAGAAAAGAAATAAGAAACATCTCTACTGGGATATGTATGAGAATCTCTACAAATCATTTTGGATGGATATCACCTAAATCAGGTTTAGTAGTTCAAGGTATATAGGTATTGGCTGGAGTAATAGATTCTAATTACCAAGGAGAAATTACTGTAACATCTTAAAATTTGGGTGAAGAACCCATATAGTTTTGTAAAAAATGATAAAATAGTTCAAGTGATTATTATTCCTAGTCAAACAATACCACTTGTGAAAACTGACCCTCTTCTGAAATAACAATCAGAGGAACTAAATAATTTGGTTCTACTAATAGAATAAAATTGGGAGCTAAAGTATGGGTAAAGTGGAAACCAGATGATGTTCCAAAGGCTGCAGAGATTATAGCACGTGGGAAAGACAATACCGTAGCTGTTGTTTATTCAGGAGAAAATAATTGTCAAATTATACCCTTAACTCACGTATTCTATCATGAATGGGGTTATGATAGTGAGTTCATGGTCTCTGGAGGCACGGCTGACCCTATATTTGTTTCTTTTTGACTGTTAAACTTGTTTGCAAGACTTGTTTTCTGCAGGATTGGTATCTTCCACCTGCAAATGACTGATTGCTTAAGCTGGATGTCACCCCCTGTCCATGACTGTGATGTGCCACCTCTGGATCTGGAGATGACTGAGCTCCAGATGCCAGCTAAAGAACTGACCTTTCTAATGGGACCTTCTGGACCTGGCATTGACCAAACTCTGGATGACAGCTAAAGAACTGAATTCTCGAATGGAATGTCTTGGGGGCAGGGACAGCTCTACATCCAATTTCAGCTTGAAGTAGCTTTGGAGAAGAGACCTTCACCCCTTACTTCAAGATTTTGAGCCCCATTCATTTGACGGGGGAAGGATGGTGTGCTTGGGTGGGCCCAAGCCCCCACCCTAAGCTATTGTTTTATGTGCAAAGTTTTTCTATTATCCCTGCTAAACTGTTTCAAAGTTCTGTTGACACCATTTTCCACCAGTTATCCCTAAACTCTCATTTATTGTTAATGTATTTTTTCTATGTAAGGGACATGAAAGATCTTGGGGCCAAATGTAATGGGAATGGGAATTTGAAGACCTTCCCTGCTTTGAAAGTAAACTCTGCCCCCAATAGGCTGAATGTAATCACATGGAGCCTGTGGTAGAGGGAATTTGCTAAAGGGTTCAGCAGAGCCTATAGGAAGCTTCCCTGCTGTGAAGATAAACTCTATCCCCTAATAAGCTAAATATAGTCACATGGAGCCTGTGGTGGGAGGTGTTTGCTGAAGGAAAGCAGAGCCTACAGGAAGCTGGTAGTCAGAGCTAGCAAGGTGGTGGGGGAGAGAGGATGCTCAGGCAAGAAGTCAGATAGGCTTGTGAGTAGAAATTGATCTTGTATTGGTTTGTGGGAAGGCTGAAGGATGCTATGGCTCTCAGTGTTGTTATGTCTTCTGAATATCTTTGGTACTATGATGGAATTGGCTTACTGGTTTTGGAATTCAGTTTTCTGGTGTCTAAATAAATGTTCTGTCCTCTACCCGGAGAATCTGGTATATTTTGCAATCAAATGTCATGCAATATTTATAGTCATGGTCTTTATTGTGATCATGGGTGCTGTAAATATTGCATTGGTAGTACAATAGTTATCATAGAGGGGAGGTGAATTATTAATGCAAATTAGTAGCAGATATGGCAATAGAACCCAGGTCTCCTGACTCTCAACCCTGAGCTCATCTCACTGCACCAGATTGATGGATGTTATCAGCTAGGATGTCAGAGAGCAAAGAACAATTTATGGCATTTTAGTACCAAAGGTTGTACCCTCCAATGAAATTTTAAGATGGATGCTTCTAAAGAAAGCTTTTTAAAGGTTCTTAAGGGGCCTCCAAGGTCACAGGTGTTGGCCACTGGCTTCACTCTTGCCAGGACATTTTTGGGGAAGGATGGTCCATGTACCTGTTATTCACATGTTGCCTCCTCTATAAGAACATAAGCTTCCTGAGGGCATGGGATATTTTTTGTCTTTGTATTTTCAGTGCTTAGCACAGTGGCTGGAACAGAGTAAGAACCTAATAAATGTATTGACTAACTAAAGATGAGGATTATCCTAGTGATAATTCCATCTCTTGTGCCTGGCAGAATGCAGGGCTGTGGGCATGAAACCAACCAGGTGATCTCTGGAACCAGCTATGTTCTAAGAGCAGCTCTTTCTTATCCAGTTCCCCTCCTATTTCCTCCCTATCTCTTCACTGGCACATTTGCAAGTATTCTCTGGGACCCAAAAGGAGAAAATTGAAAGGAGCATAAAATCATCAAGTCAGAGAAGATTATAGCTAGAATGGATCTCAGAAATGACCTTTTCATGCTCTTCATTTTGTGTAAGAGGAAACTGAGGCCCAGTATAAATGCCAAGAAGAGGCATTGAGTAGGTAACCTCATTTCAAGCATGATTAAGTGGATGGGTTACTAGGCTGGCAACTAGGAGACCCATGTTCTGACCCTGATTTATCTAAAAACTGTGTGATCTGAAGGGAAAAAATACAACAAATATTTAACAAACACGTTTTGTCGGGGCATTGGGCTAGGAATGAAGGGAAATGTGAAGTTATATGAGACTGTCCCTGTATACAAAGAGCTTGCAGGTTAGTAGAAAGATAAAGTACTAGATAAATACAGTGAGACTTATATGACAGACGCCTCCTAGAACCAAAACGAGGTGCCATGTGGGGTTTGAGGGAGAAGATCCTCAAAGACCAAGGCAGGGGTGGGGGGGTCAGAGAAGTTTTCCTAAGACAAAGTAACATTTGATTTGGGATTTAAAGGATGGGCAGGGATTCATTAAATAGGGTAGGAGAGAAATGGCGTTTCAGAAAGAAGGAATAGCCAGTGCAAGAATATGGAGGTGGGAAAGCAGAGGTTAGGGGAGCTAGGAGGTCATTTGATTGTCTTATAAGCATTTAGCACTTACTTCCTATGTCTGAGGAACTGTGTTAGGTGCTGGAGATAAGACAAAAAGGAAATAATTTCTGTTCTCAAGGAACTTATATTCTATTTCTGGGAAAAAACACATAACCAAATAAGTATATTCAAAATATATAAATATGTAGATGATATATACATATATGTTTGGCTTCATCCATACTCCACACGTATATACATTTATAAATATATAGTCATCATTGGTTCTTTTAAATATGTATGTATATATGTACATGTATGTATATGTACATGATACATGTATGAATTATATATTATATAGTGTCTATATATGTATATATAGTATGTATATGTATGTGTATATACTCACAATTTTTTCACATGAACTATTTGTGCCTGACATATAGTAGACTTTTCCAAGCTCATATTGGCTTGATAAGCTACAGTCTGACACACTTTACCTTAATTGCAACATAGTGATGTCATTTAATCCCTTTTGAGAACAAAGGACAACAATCAACAGAGCATATGTGTATACACAAATATATGTATACATATATAAATATACATACATGCACATGTGTGTATATATGTATATGTGTAATATAAATAAAATATAAATATAAATGTAGTATAAATACAATATAAAACACAAAGTAATTTTGGTGGGGAAGGCAGGGAAGGCATTAGCAAATGAAGAGATCAAGATAGAGCTCCTGCATGATATGACATTTGAACTGAACCTTGAAGGCATCTAGGCATCCTGCCAGCTAGAGTCGAGGAAGGGAACATGTTCAAGGCAAAGGAGGCCACCTGTATCAAGACATGGGACTGGGAGACAGAATGCCTTTTAAGGGGAATGTCAGGGAGGTCAGCTTGACTAAAACATACATTTGCATGAAAAGGAATAATATGCAATAATCCTGGAAGGGTAGGTTGGAGCCAGATTTTTAATACCAAACAAGAAGAAGCTCATATTGTATCTCAGAGCAAGAGGGAACCACTGGAACTTTTTTTGAGTGTGGGAGTGACATGGGTGGGCTTGTGCTTTAGGAATATCCATGTGGCATTGGAAAGGGAGAGAGGCTGGAAAATTGATGACAAGAGTTGGAATGTTCGGCCAGATTGTAGAGCATTTGGAGGGGCCCAATGTGAGAAAAAGCTGGATTGAGGGTGTTCGATTGTGACGGTAGAGAAATTGTAAGTTTACTTGGTAAGTAACAGGGAGTCTCTGAAAGCTTTTGAGTGTAGTGACATCAGACTTGTGCAACAAAAAGATTGTAAAGATCCCTTTCAATTCTGCTATTCTTGGTTTATTTCTTGAACTCCCTTCTAGTACTAACATTTGCTGGTTCCAGGACAACAGAAAAGGGAGGAACTTGGTGTGACTAGAGGTTGGAAGGAGGGATTTGGTGGCCATTTAGCTCTACCCTAAATCTACATGAGGATAGGTTATAGAATTTGCCCTCAGTTCCTTCAGTCTGGATTTCAGTCCTTTGGCTTCAGTCTATCTGCTATCTTGCCTCTTGATAAAGAGGGAAACACTTTCCCCAGCTTGTTAGAAAATCAGTTCATGGGTATGTTTTTAGAGTTCCTGTAATCAAGGAATTTACAGTCATGTTGAGTAAATTGATGACTTTCCTCCCTCTCCTGGCTCCGATTCTGACTTTCTGGACTTGGCCACTATGCTTCAGCTACTTTCTCACCCTGGAAGTTCCCTCTTTCCCTGTGGCTTTCTCACTCTGGAAGGTCCTACCACCCCTGCAACTAGCTCCCTCTTCTCATTAATGAGTTCATTTCAGAACCTTTACCTTGAGGAAGGGCTCAGTCTAGCAGACACTTTCCATTTATCTTCCATGTCTGCCTCTGCCTTCCTGAACTTTGCCATCATGCCTTTGTGGGGGTACCTTTCCCCCTTCCCACCTTCTTAGCTTTTTATTATGTGCTGTCTTCCCCCATTAGAATGTCAGCTCCTTGAGAGGAGGCACCATCATTTTTTGTTCTTGTACTTGTAGCTCCACTTGGCATTGAGTAAGTGATTAATAAATTTGTTGAATTTTTGAGACAATTAGAGACCAATAAATTATCAAATGAGATAACATATGCAAAGTACTTTGTAAATCGTAAAGTGCCAAATAAGAGGGAACTTTTATTATTAATATAATGCTTGAGTGGTGCAGATTACATATGTCGTTGCATAAAATATATAAACAGACACTAATCTAGCCTGGCATTACCGAGAGCAATAATAGCTCACATTTCCATAAAAAGTGTCCATTAAAGTTGCCAGAATTCTTGCCTTATAACACTCCACTGAGGCAGGTGGGGTCAGTATTACTATCTCTTTTTACAGCTGAGTGAACTGAGGCTTCAGTAGTCTTAATGATTTGACTAAGGATTGTAGGATTGTTGATCTAGAGCTGAAAGGGACCCCAGGGGGCATTTAGTGCAACCCTATAATTTTATAGATGAGAAAATTAAGGCTTAAGGAGATTAAATGATTTGTCCCCACTTTGTAGAGATAGAGTAAGCACCAGAGACAGGATTTGAATTGAGGTCCTCTGAGAGCTGATGCCATTTCCACTGCATCATGATACAGATAATAAACTGGGATTTGAACTCAGCTCTCTTCTGACTGCAAATCTAGTTTTCTTTCAATTGCACTAAACTGCTTCTTTGGCCAATTGTTTTTCAGTACTGTCCGACTTCCTGACCCCATTTGGGGTTTTCTTAGCAAAGATACTGGAGAGGTTTGCCATTTCCTCTTCCAGCTCATTTTACAGATGAGGAAACTGAGGCAAACAGGGTTAAGTTACTTGCCCAGCATCACACAACTAGTAAATCTCTGAGGTCACATTTGAACTCAGGAAGATGAGTTTTCCTGACTCTAGGCCAGGCCCTCTATCCACTGTACCACCTAGCTTTCCCAAGCTGCTTCTAGGAACAGGTAGAAGCCTATTGGTATGATTTAAGGGACATGGGAAAGTCCTCTCTTCTCTTAAATATCTCCTCCACATAGCTAAACATTCTCAATTTTCTTTTGTGATAGACCTGATTCCCACCAATTAGGGATTCATCTAGTTGAGCTTGCTTTTAAAGTGAAGATTCCTCTGGGAGGACAATCAGTAATTCACACCTCATTGTGAATTAGTGTAATCATTGCTTTCCTGCTAATAGCTGAGGGAAGACAGGGCAGAACCCAGAGAGGACTAAATAAGTCCCTTGGGAGAAGGAACATTTTGGTGGGGGGGAGGGGAGTTTGGGCAGAGAATGAAGAAAAGGAATCAGAAGGGCAGACACTTTTGAAGCATGGGACTCGGTGACATTTGAGGAGGTGACAAGGAAGGAAAGGGGCACCAGGAAGTAGAAAGACTATCAAAGGATCACCTTATCCTGCCCCACCATTTTATATACTTGGTGCTAACTGTGTCAAAGAAGGGAGGGTACCCTGTGGACTGGAGTAGTCAGGGCAGCTTCATGAAGGAAGGATTTGGGATGGAGACTGAAAGATGAGGAGGAGATTTCTATTCTACCAAGAACATGGAAGGAAATTTTAAAAAATGAGCATGAGGACCAGCATCTTGCGGAAAAGAATATTAATTGGTTCTATTACCCAGGGCAAAGACCTTCCCTTATCGGAACCTTAGTTTTCTCATCTATAAAGATGAGGGCATTGGAATGGGTAATCCATTAGATTTTTTTCCATGGCTGACATTGCATGGTTGATTCTATCATTGGCAGTTCTGGGAAGGAGGAATGAATACTCCACTGGGGACAGATCTATGACTGCCATCACTGGCACCAATAGTGAACAATGCCTGCTGTTAGGAGGAGTGACATGGCCCAAGGCCACCAATAGCCCCCCATCACCTATGTTTGAAACCATTACTATGCCAGGGGCTGGCAGATTTGTAATTTTCTACGGAACCTGGTGAGAATGAAGACATTGAAGGAGTCGACTTCTCCTAATGACCTTCCATAAGGAACCCAAGTTAGCTTTCAAAGCTGCCATGTCCCTCACCCACCCTGGGAATGATTCAAGTCTGTAATTCTGGGAACTGAACTGCTACCACCCCCGCTCCCTCCCCAATAGTGATGTTGAACAAGAATTTTGAAAGGAGGCTGATGAATAATTTTTGGCAGAGAAGGCCCAGTCTTAGGGTGAACATGTGGCTGAAGGACAGTTCTTGTGTGTCTTTAATCACTTCAGGAACTGTTTTTGCCAAGGATGTGAGAGAGCTGGCTCCAGGAATACCCTCCAGAGACCATCAGACCCTGGAGGATAAATGTTGATGACATCTTGAAGACAGGACATTCTCCTGATCATTATTTCCCTAGGGGATAGCCTGGAGTAATACCAATTATTTTCCTCTTCTTATAACCTGAGAGTGTCCTGAATTAACTCCTTTCTGGCTTGTCTCCCTCTAATCTGCTTGCTGATCCTGGATTTAGATGGAGGCCTTTTACTACATGGGTAGGGACCCTCTTGGACAGTTGGGTACTGGGTATCTGGTCCTGGTACTCTCAAGGTCTCTCTGGGCATTGTTTTCTGCCTTCCAGTAGTACAAAGGCAACCTTGGATAATCAGGGACTGATGTGAACCCTGGTAAGGCGGTCTCAGAGGAGAAAACCTATTTTGAGTCAGTGACACTAATCAGAAATATATAGCTCAGACACTCTCATGTCCTACTTACAGTCTGTTCCTTAGGTATCCTGGTGCCCCACGTGCTCAAGCTGGTTTTTCTCTCATTCTCTCTCTGTCTCTCTGTCACTCTGTCTCTAGCTGTATGTCTCCCTCACCCTTTATCTTCTCTTATCTCTTTCTGTCCCTCTCTTCCTCCCTCCCTCCCTCTCTCCCTCTCTCTCTCTCTCTCTCTCTCTCTCTCTCTCTCTCTGTCTGTTTCTTTTTATCTATTACTTTTCCACCTATGCTTGCAAGCATTTGTTTCTTTTTCTTTTTGTTTGTTTGTTTGTTTGCTTTTTGTAGGGCAATTGGGGTTAAGTGACTTGCCCAAAGTCACACAGCCAGTAAGTGTGTCAAGTGTCTAAGACTGGATTTGAACTCAGGTCCTCCTGATTCTAGGGCCAGTGCTCTATTCACTGGCCATCTAGCCACTCCAGCAAGCATTTGTTTCTTGTAGGCTGTTTCTGGACCTCTTTGTGCTCAGGTTCTCTCTGTCTCTCTCTCTGTCTATCTCTGTCTGTCTCTCTGTCTCTGTCTCTCCCCTTCTCTAATGCCCCCTGTTCAAGTCTCATCGACATTAAAATCTTTTTAGGGGGCACATGGAGACCCCATAATCCTTGCCTCTCCCCAAAAGTTCTGGATTAGGGTTTATTCTCCAAGTTTGTAATTGTATGGAGAAGAGAGGGAACCCTTAAATTATTGTTGTTATTATTTAGTTGGCAGTGGGAGACTCAGAGTATCTCAGATACTGGATTTATTTTTTTGGAAGGTAAGGAAAGGCGATACCATAGGATTATGAATCATGAACACCATAATCCATGAAGAACCTATGATGAAACAAAGAATTTATAGTGTATAGAAAGTGTAATTAAGAATCTCATAGAAGAAGTAGTTAATGGGTTGCCTCCTTAACCATTAACACTGGTTAAGGAGGTGCCCATATAAATGAGAGCACAGATACCTGGGAAGGTCCAAGCATTCATTCATGGGAGAAGAGAAGAAGGCCATGCATCCTTGGATCAGGGCCAGGTGGTACCAGGGAGCAGATGGAGGTTTTCCTAGAGTCTGAGGGTGCTTTTGGTACTATTAGTGGGATCGGGAGAGGGAAGAATAGCAGTCTGGTGCCCTGGACCTCTATCTTGTGGCCTGTCGTTCTAGGAATTTGGCCAGTGTGCTCAATGGAGGCTGTTCTCTCCTGTCTGGCTGCCTAAGATGCTGGCAGTCAGGGTATTCTAAAGGTCCAGAATGGCTGGTGAGGCTACTCCCAGGGAGGCATTTTCCAGATGGCCCTGAGTCATCTCTCCAGTTGGCTCTTTGTTTCCATCTTGCTTGGCTTTCCTCTGGTATCCTTGCTGCCCTCATACTTGGCTTCTCCCCATAGCCCCAGAAGGCATTTTGAATGGGCCTTTGATCTCTTCTGGTTTCTCTTGTTGGGCTATGAAGATCTCCTTTTTGAGTCTGCTTGGACCTGGCTGACCTGAATTAGAGCTAGAATTCCATGCATCCCAAGAGGGTCTGGACTAATCTCTTGCCAGTGTGGATGAATGTATTGGCTCTTGAATCAGTCCTTCCCTTTTTCTTTGGTTGGGAAGTTCAACAAAGGAGAGCCCATATGTACATGAGCATGCATGTATACATACACACACAGTATAATTGGCAAAGAAATAACTAAATCAATGACCCAGCGACAAGTCTCAGCGAATTGCTGAGCCTTGAACAATTTCTAGCTCGACTGATGAAGATCCCAAATAATTTCCATTCTAATCTATGTTGCTTGACTTCTAAAAAGGTAATTGCTCCTGTGGTGACGGGCGTCCTTTCTGCATGCAATTTATGACTGTGGTTAGGCTTCCTTAAAAGTATGAAATAAAGAAAGCCCTTGAATTATTACTCATCCATTTTCCCCTGAGGTCCTGTGTAACTGGCATCTATCTCCAGAAAGATGTGGAGTTGGTTTGGGGGGAGACTGGAGGAGAGAGAGCAAGGAAACTCTGGAGTCAGAGCCTCTGTCTTATGGGGTAATCTCAGCAATTCTGATCCCAGAAAAGAATGGCAAGGGCTGCAGCCCTCAGCACCTAGAAAGCAAGGGGTGCAAATCTGGAGTTGGAGATCCTGGGTTAAAATTTTGGCTCTGTTACTTACAACATTAAGGCCTTGGAACAAATCACTTAACTGACTTTCTTGGTGTCTTCATTGATGAAATGACTAAATGCCACTTGGGGGGCGGCGGGTCTCTTCTAGCTTTAAAGCTGTGATCCTGAGTGAGGACGAGGTTTGTCAGCTGGTTAGAGCAATTGGTTAAGTCTAGGCTTGTGAACTCAGTAGGCTAGAATTCAGGCTCGAGAAGATGGCTTTGGTGCTTAGATAGAAACAAACAGAAACAAAAACAAAGCTCTGTTGTAACAGATGTGGACCCCCTCCCCCATCAGGATCATAGGATCATAACATCAGATAATTAGGGTATAACTGTCCGATAATTAGACTTGGAAGGACATTGATTCAACTCCCTTTATTTTATAAATGAGGAAATAGGCTCAGAGAGGTAAAGAAACTTTCCCAGACTCAGTAAGTATCTATGGAAGGATTCGATCCCAGGTCTTATCTGCAGATCAGTGACTTCATCCTTAACACTGTATTGCCAGTCCCATTGTGTTCTAGATACAAAGGCTGTATTCTAATCATAGAACCTCAGATACTCTTTGTTTCAACTTATACTTGATCAAAGTCCCCTTCATATTATAGTGACTCATTCTATCTTATCCATCTATCTATCTATAGATATCTCTATAAAGATCTATCTATCTATACTATACTATATAATGATATGTATAATATCATCATATATATGTATATCTATATACATAGACACATATAATTTAAAGGTTTGCAAAATGCATTCTTTAACTTGATACAATAACCTTGTAGAGTAGTGTATTGTTAACGTAGCTTTGCTTAATTTATGCCTAACCATAGTCATAAATTGCATGCAGAAATGGACCTGCTTGAGTCACATGGAAACCTAAGTCACATGAATCTGTGGTAGGAGGAGCTTGCTGAGCAGGTGGAGTAGGAAGGGATGGAGCAGGAAGGGTGGAGGAGAGCTGAGAGGGAGTTGGTCATGGTTGTTAGAGCTGAGGGAGAGAAAGGAAGCAGGTAGTGAGTTGTGAGTGTTCATTTGTGGGAAGGTCCTAGCAGGGGGAAGGTTTGGGGACGGAGGTGCCCCCTGCATTGTTATTGTGTATAGATTTCTTTGTTGCTATGATGAATTTGACTTTCTGGTGTTGGGATTTTACTTTTTGGTGTTTGAATAAATGTTTTGGTTCTGTCTTCCATGTGGAGAGTCTGTTATATTTTGCAATTCAGAATTACAGGGACATATTCATAGCCTCCATAGGTGCTTTGAATATTGTGTTGGCACTACAGGTAGGAGCTATTATTTGTCCCCTTTTGTAAAGGAGGAAAGGCTGAGAGAGATCAAGTAATTTACCTAGGGTCACACACCTGAGGCAGAATTCAAATACAGTTAGTTTAGTAAACATGCATTTATTAAGTACAACTATGTGTCAGGCACTGTTCTAGGCTCTGGGAATATGAAGAAAGGCATTCTACAGTCTTGATTTCAAGGAGCACCCAGTCTAATGTGGGCAACAACACAAAAGCAGCTATATTCAAGAAGATATGTACAGGATAAATTGGAGAGAGTCCACAGAAGAAGGCGCTAGCATTAAGAGGTAGGAGAAGGATCTGAAAAGACTCCTTGTAGAAGGTAGGGGTTTAAGTTGGGGCTTGAAGGAAGCCAGGGAAGATAGGGAGAAGAGATGAGGAGGGAGAACATTCTGGATATGGTGGACACTAGTGACAATGCCTACAGCCAAGTGATGGAGCATCTTGTTTGAGGAACAGAAAGGAGGATCACAGAATGTTGGGGGTTGAGTGGGAGGTGGAGTAAGGTGTAATATGATTTAAAAGGTAGGGCCAAGGTTCTGAAAGGTTTTGAATACCAAATAGAAGATTTTGTATTTAGTCTTAGAGGTAATAAGGAGTCATTAGATTCTATTGAATGGAGGTATGTGTGTGTGTGTGTGTGTGTGTGTGTGTGTGAGGAAGAGAGGGGGAGAGAGAGAGAGAGAGAGAGAGAGAGAGAGAGAGAGAGAGAGAGAGAGAGAGGAGACAGGTATGTGACATGGTGAGACCTGTGCTTTAGGAAGGTCCCTTTGACTGCTGAATACAGAATGGACTGGAATAAGGAGAGACTTGAGGCAGAGAGACCCACCAGCAGGCTATTGCAATATCCAAGCATCAGGGGGATAATAGGACACGGAGATAGATTGGATATGGGGGTGAGGAAGAGTGAGGAGCTGAGGATGACTCCTGCATTTAGAGCCCAGGTGACTGGGAGGATGGTGGTGCTTTCAACAGTCATAGGGAAGTTAGGAAGAAGGGAAGGTTTCAGGGGAAGGATAATGAGTTCAGTTTTGGACAAGCTAAGTTTCAGATGTCTCCTCGACATCTAGGTTGTGATGTCCAATAGAGATACAAGTCTAGAGGTTAAGAGAGAGGTTATGGCTGGACAAATAGATCTGAGAGACATCAGCATAGAGACGAGAATTGAATCATGAGGTTAATGAGATCACCTAGGGAAATAATATAGAGGGAGAAGAGAAGAGGGCCCTGTACAAAGCTCTGGGGAACACATATCATTATTAGGTGTGACCTGAATGAAGGTCAAGGAAAAGACTTGTAAAGGCTTTCTCACTCCATGTGTAGCACAGAAGGCAACAAGATGGCACCTCCTCTAGTGAGGAGGCAACTATACTGTGTAGTAGTGAATAGAGCATCAGCCTGGAGTCAGGAGGAGCTGAGTTCAAATCTGCCCTCAGATATTTATCAGCTGTGTAACCCTGGACAAGTCACTCAATCCTATTAGCCTTACTTCTCATTTGTAAAATGAGTTGGAGAAGGAAATAGCAAACCACTACAGTATCTTTGCCAAGAAAACCCCAAATGGGGGATCACAGAAAGTCAAACATGACTAAAATGACCTAACAACAAATAAGGAGGTACTGACTACCTCTAAACAACCCACTCCATTGGGATAGCACTAATTGTTATTAGAAAGCTTTTCTTTACATAAGGCCTAAATCTTCCTTTGTAAAGTCCATCTCTTGCCTCTGGTTCTGTCTTCCAGAGCCAGACCTAATCCCTCCATCTCATAATAGCCCTCCAAATACTTGGATACAGCTATCATGTCCCCATTAAGACTTTTCTTCTTCAGGCTAGACAGTTCTTTAAATATTTCTCAAAGCATTGATCTCAAGGACTTTCGCCATCAGAATTTCCCTCCTCTGGACACTCAGGGTCCTTCTTGAAATGAAGTCCCCAGAATTGGGCACAATACTCCAGATATGACTTCACTGTATACAAACTAAGACTGGACAAGAATTTGGTGCTATCCTGTCGCATTGGACTCATACCGAGCTTGCTAGCCCTCCCCTCTCCCATTTTTTGGGGGGGGCACAAACTCTTGATTAGCTATACCTACCCTCTTTTTTACTTATGAAGTCTATTTTTTGGTTTGGTATAAAACTTTGCATTTATCCCTTTGAAATTTCATCTTATTAGATTTGGTCCAATGTTCTGTTAAGATATTTCTGGATTGTCACTGATATTCAACGTGAGTATTGTCTCTCCTAACTTTGTGTTATCTATAGAGTTAACAGTAGCATATGGCACAACAGGGCTTTGTTCTAGACTGCTAATATGGGGAGGTGGGGTGGGATATGCCCTCCTTATGGTGACTGTCATATGCATGTCCTGCAGTTTTCTGGAAGCATGAGGCACAAACATCTCCAGATGCCACTCTCAAGGTTCCAAACACCATGATTGCCTTCTCCCTCAGCTTTTTTTTTCTCTCCTCAGTGTCCCATGGGAGTGAGAACCAAGACTGTCTTTAGACTGGACAGCCCTTCTCCTGTCACAGCTACTCACACTATAAATTGTCCCCTCCATTGCAACTATTCCTCCTCTGAGCCTTCCCTCCTGTCCTCCTTTGAATTTATTCCAAAAGCAATTTCAGCTTTGTCCTTCTCCAAATTTGATATGGATGCACTTTGTCTCTTTATAACCAAGTTATTGGTAAGCAGGGTATATGGCATGAGGATAAACACAGATCCCTGGGATACTCCACTAGATACCTCTTGGCCAACTATCTCATAAATTTGAAGTCATGGATATGAAGTTTGGATAAATTAATGCAAACTTCTCCGAAATGACTAATAGGATGGTAGCATAGTCATATCATAAGGAGGGCTCATTATAGAATGCTGGGTTTGTTTAATCAAATCTTAAGATATTAGAAATATTCCCCATCCCTCAAAGACATAACAAATATACACACTTAAACACATATACATGTATATCTTGGAAATAGTTTAGGATTCACAGAGTGGAGTAAATTTACAGATTTTAAGACTCCCAGAAAATATAAATGGCTTCAAAAGTTGCACAGAAAAACTTATGGATGACATTCATAATAGATAATTTTCAGTGTGATTGTCTCATCTAAGTTTGGAGAAGTCTGAATGACCTGTAAGGTAATCTTGGAAATATACCTTCTCCCTCATTCATGGCCACTAATGAACAGTTATTGCTTCTAGTCAGGTTAGTGAAGACCACATGGCAGGACAGGCCTTAGGACTAAACCTTAAGAAACCCTAGGGAAGTGCCATACTGCAGCTATTTATATTGAAGAAAGAGAAATATTTATGCACAATAATGCAGCTTACAGCAGCTAATCTACTTTATTAATCATAATTAAACAAATCCAATAATACTCAAATCTCTTGACTACTGGGTTGGAACAAATAGTCCCTTTGAGTTGCTTCCAAGAGTTAGTCTCTTCTTTGGCTCTTTATTGGATCATATACTTTAGAATTTTCATTCACACTGAAGCGATGAAAGACTTGAGAGTTGTCTTTTTAAAAGGCTTGGGCTCATTTTGCTACCAAATTAAAACATTTTTGTGCAAAATGAAGTGTTTGTCAAGTATGAGCAAAATAATTTTTCCTCTAATCAGACTAAGTGAAGATGTCTTGGGGTCAAGGTCAGCAAGGACAAATATACTTTTAGGACTGGGTCATGAGTTGCAACAGTAGAGGGTGGAATGAGAGCAATCAAGACTTTGGGGTGTGGCAGATAGGTCTTTCTGCAAGGTTTCACAGACAAAGACCAGTTGATATGGGGGGGCTTATGGATGTGACTGAGTCCAATGGATGAAATAAGAAAACAGAGTCTAGTCCAGAGATCATAGTAATGGACAGGTTGAGGTAGGTGAACTGGGATTGGTGTCCAGAAATCCAGAATGGTCAGTAGGGCATTGACAGCACTAGAGACCAAATGTATAGACCAAACGTGAAGTACAAGGGCAAGAACCAGAAGAAATCTTGGAGATAATTTAGATCCCGAAGTTTTAGCCTGTTTGGTATCGTGGATCCCTTTGGCAGTCTGGTTAGGCACCATTAACAGGAGAAAGTTTTTAAATGCATAAAGTGAAATAATTAAATAATAAAGGAATCCAGTTATATTGAATTATTTTAAAAATCACGTTCAGGGACCACTTGAAATCTATCCATGGAACCCTTGGGGTCTCTAGACCCCAGTTTACATGCCCTCATTTTATAGATGAGGAAATCAAGATTGAGAGAAATAAAGTAAAAAGTCCATGGTTACACAGATGGTAAATGGCAGATTTGAGAAATGAACTCAGATCTTCTCAACTTCCAATAATCCAGTGTTTTCTATTACACCACCCTGGACCATGCCATAGTCACTATTCAGAGATCTAGACTGAGACAAAATCAAAGGCTTAGTATATAGGTGGGGGTCTAGGTTCATAGATATAATGATTTAGGAAGGGAGACTAGGGGCAGAGGGATACGGCCTGGTACCTGGGGATAGGGCACCATCAAATAATGACCATCAATCTGGGGACAGGAGCCACCTTTACTCTGCTCTGGTTTTAAGCAACTTTCTTGCCAAGGGTGGATATAAGCTAGCTTATATTTACTGTTTTTCAGAGTGGGACATGATCCATAGGTGCTGGTGGCTTTTTATAGTATAGTAAGAGGGTCAGGGTCTTCTGGAGAAGCCTCACAGTTCTAACCCAGACCCCTCCACATCACCGTCCTTATTGACGCTGTCAGAATCAGAACACTGGACCATGGGTCAGATGTAGTGTAGCAAAGCTTCGGTTCTTCTGCTCTTAGGAAGAAAGCTTGACTGTGAGAAGTGGAACTTTGGGAAAAAACAATCAATCTGTCATCCTTAATTACATTCTTCAGGCATCACATCAAGTAACTGAGTTGCATCTGGAATGCTAAAGTTTATCAACGGGCCAGGGGAGCAGCAAACTCTCCACTTGTATATTTCAGTGTCTTTCCTTGAACACTGAAAGAGACATCTCTCTTCTTTGCAGGTGACTTGGTTTCATATAGATTATACTGAAATCTATTATCATCATTTCTGTTTTCCTGTGGGAGTTTCAAGGGATGTTTCCAATAAGAACAGTCATTCTTCTTGGCTGTTTACAGAAATGGATATGTGGAGTGATGAAGTAGCTGGCCCAAGGTCATGCTGTTAAGCCACTACTGGGGCAGAGAACAGAATCCAAGAGTGTTTTCTGTTTCTTTCTAGAGATTAGACTGCATCCCTCCATTTCCCATCCTGTGAAAAGAATATATTTACATCTTCCAGATTCCAATACAAAACCTGGCCTTACCTATAGACGGAATCGTTTATAAGGTGTGTTTTAGGGGCATTGGGAAACCTAGAAAAAAATAGGACCTCAAACTTTCCCTCAACTCAATAATGTTAATTAGTCTGGCCAATGATGCCATGAGTACAGAGACTCTCTTTCTGTGTCTCTGCACATTTTCCTTAGCTTTCCTGCATTCCTGGGACATTCTCCCTTCACGTCTCTTAATCCTGGCTTTCTTAGACTCCTTCAAATCAAGCTGAAGTTTTACCTTCTGCAAGAATTCTTTCCCAGTCCTCCTCAATCTGAGACACTTCCCCCGAAGGCTAAATCTCTGATTTACCCTCTCAGTAAATTGTTTTACCTAGTTGTTTGCATTTTATCTCCTGCATTAGACTGTGTTTTCTTTCTTTCTTTCTTTTTTTTTTTTTTGAGAGCAGGAACTGTTTTTTTGTTGTTGTTGTTTGTTTTTTGTTTTTTTTTCCTTTCTTTGTATCCTCAACCCTTAGCACAATGCCCAGCACTTAGTAGGTGGTTGTTTGTTCTTTGTTCTCAAGAGGACCAATGACATCAGGAGGGTGATGATGAGACTTGCAAGTGAATTGGATTTAAATGAGGCAGATTTATGGGAAGTCATCAGCCACAATCTCTCTTCTAAGGTCAATCAAGTGCAGTGGCAAGATATAGGTCAGGACAATTGGAGATGACCCTGGATGCCTTGGGAGACCTTGGCTTTTAAGCTAAGGTATTAGCCAGTCTCAGTTTGCCTGAGGCAATACTTATTCAGTGATTTAAGGCTAAGTAACAAATGAGGTAAAATTTGGTTTAATTTGCCTACTCAAAAAAAAAAAAATCAAAATGGGAGGGAAAGACCCTTAGGGTTTCTGGCAAGAACAGAAACAATTGCTATTTACACTCACTCTGAGCCATGAAAACCCAAACAAATGGCCAAGTGAGGTTTGGCCTGGGACCTATTATTGGCCAGTCAATGAGAACCAGAGCAATTTGGGTTTAAAACATGGTCAAGTAGCTCCATCTGAATCCCAGTGGGCATCATCAAAGCCTGGTTTTCCAGAGCTCTATTTCAAGAAATCATAAATAAAATTTCATGGGACAAAAGAGTTAATTGTCCCATTAAAAAAAAGATTGAGTAAATAAGTAGGGAAGAGAAAAAAAATCTAGCCCCCAAACCCCAAGATATCTTGTGAGGTTTCAACAATCAAAATTTATATTCCTTTGTACAGAGCACTGACGTGTAAGGGCATGATTCCCCATGTGGACAGAGAGGGAGGAAGGAAGGAAGGAAGGAAGGAAGGAAGGAAGGAAGGGAGGAGGGAAGGAAGGAGGAAGGAAGGAAGAAGGAAGGAAGGAAGGAAGGAGGAAGGAAGGAAGGAAGGAAGGAAAGAAGGAAGGAAAGAGAGAGGGAGGGAAGGAGAGAAGGAAAGAAGAAGCATTGCCTAACTGGAACTGGCCAGTTGGGTCCCCAGTAGGGCAGCTAGTACTACTCACAGATTGTTGTTTGACCTCCTTCTCAAAGTAGGCAGTTGATAAATGTTTATTGACTGATTGATTGACTGATTATGAATGGGAACTGGAAGCAAGCTTACCTGATAAAGTGCTGCTAGGCTGGATCTACTATCACAACAATATGGTCACTTGTTCTCTATATCTATAGATTTATACATGTAAATACCTCTATCTCTATCTAACACAGCTAGATGGTGCAGTGGATAGAATACCAGGATACCAGGAAGACCTTAGTTCAAATTATACTTGACAAGTCACTCAACCTTTGTTTGCCTCAGTTTTCTTATTTGTAAAATGGGGATAATAATAGCATTTACCTTCTAGGGTTGTTTATGAGGTTCAAATGAGATTAATTCTGTAAAGCAGTTTGTAAACCTCAAAGCACTGTATAAATGCTAGCTGTTCTTATATGTGTGTATAAAGCCTCATTCTAAATAGTAACGCCCTAGCTTCCTATCTAGGTTGTATTAATTTATCTTTATTTTGTATCCCTATATTGATGTATGTACTTGCTCCCTCCCCTAATAGAATATAAATTCTTTGAGATTAGGGATTGTTTCATTCTTTGTATTTGTAGCCTCAGTGCCTAGAATATAGTAGACACTTAATAAATGATTGTTGATTGATCAATACAGGCAGCCTCTTGGTCATTCTCTCAGAAGTATTCTGGCTAGGATTTCTCCCAACCCTATCTATTCTCTGGGCCTCTTGTAGTGCCTTCTCCCAGGAGATTCTAAACTTCAACTCCAGTCAAAATTGTGAAATCTTGGGAGAGGGTCTTAGGACCCCTTACCCCATCTGAACTGGTTTGTGGAAGGTACTTTGACTAAATCACCCAGTGAAGTGACCTCCCTTCCCTTCCAGGATAAAATGAGTTCAGAGTCCTTCTCAAGATTGGTGTAGCCATGGGGGATTGAGGTCACTCTTTCAATCAATAAATCAATAAACATTTATTGAGCACCTACTATGTGTCAGGCATTGGGGATATAAAAAGAAGCAAAAGATAGTTCCTGCCCTAAAAGAACTTACAAGCTAATTGATCCCTAGTGTCTGGTTTCCTTCCCTTCTTCCCACCCTGGGGACCAATGATACCCCCTGGGAATTTGTACCTGAAAAACAAGCCCTGGAATTGTGGGCATTGTCAACCTTGTGAAGCCTGTGGTTGCTGGATGACATTCAGCTCCATAGCTCAGGACTTTCAGGGCTCTCTATGGACATGTCTCCCTGCCCTTGGTCCCAAGTTCAGCCTTGTCTCCGGAGTTCTAGTGTTAAGCATGTCCATTTATTATTATTATTTTTTGCTTTTGGGAGAGCAGTTAGGGTTAAGTGACTTGCCCAAGGTCACACAGCTCGTTTTTATGTTAAGTGTCTGAGGCCAGATTTGAACTCAGGTCTTCCTGACTCTATGGCCAGTGCTCTAATCACTGAGCCACCTAGCCGCCCCCATGTCCATTAATTCTATTAGCATGTTGAGATAGAGGAGGGAGGAGGGAGTACTAAGTGGTCTTAAAAGTCCTTAATTAAACACTATCTCCCAGCCCAATATGGCTTTTAACCTGTGGAATTCATCCAAATATCCAAATAGGGGTTTCATGCTCTACCTAGTGCTTAACATCGAGGCTGGCACATCTGTGGTTTATGTAGCTAACTAAATACTGAATGGGCTTTTTCCTCAAAGTTTTTGTTGGTCTCTGATAATTGGCTTCTTTCCTACATTAAGGGCACTGAGCAGGCAAGGGAAACTCTACCAACTTTCCAAAGTCTATTCATGCCTGATTAGTTGAAAATGTGCAAGGATGCATGCTAAATACCAGCTGCCACTGAGAGAAGAACATGGTCCAGTGAAAAGAGATGATTTTGGAGTCCAAAGACCTGTATTCAAATCTTGCTTCTGTCATTGATAGCGTGTGTAATCTTGATTGTTACTTTATTTATCTGACCTTTAATATCTTTATCTGTAAAATGACAGTGTTAAATTAGATAGCCTCTAAAGCCCTTCTCGCTCTAAATCTGTGACCCCATAATCATTCCAGGGGCAGCCAGTGGCTCAGTGGATAGAGAGCTGGGCTTGGAGTTAGGAAGACCCGCATTAGAATCTAGCCTTACACAGATACTAGTTGTGTGACCTTGGGCAAGACACTTAAGCTCTGTCTGCCTCATTCCTTTTTAATAAAATGTTCCTTATAATATAAATGTGCTGTCTGGCAGCCTACTAATGAAACGGTCAGCTGTCCTTGAGAAGTTCAAGCCTCCTGCTCCGTATAAAATATGTCTAGTAGTATAGTACAGTGGAAGAGTTCTGAACTTAGAATCACAGGACCTGAGTTCAAATCCTGGCTCTCAGACTTGCTACTTCTATGATCCTGGACAAGACACAACTCCCTGGGCCCCAGTTTCTTCATCTATAAAATGAGGTGGCAGAGACTGCATTAGATCACTTCCTAAGGACTCCTTCAGCTCTAAAGTTCTTTGGGCCTCCTTCTGTGCTGGCATAATCAGCACCGCTGAGCCTCTGTCAGTTACCTTTGAAATGGAGCAGGTACCGTAGGACTGGAGGAGGGCAAATGTTCTCATTTTCAAGAGAAGGAAAAGGACGGGCTTTGTAGATGAGAGATCAGTGCACTTGGCTTCCAACCCTGTCAAAATTACGGAACATGTTATTAAAATGATGGTTCCTGAACATCTAGAAAGGAAGCGGTGATCATAATGCCAGCATGGCTTCAACAAAACAGGCAGCGTTATCCTCATCTTATTTCCTATTTTGACAGATTTACTTAAACGCATAGATCAGCCTAATGCTGTAGATAGAATGTTCCCAGATTTTAACAAAGCATTTAATCAAGTTGCTCATTCTTTCTTGTAGATGAGATGGAGAGATGTGGGACTGGCTGATTGGACAGACCCAAGGAATAATCACTAATGGCTCAATGAAGCTAGGTTGCACAGCGGATAGAATGCTGGATCTGGTGTCTGGAAGGTCTGAGTTCAAATTCCAGTTCACATACTAGCTGTGTGACCCTGGACAAGTCACTTAATCTTTTTTTTTTTGTCTCAGTTTCCTTATCTTTAAGATGGAGATAATTATAGTACCTAGTTCCCAGAGTTGTGAGAATAAAATAAAGCAATATTTACAAAGTGGTTTGCAAATTTTAAAACACTGGCTAAGTGTTTAATGTCATCTTGGAAGGGGGTCTTCAGAGGAGTGCCCTGGGGACTCTGTGTTTGCTTCTAATTCCATTGAACATTCTTAGCAATCATTCAGATTAACCAGAACCCAAATATAGATACAGGAGTTTTAGTTAATAGGGTAAAAGCTGGCAAGAACTCCAGAGACTATCTAGTCCAGTCCTTTGTCTTATAAATGAGGAAACCAAAGCCCAGAGAAATGAAATAACCTTGTCCAAGGTCAACCAAGTAGTAAGCAGCAGAGCTAAGCTTTGTACTCAGGTTCTCTCACTCCAAATCTGGTGCTATATCTATTACATAATATTTTCATTAGCATGCCCCCAAATCATGTGCTTGGCAAAAGTTGAGAATAACTAACAATGTTGCATGGCAGAGTCAAGATGTCTAAAAGTCACACCAGGCTAGAATGTTGGAGTCCTGGGCCAGGCCTAACTCAGTCCACTCCAGTTACTCAGGATTGGGATTCAAACATAATGAAAAACTTGTAGAAATAAAATATAATTAAAAATCCCCCAAGAACTTTACATAGAATAAGACTAAAAAGGATATGATCTCTCATTAATAATCAGAATAAAGCTACTTTTCCATGTCTCTCTACATGACAAAAGCAACAGCAGTGGTATCAGAAGCATAGCTCAGAAACGTACAACTCTAGAGCCATGTGAATTCTGAGAAGCTCCTAGAGTACCAACTTCCCATGGCCTAGACTTTTTTTACTTCATATAACAAGAAAATCAAAACACCAGTTAAAGTCTTTATTCCCAATCCTGTCAAAAGCAAAGGATGGCTTCTCTGCCACCTTAAAGGAAAACCAACCTAGCCTATGTAAAACAGGTGCTGCTCTTACCACAACTAGGCTTCATCAAATAGGATGAAATGTAACATACATCAATGTAAAGTCTTATGCTTGGGTTTAAAGACTCAGTGTCATATGTGAGATCTGAAGGGTTTCATCATCCCCAAATGCAACATGAATCAACACTATAATATGGTGAGCAAGAAAGCTAAGGTATCCTTGTTGTTGTTCAGTCTGACTTTTTGTAACTCCTTGCCATTTCCTCCTCTAGTAGAATAAGGCAAACAGATATTAAGTGACTTGTTGGGGGCCACACAGTTAGAAAGTACCTGAGGTTGTATTTGAACTCGGGTACTCCTGACTCCAGGTGCACTACTAAACCTTCTAGCTGCCTCAGGGTAACTTTAGGCTGTATTTAAAAGAGGGTGATCAACTGCAAAGTCTCTGCTGTGGTAAAAAATTTCATTTAGTGTTGGGCACCCAATCTTGGGAATGATGTTGATAAGGGAGAGGATATACAAAGAAGCCAGACCTTGATGAAGGACCTTGATTTTGGGCCAGATGATGATCAGCTGAAAGAAGTAGTGATGTTTAACCTAGAGAAAAGAAGATTGGGCGGGGGCATAATTACTGTTTTCAAGTATTAGAGGGGATTGCACAGGGATTTGATTTGCATTTCTTAGCCTCCATAGGGCAGAATTAGCAGCAATGTTTTGCTGAAAAAAGGAGTCAGAGAGGTGGCTCTGTGGATAGAATGCTGATCCTGGAGTCAGCAAGATCTGTGTTCAAGATGAAGGGATCGATCGACCTTAGTCCTTCTGTTAGATGGGAACGTTGGGATGCCCTACCATGCTCGGCAGGGTTTATGGCCAGATTGGACTAGAATGTTCTGAAGTCACCTGATTCAACACACACATTCATGGACTCATTCCCTAGACAACATCATTGACAAGTCAGTGTCCAAATGCTGCTTGAAAATTTCCCATTAGGGTGAAATGACTACTTCCTAAGGGATTTCTTTCCACTTTTGAACAACTCAAACTATTAGGCTCGTTTTCCTTATACTGAGCTGAAATTTATTTCTTTGTAACTTCTATCTCTTATTCAGGCTTGGAATTCAAACATAATGAAAAACTTGTGGAACATAAAATATAATTAAAAAACCCCAATAACTTTGCATAGAATAAGACTAAAAAGGATCTGATTTCTCATTAACAATCAGAATAAAACTACTTTTCCATGACTCTGCATAACAAAAGCAACAGCATTAGTACCAGGACCATAGCTCAGAAAGGTATAACTGTAGAACCATGTGAATTCTGAGAAGCCCTAAACACCCCCTGTTCCTTGTATGATATTGCTTTCAGCTCCCTTAAATGTGGCTCCTAGGCTGAGTACAATACTTTGGATGTGGTCTATTCAGCAAGTAAGTGTCTAAAGGGAAACTTGAATTCAGGACTTACTGTCACCAAGCCAAGTACTCTATTTACTGTGCCACCTAACTTCCATGGGAGTGGGGCAGCTCCTTCCAAAGCTGTGTATTCAGAGATAAAAGACTAGAAGAACTGAGGAGAGGAGACACAGGGGGATGCCAAAGCAATGTGAGGCTTTTAGGGAGGGATGGTTGAGATAGTCTCAGGACTGGAGCCAAAGGTGTAAGCTTGGTAAGCTCCAAGTCTCTTCTTTGCTTGGATTCTATGCTTTCATTCACTCTTATCTCACAGGAAAGGTCTCTTTTGTGAGAGTCAGATCAAATAATAGTTGGGAAAATACATATTGCTACATACGTGTAAGGCAGTCTCTTGCTACATCATTGGTGGTTTTTTTCTGTTGTTGTTCAGTCATGTCTGACTTTTTGCAACCCCATTTTGGCTTTTTTTTTAATCAAATGCTTTATTAACTTTGTTTACATCATTCATTTCTGCAAGATTTTGAGTTACAAATTTTCTCCCATTTTTCCCCTACCCACCACCCTCCTCCGATCTGCTCTCTCCCATATCTTTTCCCATACCCCCTCCGACTTTCCAGTAGGGCACAGTGGCTCTCTATGTCCCAGTGCCTGTATGTCTTATTTCCCAGTTACACATAAAATAATATTAATAATAGTATATGCATATATATTTTAAACATTTGATTTTGAAACTTTGAATTCCAGATTCATTCCCTTCCTCCCTTGTCACCCACCCTTACTAGGAAGAGAAGCAATTCAATATAGGTTGTACATGTGTAGTTAATGCAAAACATTTCCATATTGGATATATTGCAAAATACTAACTATATTACCCTCCCTCCTATCCCACCTCCCACTTATTCTATTCTCTACTTTGATCCTGTCCCTTTTCAAAAGTGTGTGCTTTCAACTTCCCTCCCTCCCAGCCTGCCCTCCCTTCCATCATCTCCCCTCTCATCCCCTTCCCCCCTACTCTCCTGTAGGGTGAGATACCCTATTTAGTGTGTATGTCATTCCATCCCTAAGCATTTTGGGGTTTTCTTAGCAGAGATACTGGAGTGATCTGCCATTTCCTTCTCCAGCTCATTTTACAGATGAGGAAACTGAGGCAAACAAGGTTAAGTGACTTGTTTAAGGTCATATAGCTAGTAAGTGTCTGAGGCCAGATTTGTCCTCAAGAAGATGAATCTTTCTGACTCCAAGGCCGGCATTATATTAATTATATCCACCGAGCCACCTAGTACATTTTGTGAGATGTTAATGAGATTTAGTGTGGAAATATATTTATAAATATATGTGTATTTATGCCTACATAAACATTTATGAGATGGACTGTGGTGCTGTGGCATATGAGAAGAGACTGGATTTGGAGACAGAAAGACCTGGGTTCAAGTCCATCCTCTGACATGTATTATCTGTGAAACCCGAGGAAAGTTACCGAACCTCAGTGCCCCAGGCAACTCTAAGACTCTAAGTTGCAGAAAACCTATTAATCTATTTACAGAAGAAATTTCTTTCTTTCTTTCTTTTTTTTGCTTTTTGGAGGGTAATTGGGGTTAAGTAACTTGCTCAAGGTCATCTGGCTAGGTTTTTTGGTTTATTTGTGTGTGTTGTGTCTGAGGCAGGATCCAAACTCAGATCCTTCTGACTCCAAGGCTGACGCTCTACTCACTGTGCCACCCACCCTCCCCAGAAGAAATTTCTTCATAGGGAATTCTCTGTGATCTTAAGATTATGGGTCCAATCCCTATCCATATGCACATGCTGTCTCTCCCATTAAAATATATGTTTCTTGAAGGTAGGTACTATTTTAACTTTTCCTTTTATCCTAAGCTCTTAGCACAGTACCTGGTCCAAGTTCAGATCCTGCCTCAGATGTTTACTAGCTGTGTGATCATGGCATATACCTTAACTTCTCAGAGCTCCTCCTCCTCTCTAAAATGAAGCTAGCAAAAGCATCTACCTCCCAAGGTTATTGTGAGGATCAAATGAGAGAAAATTTAAAACTCTTTACAAAGCTTAAAAGCACCATGTAAATTCTTCTCCTCCTCCTCCTCCCTCTTCTTCTTCTCCTCCCTCTTCTTCTTCTCCTCCCTCTTCTTCTTCTCCTCCTCCTCCTCCTCCTTCTTCTTCTTCTTCCTCTTCTTCTTCCTCTTCCTCCTCCTCCTCCTCCTCCTCTTCTTCTTCTTCTTCTTCTTCTTCTTCTTCTTCTTCTTCTTCTTCTTCTTCTTCTTCTTCTTCTTCTTCTTCTTCTCTTTTCCTCCTCCTCCTCTTCCTCCACCAACACCACCATCACCACTACCACCACCATATGCGATATATTGGTTAATCATAGCCTCAAGTTTCTTGTCTCTTGTTTGCAGATTTTCAATAGTGCATTCCCCAAATGTAATTTTAGAGAGATGCATGAATAACCCTAGGTCTTGGTCAAAGAGCCAAAAATTTTCATGAAAGGATATATAAGTGGAGTTAGTCTGTTTGAATAATAGTATGGAACCCATCTAACATTAGCACACAGAGCCTGAAAATGGAAGATTTAATTACAGGCTCCTGCTAAAGGATTTAGCATGATGTTTATTATTAATAAAGGCATTGAAGATGTTCATTATTAATATTTGCTATTTTATACTTTGCTATGTCTTAACATGGTAGAAAATGGAGCCTAGAAAAATTTCATTGATCTTAGAAGTCAGTTCACCCATTCCTCTGAGGCAAGAAATCAGTCTAAAGAGGGCCTGGTGGGGGCAAGGGGAGCTCCTTCCAGTATAACTGATTATAATTTCCCAAGGGAGGCAAGGCCTACGTGTAGAGGCAACACAGGGCTGTCATGGAGAAAGAGCTTTAGAATCCTCCAAGCACTGTATTAACGTGAGCTGCTAATATTTTTGTGTCTTTGGGGAAATGGCTTGCAACACAATATTCCACCATACACTGGGGAGGGAGATGTTTTATAGACTGGTTTTCCTCTTCTGCATCTTTTTCTCACCTTCACTGCTTTTCTCACTGGGGGACTAGTGATTGTTTTTGTTTTTTTTTGCCTCCTTTGGGATATTTTCAATCTTCTACCTAAAATCTTTCCCTGAAGAAGATTGCTTTTGGAAACTTTTTGCATTGCTTTGATGGTGAGATGGGGGGAGGCAGTTAACCCTTAGTTTCCTGATTAACCATGTGGTTCTCTTCATTCTGCTTCTCAACACTTTCATAATTCCTGGAGTACTTATCCATCATGGCAGTCCTTGGCCAGAATTATGTTCTAGATGGGGGGGGTGTCAGTCAGCTCTTCAGTCTGTTCCATCAAAACCTTATTCTAAGTGAGGTCCTGACTGAGGACCGGGAAAGCTTTGTCCCAGGCTGACCCCCATTTGTTGAATAGTACCTTCTGTCCTAAGGGAGATGTTAAAAGCCTTCAGTACTGCGTATTGGGAAAAAGTCCCTAGATCTAACCTCAGAGGATCTGGATTTGAGTCTCAGTCCTCCTACTAGTACCTGTATGACCTTGAGTGACTCATTTAACCTCTCTCGGCCTCAGTTTCCTCATATGGAAAATGGTGGGTGGTTGTCCTAGATGGCTCCTAAGGTCCCTTACAATATTCAATCTATGATCCCATATATATGTGTGTACACATACATATATGTGTATATTTTATATATATATATATATATAATTTTCAGCCAACTAACACATTTATTAAGAGTTTATTCTATGCTAGTTTCTGTGTTAGAATACAAAGACTAAAAAAGTTCTTGTCTTCAAGGATTTTACATTCCATTATCTCATTAGCAGGAAATTTTCCTTTATGTGTGAGGTGGTGCACTGAATGACCTAGTCTAGAAAGTCAATTAGGAGAGAGGAAATCCACCTTCTCACTTCCATTTCAGTTGTATTTGACTCTTAGTGATTCCATTTGGGGTTTTCTTGGCAGAGATATTGGAATGATTTGCTATTTCCTTCTCTGGTTCATTTTACAGATGAGGAACTGAGGTAGACAGGGTGAAGTGACTTGCCCAGGGTCACACAGCTAGTAAGCGTTCAAGGTCAGATTTGCCCCCAGGAAGATGAGTCTTCCTGACTCCAGGCCCCCGGCTCTGTGCACTATGATGCTACCTAGCTCCCTCTCATTTCCTTGCTTCTCTTCACTTGCTGTGTCTGTGACATTTGGACAGGACTTACTCCATCCACCTCCTAAGTCTCTACAACTAAAGTACTTTGTGAACCTTAAAATAAGCTCCAATCATGAATAATTACTATTGCTCCCTCCCAGGACTCACTTTTTCTATCAGCAGTTCTGCTTGGCTTTGACTCTCCTAAACAACACACCACACTCCGTGCTGGGTAGGCGTGAGGCCCCAGGTGGCCCTTCCCCTTTTCAGCTTGGTGTGTTGTCTTCCCCATCAGAACATAAGCTCCTTGAGGGCAGGGGCAGTCTCTCTGTCTTACACTTATCCCCAGCCACAAAGCCTGGCGACATAGTAAGCACTTAGTCTATTTGAATGTGATTTGACTGTTTTAGGGACTGGAAAACTATTGAATAATAGTGTTGGACTGGGGTGATGGCCGTCATTACTACCTCTGGCTTGGACACCTGTGCATTCTTTAATTGAATCCCTTTATTTTCTTCGCTCAGCTTGACCCCTGCTTTGTCCAGGCATGGTGTTACCATGGATCTGATGAACTGGGTTGGAACCCTGACAAGAAGGGCATCTGGGTAGGGTTGGAAAAGCTGAATGAATGAGGCCTTAAGGCTGGATTTACTGGATAAAAGAACCATCCTTCCCCAGGATTTTTCCCTTCCTTAATCAGAACTGAAAAACAGAGGAGCAGCTGCAAAAATATCCCCAGGATCTCTCTATTAGGGCGATTTGCAACCCATTTCTGCAGATCCCACGTAGCCTAACATTTCTATCCATTTCTAAGGTGTTTCTAACCCCAGCAGGCTGTACCCAGGGGAGGTTCCCTGCTGCATAATCAGAAGATGCCTGATTTTTCTACAAGCCAACCTGCCCTCCAAATAAATCTGTAAGTGGACAGATGAGCCAACTCTGGCATTAGAATATTTGCAAAGAGTGGATCTCAAGACAATGGACACATGGAATAATCTGTTTCGGCACTGGGTGAATGTGTTCCCATGAAAGGGCCATCACCAGTGTCAAAAACAGTTAGCATCATCTTGCTCAAGTATCTATTTCTCGTTAGCTTCCCAACATTGAACAGTAAACACATTTCACTGTTTTGCAATGTTCTCCAAAAAATATTCTGACAGTTCCTTTAGCACCTCTCTCTCTGCATCTCTCTGTTTCTCCCTCCATCTCTGTCTCTGTCTCTGTGTCTCTCTCCATCTCTCTCTTCCTCCTTTTCCAAAACTTTTCACATTCAAGACCCTAGATCCTGCTGAGATCAGGAAAGGGAGAGGAGGAAAGTTCTGTCAGAAATTTCTTTCTCCTGTTCTCCTTTCTCCTTGCTTCAGCTAAAAATACTGATTTCTCCACCATGCCTTGTCATCTTCCCTGTAATTAAAAGGCCTGCCATTTTCTTACCTGCCACATCTCTTAGCCCAGGGTGGAACTTTATGAACAGGTGGAAGAAGTGAATGGCTCCCCACAGATTATGAGGAAGCAGCATGAATCAAGGAGGCAGGGGGTACTAGAAGTTAATATACAGTAAAATACCTGGTTGCCATCAAGTTGAAGCATTGTTGATGGACATTACCAATACAATGGCTCCATTCATTTAGACTGACATTCAAGGCTCTCCTCGATGTGGTTCCCCCCCAATTTCCCAGAATCATCTTCTTTCTTTTCCTTTGGCTATAGGGAGGGCAGCATGGACCTTAGGAATAGCTAGAAGAGTGTTTGAGGGGTAGGGTTTTGGGGTTCTATTTTTAGAGGGCTTTAATGGGGATGGACCACCTATCATCTGTACCACCTTGGGGCTAACTCATCAGCTTATCAATAGCATCTCAAAGTTATGGACTTCAGTTTAGGATTTCTTTATTAGCATAATGCTTCTCTGTTTCTACTGCTCTTGTAGACTGAGGGGCCATTATTGGGGCCTATCTTGGCTTCTCTTAATTTAGCACTAGTTTCTGGATTAGGAGGCAGTTTTTTTGCTATGGCCCCCTTTAGGCTTTTTCGTTCCTGTTTCCATTGATTGTTTCTTTTTAATGGCTCCTTATATACCTACTTACTATACTAACTGCTGGAGTGGTCAGGGGGACCATAACAAGATGCAATTTCAACCCAGGGGACAATCAAGAAAAGACATAGAGACTGATTATATAACATCATAGGTCAGTATGAATGGCTCCAATGGTTTCCTAGTCTCTGAAGGGTAAAAAGTCCCAAGGTCATCAGTCAACTTTTCAGGCCCTCTACAATCTGGCTTCTGGGTATGTCAGTGGATAGTGCCATGGACCTGGAGTCAGGAAGACCTGGGTTCAAATCCAGCCCCCAGACACTTGCTAGCTGTGTGATCCTGGGCAAGTCACTTAACCTCTCTGTGCCTCAGTTTCCTCAACTGTAAATTGGAGCTAACCATAGTACCTACCTCTTGTGGCTGTTATGAGGATAAAATGAGATATTTGTACATTGCTTGGCATAGGGTCTATCACATACTAGGTGGTTAACAAATGCTTACTCCCTTTTCGCATCTAACTTTCAAAGTCTTAGCTCATATCACTACCTATGGAGGACTTTATAGTCCTCTGAAATAGGCCTTGCTTGTTTTTTCCTCCCCACAGTTGGTCATTTTGTTCTCCCCATGCACTTTTGCTTCTCATTTCCATTAGAATTTCCAATATTTATTAAGTGCCTACTGTATTTGAGGCACTGTGCTAAGTGCTGGGGATACAAATATGAAAAAGATAGATAATCTCTGCCCTCAAGGAGCTTACAATCCAAGGGGGGAAGGCACACAAAACAAAGCTGAAAAAGGTGGTGGAGGTACCCAGCCCAGGGACCTTATGAAGAAAGGAAAGGTGCCCAAGGTGAGTGCAGCCAGGTGGGAGATGAGGTCACATCCGACAGTGCCTCTGATCTGTCAAAGCCAAGCCCAAGTCTGTCTCCAAGAGGTCGTGCCTAGCCCCAGTCCCACTCATTGTTACAGTCTCAAACTTCCCATAGCCTGTACTCCATTAATAGAACCTTTGTAGAGATAGCTCACACCATCTCATATCTCCCAGTTCCTTCTTCCTGGCCTATCTGATCCTCTCCTTCCTCCTTCCCACCCCTAACTATACTGTGAGGCCCTTGAGGACAAAGTCAATCTTCCCAGCCCGTGTAACACAGCAACAGGGATTCAGTAAACACTTCTTGATTGAAACAAGGAGCAGATGTCATGATGGGTACCGGTTAACCATTCTGTGGGGGTATCCAAGAAGAGCAGGGATCAGATGTTCCCATAGGAACACAACGAATGGAAGTTCTCTCTCAGGGAGGGAGAGGAAGGGTTAGTCCCTTTCCTCCTCTCCTTTTTTATTTTTTTACTTCCACCACTCAGAGATAGAGACCCTAAATTAACACTTAAGTTGGATATTTATCTGTCCAACATCACTCATGAATGGAATGTTTAAGAGAAGTATCTAGTGATACAGTGGAGAGATCACTGGACCTGGAGTCAGGAAGACTCGAGTTAAAATCCAGTCTCAGGCACTTGCTAACTGTGTGACCCTGGGCAAGTCACTTAACTCCTGTCTACCTTAATTTCCTTATCTGCAAAATGGGGATTATAATGTAACATTAACTTTATAGGGCTGTTTTGGGGATAAAAAAATAACATTTGTAAAACACTTTGAAAATCTTAAAGGGATATATAAACATTTGCTATAAACATTGATGATGATGATGGTAGTGGTGATGATGATGCTGATGATGTTTTATATATGGCATAAAGCCATGGGTAAGACTAACTTTACCCAAGTAATGGTGAAGGAGAATGTGGGGCATCTGGAAGGTCTCTTTGCCTCTTAATTTTTTTTCTACTGACATGACTGATCTATTTTACATTAGGATAAAGCTTTGAAATTAAAGTGCCAAAGCTGGGGCTGGGGCTGGAGTGGTGGTGGTGGTTGTCAGAAATCATCAGGAATTGGTTTATCATATTAGTTTCTCTTCCTTAGCAAGGTCTTCAGCAATGGGACACAAAGTGGGTGAAGTGTCTGTGGGAAGATCTGGAATGTTGGGCCCTGTCCAGGAATGACTCCATAATCAGAGGCTGAGGGAAGCTATTGGGTACCACGATATGGCAAGATAGTGTTTATCTTTTGTTTTCGAAGAGGACCAATGACATCACGGGTGATATCTTGACTTGGGAGTGAATTGGATTTAAGTGAGGCAGAGCTGCACAAAGGCATCAGCCTCACTTTTTCTTCCAGAGTCCCTGAAGTCCAGTGGCAGGTTAATCGTGCTGCCTGGTGATGGCTCAGGATGCAGGATGACCTTGGCATCTTCCATGTCTGCCCAAGCTCTAAGCTCTCCGCAGCACCTGCTTCAGTTGCCTTCGTGACTATTAGAAAAAAAATTGTTCTTATCTGCTCATTCCACCCGGGATAGTTTTCATATACTTGAGAAAGTCATCCCTTAACTCAGCAATAGGTTTGAGGCCTGTGAGTTAATTTCAACCTGGTTTAGCCCATCTGCTGAGATAGTTTATTGGGGTGTGGCAGCTGTGCATGCTACAGTATCTTGGAGACACAGGTGAGAACTGGGTGCCAGGTAGACATCAAAGGTGGATGAGCAGCCCTGAAAAGGGCTCAGCAAGCCTTCATTCACGCCAGAGGTGCTAGTTCTCCCTGAATATCCCATAAGCCCCTGGGTGTAGCTAGGTGACCCAGCGGATACAGTGTTGGGCCTGGAGTCAGAAAGATCTGAGCTGAAATCTAGCATCTGATATTAACTAGCTATGTGACCTTGGGTAATTCATTTAACCTCTTTTTTTTTTTAACTTGGGGTAAGATAGCTGAGGACTGGGAGTAGCTCTTGAAGGGTTTCACCAAATGCTCTCCAAATACCTACTTTGTGCAGTGTATTGGATTATAAACTATCTCCTCTGTTCTTTCTTTTTAGTCTACTACCCTTACCGCTCTCTCTTCTTCCTCCCTTTTTTTCCACTTGCCCCCTTCAACCCAAGCCACAGCTCTGAATTTGTTTTCTCTTTCCTATATCTTTCTATGATTTTTTCTCTCTTTTCATTCTCCCCATGCCTCCATCTGTCACCCATATTTTCTCATTTCCTATCTCTCTGCCAAATCTTCATACTAACAATGTAATTACTTTATAAGCCTTCACTTAAAAAGAAAAGAAAAGAAAATCCCAGAGGTTTGTCATCTAATTGTACTTTTAGGGAAACATTTATTCAAATCATGATGATTAACTAATGAAATTGTTCTCTGGGATTGGATTCTTCATGAGTTGCAGATGATGATAATATGATGTAATAAAAAGAATACTAGATCTAGGCTCTGAGGTCCTGGATTCAAATCCTCCCTCTAACTCTTTCCATGTGACCACTTAAATTCTCTGGGCCTCAGTTTCTTTCCCTGTAAAGGGAGAGGGTTTGACTAAATGAACTTTCAGGTCCCTTCTGGCCTTGAATCCTTTGATCATCACTCTTGCTGAAACCAGTGCTTTCTGAGAAACCCTTGTTGAAACATTTCATAGGCACCACTGTGTTAGTGGATGTCAGCCTGAGCCCTAGCTCTGAGGAATTGGGCTCTAAGAGTGGAATGATGGTTAGTGAGATGTTAGCACTCAACTGAGACTGGTTAGCAGACAAACACCTGGCAAATGGGGTAGGTGTGAACAACTAATCTCATCATAACCCTTGGGGGAGTCCAAAGCATTCTTCTGGTTGCAGCTCCCCAGACCCCAACTAAAACCCACTGCATTCTGATGTTTTTGGATATTTTTCTGTTTCACGAATGACGGCCCTTTTCTTGCTTATTGGGGGCCCTTTCCACATAGTGCTATGAACACATTTCTTTCTTTCTTCCTTTCTTCCTTCCTTCTTTCCTTTCTTTCTTTTTTTCTTTCTTTCTTTCTTTCTTTCTTTCTTTCTTTCTTTCTTTCTTTCTTTCTTTCTTTCTTTCTTTCTTTCTTTCTTTCTTTCTCTCTCTCTCTCTCTCTCTCTCTCTCTCTCTCTCTCTCTCTCTCTCTCTCTCTTTGTTTCATTTTGCAGGCCAGGGCAATTGAGGTTAAGTGACTTGCCCAAGGTTATGAACACATTTCTTGCTAATCTGCTGTTGCTTTGACTTCTTTCCTCCATACCATTTCACCACATTTCTCTCCCTATTACCAAGGATTAATCCTTTACTTAGAATACTTGTCAAACTACTGTCCTGGGATTGCCATTATAGAGGAAGCTTGAGTTTAGGGAGATCTGTAAAAGACCAGAACCCAAACTACAAACAAGAACCTGTGCAAGTAGGGATTGGTTTATTTTTATTTTTTTGTACTTGTATGCCCATTGCTTAGCACAGTGCTAGGCACATAGTAGGTGTTCAATAAATAAATATCGATTGATTGATTTGCCTTTGAGTCCATAGATTTGGCTACTGCCTGGGGGTAATCTTTTACTAGGGTTGTTCAGACCATTGTTTGGAGGGGTTAATAGTTCTTCAAACCAATTCAGCTCTCCTTGGGAACAGGAGAAGCGTCTCTGATCTGCTTGCCACAAATCAATTATATAATCCAAAGAGAATCAAAATAACTTTTTATGAGTCTAAAATCAGACACCATAGCTTGTATGGGTCAGGGCCCATGCAGTGTCTAAGTCAGACATTAAACCAGAGGCAAAAAAAATCAAAACAAAGAATAATTTAACATGGTGGGAAGTGCTGGATTTGGGGGACTTGGGTTCACCTCCTGGCCTTGGACAAATTCTCTTTATCTCTCTGGGTCTCATTTTTCTCATCTGTAAAATCAGGGGTTGGAGACCCCTAAGGTCCCTTCCAAGACTAGATCTATTCTCTTATAACCCTGTGACTTTCTACCTGTATGATGCTGGATAAGTCACCTGATCTCCAGCCTTCATCTGTAATATCAGGATATCGGACCAGGCAACGAGGACCCTGTGAGTGAGAACATGAGGTCAGCAGCATTGGTGATTCTCGGGGAGTCCTGCTATCTCTTTTCATGTGCGTTCTCTTGTCTTTTTTTACCCTTCCTCTCTCACCCTCCCATAGACTAGTCCCAAGAACTCCCTGTTTCTCTCATATTAGTAGCTTGGAATCTATCTCTTCCCTTCTGCATTCCTTCCCCCATCTTATTCTCAATTTTGAAATTCCCAACCCTTTTTAGCTATGTATTATTTTGTGAGGTTTTTGACCTCTCCATTTCTCTATTCCTGTGGTGCTAGTCTCTTATGGGCAGGAGTGTGCTGGTAAAATATTTAACAACCAGCTTTCCAGGAAAAATTTATCTATGACACAGTTTTAAGATTAATCTGAATTATTAATATTTCTTCCACCATTTTCTTAAATCTAGGAGCTGACAAAGCAACAAATCAAACTCAGATTTTTAGTGTTTGCCAATTTCTGAGGTGTAAATGCCCACACTCAAAATTTAACAACCAGCTCCCGAGAGCCCAATTGAGACGACTCCAGCATACTACTGTTATGGGTCTTTGTCAAAAGCATAACATGAAGAGAGCAATCACATTCAGGAACCAGCAACAAAGGCTTAGTAATCTAATTCTTTAAAGGCTGCCAGGTGAGCTCGGCATCAGGGTTGTGAGGCACATGGCATTTCAAAGGACAGTGGTGAGTTTATGGTGATGTCAAAGTTTTTGAGAGAAGAGACTGAAAAACCACACACAGTCACACATACTGGTAAGATTATAGTTTCCCTCAGGCAGAGGGGTTTTGTAGATACTAAATTGCTGAAACACATCAAGCCTGGGATTGCTTCATTGCGCTCTAATGGTGGCTGTAAGCTTCTAGCTCACTCACTGTTGTCATATAATAAATGTTCACAGACATATGTTTTCCTTCTCTGGGCTCCAGTCTCTGCCACTTGCTGCTTCTTAATTGGCTTGCTCTCCAAACCTTTTCCCAGCTACTTTTGTGATGCCAAACTGGGTACCAGAAGCAAGAGTTCATGTCTCGCAGGAAGGGTAGCATTCTTATTCCCAGGATGAGGGGCCATTGAAGGGTAGGAGGGATAAGGGAGGTTCTCACTGGTATTTGGGAAAATCACATAACAGGGCCAAGGAATGATTGAAGAAGCAAGGCGGTGAGATGAGGGTAATGAGTAGTCTTAGAAGTAGGGGGTAGAAGAGAGAGCCTGGAGTCAGAAGTGGGGAGCATTGCCCCTTTACCCCAAAGGTAAGCTATATTCCATGCCCCTCCTTTCAAGAAAGGCATCACTTAAGCCTCTCTAGGCAGATAGGTGATAATTAAACTCCAAGGTATCCAGGAGATGAGGGTCTGATGATTAATCTAGATATGAATAACTCTTATGGCCAGGTCTTTATAACCGAAAGTTTGCTGTTGCAGGAAAATTCAAGTTCCTTTTATCTTTTGTCCTCTGTTACCACCCCACCACTGAAAGCTGTTATTAAGTTGTCCTTCAGCCTTCTCAGTTCCAGGCCAGCTCCTTTAATTGTTTCTTGCAGCAAGGAAAGGTGATGTTACAAAGAATGTGACAGGGAAGAGACTGGGCTCCAAGAGAAGAAAAGAAGGGGCTCCCAGGGGATTTGACCTCTTCAGGTGTGGTCCTGTCGGAAGCTTTGGCTAAGTGGGGACTCAGGCCCAAAAGTTACTTATTTTGTCATCTGCTGGATGGAATTGGGATCCTTCTTTGATGTAAAGGGTTAAAAGGAGGTCAACACTTCATCCCTGCCATTGTCGGTCATTCTGACTTTTGACTTCGATGACTTTGGAAGAGACAGGCTGACAATTTGTACAACTCTGCCTCACTTAGATCCAATTCATGAGCAAGTCAAGATATCACTCATTTGTGACATCACTGGTTGCCTTTGAAAATGAAGGATGGACATTATAATAGAAAAGATTTCTATGATCTTCCTATCCCATCCCATGCCACCTCACTTAATCACAACACACTTATTAAATACCATTATGTATGAGACAATGAGTTAGATGGGAAGATATAAAGAAAAAATGAAAGAAAAAACCTCTACTGCCCTCAAGGAAACTGGGGATTCTAAGAAGTGAACATGAGGAAGGGGAGTATTCCCAGTGTGGGGACTATCCTCCTCAAATCTGCCTCACTGAGTTTTCTTGGCTTTTCCTCTATTCTCAAAATTGTTAGTACTATCTTTTACTTTGTTTAACGGGCCTCAGTGTACAGAGATGGTTTGGATTCACAACCAAATTTTCTTACAGTGGGAGGGAATAATTGGGGGACAAAATTTAGGTCATCCACCCAGTTTCTAGTTTCCTGTAGGTCAAATCCATTCAGTTCAGATTTAAAAGTGCTTTCCCTAGCTTATCTAAGTTCAGAGAGGTGAAGGTAGGGAGGGGGAGAGGATGAATCCATACTCATCCACAGCTGGGTACAGAATTCATGCCCTAGGGCATGAAGAATCTAGTCAAAAATAGAAAAGAAAGAGAAGGATTGATACCCTTCTGTGCCCCGGGGGTCTTTGGCTGGGGGAAGAGAAGATGAAAGGAGTGACCTCAAGGTCAAGTGTTTGGAGAAAGAGGCTTTGAGAAATTCTGTGGTTGGGGTAGTGCCTAGGAGAGGGGGTCCACACTGCTTCCTTTGTGTGTAGCTCAGATTGTGCAAGACTGCCAAGTGTGTGGTGAGTTCTGCCCATGTGTGGTGAGCTCTGCCCCAGGCACAAAAGGGAAAGGGAAGGAGGGAGAACTGCTCCTGGGGTCTCTCCCTATCTGACTGGGTAGCTTGGATTCAGAGAATCAGCATAACATACTCTAAAGGTTGTCCTCAGTAGGGACAGATGAAATAAACAGACATCCCAGTTCTGAGCTTGGGAAGGGTTATGAAGATCAGTAGTTGATGAGTCTCCTCTTGTCTCTAACCACCTTCCTTCTTGGATTCTTCTCTTTCAGGATTTCCCACTGGCCCCTTACATTCACCAAGATTAAAACTGATCCTATGATCATCCCCTAAACCAGAGGTTCTCCTTTATGTCATACATACCTGTGGTAGACTGGAGTCTCCCTTCTAAGTAATTAAAAATTCATAATTGGAGGAAATGCTTGATTTCAGTCAGAGGTTAGTGAAAATAAAGATGTAATTTCTTTTTGTTTCCATTCAAGTTCACAGAGACTCTGAAATCTATCCACATACCCCTTGAAGTGGTTATGAAGCCCTGCTCTAAGCATATTCTTTTATCTGCCTTCAGTATTTCTGTCTGTGGTGATAACATTCACTCAGTCATCCATGTCAGAAACCCTGGAGGTGATCTTTGACTTTTTCTAAGTCTTTATTTCTCATATCCAATCAACTACCAAATCTAGTTCAGTTTTCATCTTTGGCACCTGTCCCTTCCTTTGTGCTTCCATTCAGTCAATCAGTCAACAAACATTTATTAAAAATTTACTCTATTTACCTTATTTACTTTGTTGATTTGCTAAATGTTGAGGATATAAGGATAAAAGTGTCTTACTGAATTTATATTCTAATGGAGAAGACAGGCAAGCTGTTAAGCTATATACCTATTATACATGTACATATTACACACACACAAACACACACACACAAAAGTGGTTAGGGAGGGAAGGCTAGCCTATCAACTGGGAGTCACTTGAGTCGAGTCTTGATGAAAACTATGGATTCCAAGAAGCAGAGGTAAGGAGGAGGGTGAGGAAGGAGGGCATTATACTTATGAGGAACTCCTAATGCAAAAGCATGGTGATGGGAGATGGGATGCCATATGTGTGGAATAGTGAATATACCAATATGACCAAATCCCAGAGTTTGGGGAGAGGAGTATTATGTAGGAAGACTGGAAAGGTAGAAAGGATCTAGGCTCTGAAAGGTTTTGATTACAAATAGAGTTTATATTTGATCCTTGAAGCAATAGGGAGTCACTTGAATTTGTTGAGTAGGAACTTGACATGATTGAAGCTGTGCTTTTGAAAAAAAATTGTGACTGCGGAGGATGGATTGGAGGAAAGAGGCTTGAGATGAAATGGGAAGCCACTGGAGAAAGAGGCTTTGAGAAATTCTGTAGTTGGGCTAGGGTTGACATAGTCCTGATTTAGGGTGGTACCTCAGTGAGTGGAAAGGAGACAAAATATGTGAAAGATGTTTTGGAGATTTAAATAACAAAATTTGGTAACTTACTGAATATATGGAGTGAATGAAAGTGAATTGTTGATGATGCACCAAGCTTGTGAATCTGGGTTATGGATGGTAGTGCCTTAGACAGTGAAGTAGGCTCAGAAGAGGGGTGGAATTCTGTGTTGGACATGTTGACTTTGAGGCGCCACTGGGACATCTCTTTTGAAACATCTACTATCTGGTGGTCATCTATAGAAAAGACCACTGAAACCATAAGAGCTGATAAAATCACCAACTAACTACAGAAAGAAAAGAGAAGAGGGCCCAGGACAGGCCTTTGGGGGATATCCACAGTTAGAGGGCATGATATGGATGATGAATTAGCAAAATAGACTGAGGAGGAGTGGTCAGATAGGTAGAAGGCAAACCAGGAGAAAGTTTCATAGTAACCTAGAGAGGAGAATATTCAGGTAGAGAGGGTGGTCAATGTTGTCAAAACCTGCAGATAGGTCAAGGTGAGTGAGAATGGAAAGGGGGTCAGTAGACTTAGCAATTAGACTAATTTTCAGAGAACAGTTCCTCTGAGTGATAAGCTTGGAAGCCCGTCTACTTGCCTAGACTATTTTGAGACCTTATAAACAGGCTTCTCTTATTTCCATTCCATATTTAATACAAGGGTTTTGTTTTTTTTTTCCTTTTAATTGGTGAGGAGAATTAGGGGAGACTAGTGATACAAAAAAGAAAAACAAGAAAAAAGTCATTGAAGCATTTTTTAAACATGCACAGAAGAGAACAGAAGGAAGGTTGATAGGCAACGAAGGTACATTGACTCTGTACAGAGCTAAGCAATACTGGGAAAGCCCATTGGGTCCCAGGTGGAAGGAAAAATAGTGAACAAAGAGAGAAGAGAAGGGAGACTGAGTGTGGATGTTCCTGAAACATCTCAAATTCATCTTGTCTAAAACTGAACCATCACCTACCCCTTTCACCTCTAGTCTGTTCCTCCCACTTCTTATTTCCAATATCAATGGGTTCATGATTTTCATGGTGTGGGCTCTACCTTCCCTGTTGCAGATCTCAACCCTTGCATGCCTTACCAGATAGGTCCAACAAATTCATGTCTATTACCTACCTAGTGATTAGTTCACCAAACTTAGGAAGTCTGATCCTTAGACAAAAGACAGGAAGCTCATCACCAGAACCACTCTCAAAACTTGTTAGAACTTACCAGAGCTTATGCTATGGTATAACCTTCGAGAATCAGTGACTTCCACTACATGATGAGTTATCAGAGTCAGAGTTTAATGGGGATCCTTCCCCTGACTTCTTTACTTCTCTTGATGGTTCCATCACCCTCCCTGGCATGCAGATTGCAAACCTGAGAGTCAATTACTTGTGATTTTTTCCTCTTTCTCCACTCTTACATAAATTCAATTGCCAAGTCCTGTCAATTCTGCCATAGCAAGATCTCTTGCATCTGTCCCTTCCTTTCCACTTCCGTGGTAACCATCAGAGTTTAGGCCCTCATTGCCTTACCTCAGCACCATTTTAACAGCCTCCTAGCTGATCTTTCTGTTTCTAGTCTTTTTCTTCTTCCAATCTCCCTTTCACAATATTATCCCAGTAATCTTTCTAATGCTGTGCCCTGATCATATTGTTTCTCTATTCAACAATTTTCAGTAGTCCCCCCTCTCTGCTGAGTCATGGTAGAATTCATTATTCTATTATTCAACACCATCCACAGTCTGGCTCCAACCTTATTTCTCTTTAAGTACTCTAGCCAAACTAGATTACTCTCCATACTTTTAAAGTTAATTTTATTTAATTTTTTAAAAATTCTGAACTTAGCAGAAAACGAACATTTCTATATATTAAAAAAAAAACAACAAAAAAAAGAGGATTGCTCATGCTGTCAAAAATCTATTTGCTTCTTTCTTCAGGTACACAATGAATTATTTTCAAGGCTTCTGGCTTGCCTGCAGTTCCTACTGACCCTCCTTCTGTTTTCTTCTGTGGATTAAAAGAATGTTTCACTGGCCTCTTTTTCTCCTCCTCCTCCTTCTTCTTTTCTTCCACCTCCTCCTCTCCTTCTTACCTACCAACTTCCTTCCTCACTGCACTCCTCCAAATCAAGGAAAGAAAACCAAAACACTTGTTTCAATTATGCATCATTAAGCAAGCCATTAGACTAGAGCTCCTTAAGAACTGGGGTGATTTTTTTTGCCCTTCTTGGTATCCTCCAGCACTTATCATAGTGCCTGGCACATAGTAGGCCCTTAACAAATGATGATCGACAAGGTCCTATGCTTTTGTCTTGTCTGAAAATGCATACCTCTTCTCTAGGTGGGTAGCTTTCTTCATCAACAATTCCCTGTGACTGCTATATGAATCAGAAATCCTAATTCTTTCTTCACTCATCTTCCATATATTATTATAAAATAATTTGATAGATTTTGTTTTTATACAACAGTCATTTTCTACCTCTCCTATAACTTCCATTTCTGATTTCCCCCAAACAAACAAACAAATAAATAAAGGAAAACAGTTAAGCAAAACTGTCTGATGTAGTGATTGTGTCTGACAGAGCAAGTAACATATTGTACTTGTAGTTCACCATTTCTTAACAGAGTAAAAGGAAGTGTGCTTTAACATCAGTCATCCAGAACCAACACTGGTCATTGTACTTGACCTGAATTCTGTTATCTTCATTCGCATCACCACAGCCACTGTGTCTCAGACTCCTCATTCTGCTTCACTCGATCCACCTTACTTCCAATATGCTTCTTGGAATTCTTCATACTTTTTCCTTTCTGCACAATAATATCCCATTACATGCATAGACCACAATTTGTTTAGGCAGTTTGAATCCATGGGTATAGATGTATAGTTTCCCCCAGAATTTTACTTCTACAAAAAGTGCTGTTATAAGTATTTTGGTATTCTTCCTTTATTCTTATGCTGCCCTGGTCACATATCTGTGTGACTTCACATAGTTTCTCATCCCTGACTTTGATGTTCTCTCTCCACATCACTTGTTCAACACATTCTTCCCTTTCTTTTTCCTCACTTAATAGTATTTTATTTTTTCCAATTATATGTAAAGATAGTTTTCAACATTCACTTCCATAAGATTTTGAGTTCCAAATTTTTTTCTCCCTTTTTCCCCTCCCCCCTCCCCAAGACAATATGCAATCTGATATAGGCTATACATGAACAGTCATACTAAGCATATTTCCATATTGGTCATGTTGTGAAAGAAGAATCATAACAAAAGAAAAAAAAAACCATGAGAAAGAAAACAAAAAGAAGATAGTATGCTTTTATCTTCATTCAGACTCCATAATTCTTTCTCTGGATCTGGATAGCATTTTTCCATCATGAGTCTTTTGAAATTGTCTTAAATCATTGTATTGCTGTGAAGAACTAAATCTATCAAAGCTGGTCATCACATAATGTTGCTGTTGCTATGTACAAAGTTCTCGTGGTTCTGCTCACTTCACTAAGCATCAGTTCATATAAATCTTCCCAGGTTTTTCTAAAATCCTCTTACTCATAATTTATTATAGAACAATAGTATTCCATTACCTACATATACCACAACTTTTTCAGCCATTCCCCAATTGATGGGCATCCCCTCAATTTCTAATTCTTGGCCACTACAAAAAGAACTGCTGTAAATATTTTTGTATATGTGGGTTCTTTCCCCTTTTTATGATACATTTGGGATACAGACCTAGAAGTAGCATTGCTGAATCAAAGGGTATGCACAGTTTTATAGCCCTATGGGCCCAAATTGTTCTCCAGAATGGTTGGATTAGTTCACAACTCCACCAACAATGCATTAGTGTTCCAATTTTCCCATATTTTCTCCAGCATTTATCACTTTCCTGTTCTGTCATGTTAGCCAATATGACAGGTATGAGGTAGTACTTCAGAATTGTTTTATTCACATTCCTCTAATCAATAGTGATTTAGAGCATTTTTCATATGACTATAGATATAATTTCTTCATTTGAAAACTTCCTGTTCATATCTTTTGACCATTTATCAATTGGGGAATGACTTGTATTCTTGTAAATTTGACTCAATTTTGTATATATTTAGAAATGAGGCCTTTACTGACTATAAAAATTGTTTCCCAGCTTTCTGCTTTCCTTCTAATCTTGGTTGCATTAACTTTGCTTGTGCAAAGTCTTTCTAATTTAATGTAATCAAAATTGCCCATTTTGTACTTTATAATGTTCTCTATCTCTTGTTTGGTCATAAATTCTTCACTTCTCCATAGATCTGACAGGTAAATTATTCTTTGCTCTCCTAATCTGCTTATGGTATCACCCTTTATGCCTAAATCTTATAGTACCCATTTTGACCTTATCTTAGTATATGGTGTAAGATGTTGGTCTATGCCTAGTTTTTGCCATACTATTTTCCAGTTTTCTGAGATCATATCCTAGAAGTTGGAGTGTTGGGGTTTATCAAACAGTAGATTACTATAGTCATTGACTACTGTGTCTTGTTTACCTAACCTATTCCACTGATCTACCACTCTGTTTCTTAGCTAGTACCAAAGAGTTTTGATGATTGCCACTTTATAATGCAGTTTCTTCCCTTTCTTATGGCCAACATAGTGACCACCTCCTCCATGGAACCTTATCTCATCTCTCTTTCCTCAAGTGAAACTGGTATATCTTCCCTCAGTTTCTCAGAGTACTTTGGACCTCTTTTCACTTATCTCCCTCCTCCTGTGTCATGGCTATTTGTGCATACATCTTGCCACCCCATTTCATATTCATTAGACTACAAGCTCTTTGAAGGCAGGGCCTTTGTATCCTTTGCACAGTGCTTTACATAAAACATATACTTAATAAATGCTTATTGAAATTGCTATGAATTAAAGGGAAAGCTTATATTATTTAATGGCTAGAAATGAGGTTTCTTCTGAGGCAATGAGGAAATGGATAGATGTGAACTGGGAAAGGTTTTAAGAAGCGACTAAAGCAAACTGAAAACTTGTAGGAGTTCTGGCTTGAAATGCGGTATGGGGGTGGGGGTTTCAGGAAGTCAGCAAGTACACAAGAGAACCAGACACACACAGACACACATACACACACACACACACACACACACACAGAGAGAGAGAGAGAGAGAGAGAGAGAGAGAGAGAGAGAGAGAGAGAAAGTAGATGGAAGTTAATTTCCCAGAAGGAAGGGCCTGGGGAAGGACTTGGAGGGAGGGGACCAGGGAAGACATCTTGCAGAAGGTGGGATTTGACTTGAGTCTTTTAAGAACACAGAAAATATGGGACAACCAGCAAAAAGGCACAGATCAGGAGACTGTGTTTTGTAGGCAGACCAGCACATGGGCCAAAGTAACTGTATCAGAGCACGTAGAGGGGAGTAAGAAAACTGGAAAGGTTTCCTACCCAAGTCATGAAGGGCTTTAAATGCCAAAAAGAGGGCTTTGTATTTGATGCCAGAGGTGACATGGAACCACTGGAGTTTATCGAATGGGGGAAGGAGAGTGACATGTTCAGTCTTGAACTTTGGGAAAATCCCTTTGCCAGTTCAATGGAGGGTGGGTTGGAGTGGAGAGAAACTTAAGGCAAGGAGACCAACTAGAAGGCTATTGCACCAGTCCAAGTGAGAGATCTCTGCTGGGGTGTGAGTCATGTGAGTAGGGAGAAGGGGGCCTATATAAGAGACATTGTGGAGGTAGAATTGTCAGAATTTGACCACAGACTGATACATGGTATGAATGAGAGTGAGGATGTGAGGATGATGCCAAGGCTGTAAGCTTGGGTGACTGGCAGGATGGCGGTGTCTTCAATAGTAATCTAAACATTGGGAAGAGTGGAGGGCTTGGGGTTAAAGATAATGAATTCTATTTTGGATATGGCAAGTTTGAGATGTGTACAGAACATGTGGTCTGAGATGTCCAAAAGGCAGTTGGTTAGATGTAAGACCAGAGTTCAGGAGAGAGACAAAGGCTGGATTTATAAGCAGCATCGAAGTAAGGGGAGAACACAGGCTTATTGGACAACCAAGGAGAGAAGGGCCTGGGTCAGGAAAGACTGGACAGAAGCAGCCTTTCTGGTCTATCGATATGTCTCTTATTTATGAATGATATCCTCTGTTGAATACAACTATACTGTCTGGGAGCAGTTGTTGCATTGGGATGTTTTAGCATGTCTGTGAGGGAAGTAATTAGAAAGAAAACATGGGGGCAATACACTGTAGAGACCAGGAACCAATGCATATTTTAACTCTTATAGAGACTCCCCATGTCATGATATATTCTACCTACTTGGGTCTTTACTTAATAGCTGGTTAATAGTAAATCATCTCCCTCCTGTCTGAATGGCACTCGTGCATTCTCTTACTGAGATGGTATTTACAGGGGCGGCCTAGGAGTGGAGGACCTAATTGATTATGCTACATGGGCTCTGGGAACCAAAATAGCCATCTATCAGGTCTTGGGAGAAGGAATAAATAAATTACTTTAAAGTGACTGAGGGAACCGCAAAACATGAAGATGATAACAGTATAATGAAACTATCAATAGAATATCTGAAAAAAAAAAAAAAGACTTTCCATCTGTCCTTCCCATGAATGCAGTCTAAGTTGTATGTTCCCTGGAGACCCAGCTTGGTGAAGATCACAATTCATCCTCAGTTGGTCCAAGTCTGGGATAAAGAGTGATGCCTGTTGGTTCCATATTGTGATTGCACTGGGGGCCTGGTGACCACAGCAGAACCAGAGCTGTCCTGATTATCCCTCTAGATCCCATGTTTGGTGGTCTCAGGAAATAATCCGTGATTTAATAGCTGCTGGGTCTCTGGGAGGATGTCCTCAAAGTGTCCTCATAGCAGACTGTTCCATAAAATGGATAAAATTAGCCAGCTGTAAAAATAACCCAGCCTAAGAGGTGGCTTATAAATGGGCTGCGACTAAGGTGTCTCTCTAGTCTAATCAAGGAGACTGGAATGTAACTAAGATAAACTGTGATGCAATTAATTATAACATGTCTAAGGTAATGTTGTCAAGACAAAAGGGTGGCATTCTGCATATTGCCTAGGAAAAGGAATGCCAAAGAAATGGCCAATGTTTCTTTAGCACTGTTCTGGGGAGAGCTGGCCTCACCCTGGCCACACCCAAGGCAGTCTCCTTGGGACAAGGGAGCTGGTTTAGATTTCACAGTCACAGATATAACCATTCACTGAATGGGAGGTATGGGTCATTACATAGGCATTGAAACAACAGCATTACAGACTGACGGAATACCCAAGAAACCCAGACACCACATTCTCCCGACTACCATTCCCAGAAGGTAGGCTGGTCAGAGCCCACAGATGTTGATGGGAAGAACAGGTGAAGGAAGACTTAGACCCGCTCAGCCATACAGTTGTTCAGACATGCATTTGACTCTTTCACTGATTCCTTCTTTACATTTTGCCTGAAACCATAGAATTGGTTATTCCAGCCAGTCAGTCCATACCAGCAATGCTCTAATTTGTCCCCTTAACAACCCTGGGAAATGCAGCCCAGGGCAGAAAGGTCAGTGTACTCATCCACTCTACCCTAAGCAGTAACCATAAAGGTGGATATTCTGGAACCCTAGTCAGCAGATGTCTCAACAGTAGAGATAAGTTAGTGACATCCTTTTCCTTTTTTTCTTTTAATTTCCATTTCGAATTTAATAAACACCAAATAAAATGAACATTTCCATATATAAAATAGAATAGATAAAGATTATGTATGAGACCATGAATTGCTATTCCAAACAACTTTCATCTCCTTTTAAGGACTTAATCAATTTAACATGTAAATTTCCAAGATGTCTTGTTAGTATGTGTTTCCTTTGGACTTCCTTTCTATTCTCTTTTGTGCATTATAACAAATCTGTCAATGACTCATTTTTCTTATTTTCTCCTTTTTTTTGGTTTAACTCTAGCCCCCCACTATCCTCCCCTAACTCCTCCTTCCATCTCACTGAAAACAAACAACCCCCCCCAACTGAAAACAAAGCCTTAATAAATGTGTATGTCAAGCAAAAAAAAAAAAAAAGATTCCCACATTGAATGTGAGTGACATTATTAATTAAGATTACCTAACCTCCTCTACTCTGATTCAGTTTACCAAGCTACCTTCTGATATTGATTTAGTTTCTCAAGAAGACCTTCCTCCTGGGAAGAGAAAATGCTTTGTAGTTGACATGAGCCTTCTGGATTCCTTGACACCCAGTGTCAATTAATAAATTGGTATCTGGTTTACACATCTCTTCTTGGTTTGATCAGTGTGAATCAGGCCCTTGGGACCCAGTTATATTGAGTGAACTAATAAAATCGAGTCCCTTTGATTTGAGAACTGGTTTTCCAGCCCACCCACAGTGACCTTTGCCTACATGCAGGCAGCTTAAGCAGCTGGCCAGTATCTTCCTTTTTTATCAACACGTTAATAGAAATCAAAAGAATCCCTGATTCCAGTATCCCTGTTTATCAGGGGCGAGGGTGAAGAAGGACTCTGGCTAGAGAAGAATGGTCCCTTTTCCATAAAGTTGACCCTAACACTGTAGAAGAGTTTGAGAGAAGGGAAGCCACCAGACAAATGCTCTATTAGAATCTTTGCTACACATAAGTGATCATCAATGTTCCAGTGCCTGAGAAGGCTCCCTGTGATATTCCAGGAAGGATAGAAGTTAGGAAGAAGCTGGAGACCCCAAAGGCACAGCTGAGCAATGCCTGTAGGGATTGCTGTCATCTGCTACAGGGATTTTTCATGTATATGCCAGGAATTCTTGTCTCTACTCCCATCCTCCTAGACCTAGTGATCCAGGAAACCTATTAGTATGACTGGAAAGTCAGTAGAATTCTTGGCTGACCACCCAGAAATCTTTTTCCAAATAGACTGCCTCAGAGTCTAAAATCTATCATATTAAAGATCTGATTTTTCTAATTAAGAATTAGTAGTTAGGGAGGTGTTATAAGGAAATAATATACTGATTGGCCCTCAGTCATTTATACCTTAATATTAATTAGTTTTTGAGGAAGTGGAGCATAGTGGACGGATGGTAGCTTTGGAGTCAGGAGGACACAATACTGGCTGTGTGACCATGGACCAGTCACAACTCCTTGCTGTCTTGGCATGTAGCTCTCTAGGACTGCAAATTACTGGAATATACTGAGCTGCATTAGTAGAAAGAGCTTCCACTGTGGGAGTTTTTTACTTTGATTAAATAACAGGTGTGGGCAAAGAAAATAATGAATTAGTTTATTAGATTAGTAGTGGGTTTTTTCAGAAACAGAGAGCAGAGAAGCAGCTATAAGTCAGATCTCTTCTGATGGGTAGAAGGGGAAGGCATAAGTGAAGAGTGGAATACATCTTGGAAAGGATAGGTAGGGGTGAGGAGGTCTAGTAGAATACAGTCATAGAATCACAGAACTGCAGAGTTGTTAAGGCCCTCAGAGGTCATCGAATCTGACGCACTGGGACAGGCTTCTTTTTTCTTATATCTTCAGTAAAGACTGAAGGCTGTCAGTTACAAGAAACTCTCTGCCTCCTGATGTAACCTTTTCCTTTTTATTTACCTTTTCTTTTTTTCATATTAGCCATATTGTGAAAGAAGACATAGACAAAAACAACCCTAAGAAAAATAAAGTAAAAATAATGTATGCTTTACTCTGCATTTAGACTCCATCAGTTCTTTCTCTGGAGGTGGATAACATTTTTCATCATAACTCCTTGGGAATGGTCTTGGATCATCGTATTGCTGAGAATAGCTATGTCATTCACAGTTGATCATCATTCCAGCATTGCTGTTACTGTGTACATTGTTCTGATGGTTCTGCTCACTTCACTTTTTATCAGTTCATGTAAATCTTTCTGGTTTTTTTCTGAAAACATCCTGCTAATAATTTCTTATAGCATAATACTATTTCATCAACTTATTCCATTCAATTTAAGATAGCTCTAATTGTTAGGAAAAGGGAAGAGAACAATAATTTATTAAACACCTACTATTTACTTGGCACTGTGCTAAGCACTTTACAAATAATGTTATTTGATCCTCACAACAGCCCAGTGAGTTAGATGCTAAGGTTAGGGAGCATGTCCTTATGTTCCACCAAAATCTTCCTCTTTATAACTCTATAACTGCTTCCAACTATGCTCTCTGAGGGTAAAGTAGAATCTCTGTACCCCTTCTTCCCTTCCACACAACAGCTCCTTAAATACTTAAAGGACAATAGAATGCTAAGACTAGACAAACTGATAAGATCATCTTGTCCAACCCCCCTTATTTCATGAATAAGGAAAGTTAAAGTCCTACAAAGTCAAGCCCATGTTCATGAAGACAGGTAAAAGGAACAGGTTTCAAACCTAGGTCTTTCAGTTTTAATCCGGGGCTTGATCCATTAGATGTGGCCACCAACCACCTTCTGGACCATCGCATGATCCTCTTATGACATGAGTACCACTCTTCTCCCCATTCTGGCTTGTCCTCCTCTGGACACACTATAGTTCTACTGCTTACCTTCAGGTGGGTGCCTAGAACTGAACACAGTCTATAGAGCAGAAGACAGTGAGGCTACCCTCTTCCTTTTGCTGGATAGACATGATGCATCTCTGAATGTAGCCTATACCTTCTGTTACAATTCTATAATACCTGGGCAGGCTGTGAAAGAGGGATGGAAAAGAGAACAAGCAAGAATGTAGAAGATAGGTAGCATTTCTGAAGAGGTAAGGGAAGGATAAGCATTTGTTAAGGGCCTTCTATGTTCCAGGCACTTAGCTGAGTACTTTACAAATATTATCTCATTTGATACTCACAATAACCCCTCGAGGTAGGTTTTCTTATTAGCCATGTTTTATACTTGAGGAAACAGCCAGAAAGAGGTTAAGTGACTTGTCCAAGGTCATATAGCTAGCAAGTGTCTGAGGCTGGATATGAACTCATATGTTCCTGATTCCAGTCCATCAGCTCTGTCTAATGTATCATGTAGCTGACAGACAGGCTATATTATATTTTGTAGTCTCAACCTGAATGGTGAGGAGCAGAGTGGGAGTTAACCACAGGAAAGAGATTCAGCGCGTCATTTATTTTCTTGTCTTTCTTTTCTCCTTCCTTCCTTCCTTTGTTCCTTTGTTCCTTCCCTCCCTCTTTCTTTCTTTCTTTCTTTCTTTCTTTCTTTCTTTCTTTCTTTCTTTCTTTCTTTCTTTCTTTCTTTCTTTCTTTCTTTCTCGAGGCAATCAGGGTTAAGTCACTTGGCCAGGGTCACTCAACTAGTTAGTGTCTGAGGCCAGATTTGAATTTAGATACTCCTGACTCTGGTGCTGGTGCCCTATCCAATTCACCATCTAGTTCCCCCTATGCATTTTTTTCTTTTTGAAGGGCAGTTGGGGTTAAGCGACTTACCCAGGGTCACATGGCTGGTCTAGTAAGTTAAGTGTCTGAGGTTGCATTTAAACTCCTGACTTCAGGGCCAGTGCTCTATTCACTGCAACACCTAGCTGTCTCTCTATGCATTATTTCTAAGGAAGCTGGCAGAGACTGACATTTCGTTTCCCCATCAAACCTTGCAAGGTAAATTGTTTTTCCCATCTTCACAGAATTTTCTGATCAACAGAGAAAGGAGACAGTGGATCTTTGACAGAGATGGACCTGAACTTTGGGCTCAGAACAGGGAAAACTTGAAGAATTTCAGTCTTGGAAGGCCTACAACAAAACTCGTCTTGAGATACAGGTGTCCCCTGCCCTTCATATCCTTAACATCCTGGAGCTAATTTTAAGAAGGTTTCACTGGCCAAGTAATAAAACAAGACTGGATATTTATCTGGAGATTTTCTTTTAGGATTCTTCTAGCTTTGTAAATACTGAGTGTTATTGGTCTCATTGTGGAAATGAAAAAAAAATATGACACTCCACTTGTCTTTCTTCCCCCCCACCCCCCTCGCCCCCTAACATTATGGAAGTTAGCATGTTATAGTAGAAAGAACATTAGAGTCAGGTCTGAATTCTAGTCCAGGATTTGCTGTGTGACCACTTGACCTATATGAGCCTTATTTTTTAAAATTCTGTAAAATGGGTGTAATAATAGTATGTGCACTATTTACCTCAGGGGTAGTTGTGAGAAAATCAACTAATAAAATGTAAAGTGTTATAGGAATGGGAATGATTATTTTTACTACCATCATTGCTACGAATTTGTAAAGTGTGCATGTTTAGGGGGGAGTGAGTGGGGAAGATGGGACAAACTTCCAGCTCTAACATTCTTGGATGCTCTGACTGGCTTAGAACTCACCCCTTGCCCTATGCCCCAAGCCTTAAGGACAAAGGCCAACTCCCTGTCAAACCCAGATGTCCTCTTGTTTCCAGATTCTTCTTGAAACAAAAGCCTTGCTCACAGCCCCAGATGATGGACTGATGAAATCAGAAATGGCCATGGGAGCCTGCAGCTACATTTCATGAATGGTTCCTTTAGTGGCAGAAGGCAGCAAAGGAATGAAGGGGGCTGGAGACAGCCCAGCTGTTGGACGGGAGAGAAGGGGATGATGGTTTGGGACCTTTGGAGCCTTGGACTTGAAGAATGAGAGGTCACCAGAATAATCTCCTCGTGTGTCTTTGAGGGAGCCTTGGGTTTTAAATGGGGGTGAGTCACTCTGTCTCCTTTGCATTTTCCCAAGGAACATCTCCTGTAAGGGAATTCTAATAGTGTAAATAATTGCCTAATTGTAGCCCTGTTCCGTGGTAGGCTTTGGCAGCTTGTTGCTGGTTGTTTTTTCATCCTTCCTTTCTATGTACCTGTTTGCTGTTCAGTGCACAGTGTTCAGTAAAACATAGCAGAAAAAACATGACCAAGGAAGATCATTTCCAGGAAAGGAGAATAAAATCCTCATTGAGTCAGTCCCTTGCACTCACTAACACTCACAGAAAGCACAGAAAGAATGATTTGTAACTGCGTTCCCCTGAGCTGGGATACTGATCCAGCTAATTAGTTAACCCCAGATCCCTGGGCATAGTCACTGAGAGGTCTTTGGTCTCAAACCCCTCCTTCCCCCCCAAAATACTTCCCCCCTTTGCCCCCCAGTTTGGGTTGTTAACCTCTTGTGGCTGAGCCACATGGTGACAAATGTGCTCCCCACTGCCTGGCGCTCCCCAACTGCTGTTTGATAAGTCAAGGTTACCTTGAAAACACTGTAAGGGGTAGGGTGGGGTGGGGTGGTTTGTGGGCCTGGGTGGGGAAACCTATCCATCTCTCTGTTTATGAGTCACTGATGTGATGTCATCTGAATCTCAAACCTATTTCCATTAATTCTGTCTGTGAAAGCACATAAAATACTGGCTGAGAATTAAACAAACGCAGGCAGCAATACCAGCCTAATATGCCGAGACTGTAAGTGGAATGTCCTGTTAGTGGAACAAGCAGACACAGAGAGTGATGGCTTTTTGCTGTCGTTAATTAGGTTGACCTTCGGTAGGGGATATGCAGGCTGCATAGATCTGAAGGAACAGGAGACCTTCGCCTCCCTCCCTCCTTGCTTGAAGACATGGCAAGACTTAACACAATTAGCTGCAATTATGACCCTGTTCTGCCTTTATCTAATATGTTCCATCTGGGTGAAGTTTCTTCTTCTCTCTCCTTGTTGATATACTCCTTCCCCCCCAACTTTGACAAAGCTCCAGAAGTCAGAGCTCCATCAGCTATGGGGCCTTTGGAAATGAAGCAATGAAGGATCTTTGTGTAACTGACTACTCTTGTTCTGATTCTGGCCAGTCCAGTTATCCCAGACCCCTCACTCCCCATGAATAGCTTCCCTGTGGCCTTAGACAATATCTATCACCCTCTTCTCCTTGAAATCTGCTCTAGGTTTTTACCACATAGTTTTCTCCTGGTTCTCCTCCTACCTGTCTGACCACTCCTTCTCTGCTGGATCTCAATCTAGGTCACACGTGGGTGCCTTCCGAGGCTCTGTCCTATAGTCTCTTCTCTTCTTCCTCTATGTTGGTGTCATCAGCTCCCATGGATCTATTTGTCTAGTCCTTATCTTTCTGCTGACCTCTAGTCTTCCATCTTGGATGTATCAAACTAGATGACTCATAGATGCCTTAAACTCAAGTCCAAAACTGGACTCACTATTTTTCCCCCGAACCCTTTACTCTTCCTCCTTCCCTATTAACGTTGAGGGTGTCATCCTCCTCCTAGATTTGCCACATAGCAGTCATCCTCAACTCCTGACTCTCTATAACAACAGCTAGCATTTCTATAGCATTTTAATGATTGCAAAATGTTTTACATATGTTATCTCATTTGATCCTCCCATATCCAATCAGTTTCCAAAGCCCTTCTCTTATGCATGGCCCTTTCTTTCTTCCTATGCTACCACTTTGGTCCAGGCCCTCATCCTCTCACACCTGGATTATTGTAATAGCCTGCTAACTGGTCTTCCTGCTACACATCACTCTCTCCTCTAGCCCATCTTCCATTCAGCTGTATGATTGATTTTCCTAAAGCGAAAATCTCACTATGTCACATCCCTATTCAGTAAATTCCAATGGCTCCCTATTAATTCCAGGATCAGATATAAAATCCTCCCTTTGGTTTTTAAAGCCCTCTATAACCTAGTCCCTTCCTTCTTTTCCAGTCTACTTATACCTTATTCCCCCTCTTTGTTCTTTGCTATTCAGTGACACCAGTCTCCTTGCTCTTCTGTACAGGACATTCCATCTTCCTTACTCGGGGCCTTTTTGCTGGCGGTATCCCATGTCTGAAACTATCTCCTTTCTCATCTTTAACTCCTAGATTCCTTCAAGTCTTAGCTAAAGTTCCACCTTCCACAAAAATGCCTTTCCCAGTCTTCCTTAATCTTACTGCTTTCCCTCTGAGACTAGCCCCGGTCTTTATCTTGTTTGTATATAGCTGCTTGCATTTTGTATTACCCTGCCCCAATAAACTGTGAACTCCTTGAGAACAGGGGCTGTTTTTTACTTTTCTTTATATCCCCAACATATAGTGCATGACTTGGCATACAGTAGGTACTTAATAAACTCAGTCCCTCCAACCCATTCCCTTTGAGCACTTCTTTGTGAGCCCTTCTGATATGGAATGTGAAATAGCTCCATTATGCTGAACTAGACATCACATTGTGTGAGATGGAACCTGAGTCTTGGTACCCAAGTGCTTGACTTCCCTTGGATCAAGTCCAAGACACAACGACCTCATCCTGAATTATGCAGAAGGGTCAGGGAATTTCTAATATTAAATACCTCATGGGGTAATTAATCGGTGCTCAGAATAGACTAAGACCTTGTCCCTGATGGTCTGTTTGGACTGGCAAAGATGAAGAGGCTATAAAGGAGTACATTAGAGAGGGTGGTAGAGTGTCAGAGGTCAGTCAGTGCCTACCTTGCTCTACACCACCCCACACTGAGTCTTCCAATCATGTCTGTCTCCTTATTTTGGATGTCTGCACCCAGGCCTGCCCCTGACACCATCTCTGGTCCCAGCTGTGAAGTCTTAAGAAATCCATGTCTCAGAGAGAAAATTTGTAACTCAAAATCTTGTGGAAATGAATGATGTAAACTAAAAATAAACATAAAATTTAATTAAAAATAAAAATCTAATAATATTAAAATGAAAATGAAAGTTCGTCCCAATCCTATTAGAACTATAAATGAGGGGGTGGCTAGGTGGCTCAGTCAATAGAGCACTGGCCCTGGAGTCAGGAGGAGCTGAGTTCAAATCCAGCCTCAGACACTTAATATAAAAAAAAAAAAACTAGCCATGTGACCTTGAACAAGTCATTTAACCCCAATTGCCTTACCCTTCCCCCTTCCAAAAAAAACAAAAATTAATTAAAAAATTTAAAAAAGACCTATAAATGAGTTGTTGATCAGAAGATGTCATAAGCCAATAACTTTTTCACTTAAACACAATTTAACCACATAATTGGTGAACCTATATTCCAAATTATTCATATTGTGCACTATTAATATAAAATTACCCCCACCCCAACTTTAAAAATAAGAAATCCATGTCTCAGAGAGGAAACTCAGCCCTCTCTGCTGGTACCCTGTTACTGTCAATACAATCTCTGACCCTGACATCTGGTCACCCATCATCTTTTTCTTTGTCCCCCAGACTCCCAGGCTGGGTTCTCAATTTCCTGTTGCTCAGCCTCCTAGACTTGGGGCTTTACCTTCCTACCTTGTCTTATTATCTCTCTATACTTTGCTTGTTTGTACCTCTCCTGGGCTTTTCAGACTTTGCTAATTAATCTGGACTGATTAACCAGTCCACCTGACTTAGGGCAACTTCCGGCACCTCTTTCTGGACACCCTTACCATGCTTCTCCCCAAGTCCTAGCATGGTGAAGGGAAGGAAAAGTAAATAGTAATAATTTATATAGCACCTACTACTTGTGGCATTTTACAAATATGATCTCATTCAATTCTCACAATAACCCCGGTGCTTTTATTATCCGCATCATAAAGATGAGGACACTGAGATCTCAACAGGTGAAAAATCTTGCTGAGGGTCACACAGATAGTAAATATCTGAGATTGGATTTGAACTCAAGTCATCCTGACTCCAGACTCAGTGCGCTATCCACTGTGTCACCAGCTGCCTCAAGACATGTCTTTGTAGGGGTGGCTGGGTGGTGCAGTGAATAGAGCACTGGCCTTGGAGTCTGGAGGACCTGAGTTCAAATCCAACCTCAGACACTTAACACAAAACTAGCAGTGTGACCTTGGGCAAGTCACTTAACCCCAATTGCCCTACCTTCCCCCCTCCAAAAAGCAAAAAAAAAAAAAAAAAAAAGGAAACATCTTTGTTATGCAGTAGATCAGGGACAAAAGTCATATGTAAATAACAGCATATCATGTAAAATGTTGGCATTCAATACCAATCATGCATGTGTTCTATCAGTGATCATCACCCATCACAAGTGTCATCTCCTCTCCCATTAAGCTGGAGCCATCATATTAGCTCCCTTATTTCTCCAGGCAAAGTCTCATCCTTGGGTCTAGCTAGTTTGAGAAGCCTGGCGAATCTATAGGGGCATGTTGTCATTTCTGGTCACTATAGTCCCGTAGGCTAATGGGAATTCTTAGACTCAGTGACCTGCAGATCCATTTCTAGGCTAGTGGTTGGTCTAGGCTGAGTACTTCTGTCCCCATCCCTTAATGAGTCTGGTTCTGTAGGTCACTTCCAAATTCTTGGTACCTCCTTCAGAACTATAATATGAGGCAGGGAATGCGGTGGTTTCTAGTTTCTGGAATAAGACTTCCACTGTTCAGGTTGAGGTTCCCCATAAGCAAGTCTGTTGTCACACACACACACACACACACACACACACACACACACACACACACACACACTCAACAAGGACATGCCCCCTTGATCTTGGCCCTCTGTAAATAACTACTCCAACCTTGTCACAAAAACAAAATTGTCTTACGCTTTCTAGTGGGATCCAGACAGGCATTTTAAATAGGTGCCCTCAGCACTCCTAACATTCACAAATTGACTCCAGTGTCTGCAAACATTTCAGCACCATGGCCTGGAGTCCTACATCTTCCACATGCACATACTATCAAGGGTGGTCCCCCCGGTTTCCCTAGTAATCACCTATATTTTTCTGTATTGGTTCCTTCTGTATTTTTTGTATGTTGTCTGTGGCATGTTCTAGACAGATATCAAAGGCTTCTTCTCCAGGTAATTGGACATATATTCCCCTGAGAATAGTCTTAATTGTATATAACTCTGTCCCTTCTCCCCACCTCTCTGCTTCCCTCAGGTTGTGCTGCTTAAAGAACCTGTCCTAAATATGATCTCATGCTTATCTTGCCAGTGGATAACTGCCCAAAGAGGAAGATTTTGCTTTTGGGTCACTGGTGGGGGGCAACTGGTACAGTGTCTAGAATATGGGGCCTAGAATCAGGAAGAACCGAGTTTAAATCTAGTCTCAAACACTTAGTAGCTATGTGATCCTGGGCAAGTCACTTAACCATATTTGCCTCAGTTTTCTCATCTGTCAAATGAGCTAGAGAAGGAAATGGCAAACCAGTCCAGTATCTCTTCCAAGAAAACTCCAAACCGGGTCATTAAGCATCAGGAATGACTAAAACAACTGAACAAAAGCCAAACTGACTTTCAGGGAAGGTGATAGCAATGGGTCCCTAGCTGCCCAGGAGGGTGGCACTCTCTTCAACAGGCCTTTTACGTTTTACTCAGCCTATCTTGCTCTCACTATTAGGATTTCAATATGAGGAACTTGATATCTTATTTCCAAATCTCTCCTCCATCAGTTATCTCTTGGGGAATCTGAGTATACCCTACAGTTCCAGGAAACTCATGCAACTATATCATCTTTCTTCTTTCATGTTTAGTTTGGTATTTTAGCTCTTCTCAAGAAGTCCATAGCATGATACAACTCCCCTTCAGTATCTTTGTCATACAAGGCAATGGGTCCTTCCTCCCCTCTCCCCAGATCAATAGTCTAGTCAAAGCACTGATTGGAGGTCTCCAAAACTGGAGTAGCAATAGCATTTATTCATTCCAGCAAATATGCACCCACTGTCACTTTTAAACTGTTTTTTTTTTCTTTTTGGAGGGGGGAAGGTAGGGCAATTGGGGCTAAGTGACTTGCTCAAGGTCACACGGCTAGGATTTTGTGTTAAGTGTGTGAGGCCAGATTTGAACTCAAGTCCTCCTGACTCTAGGGCCGGTGCTCTATTCACTGCCCTACCTAGCCACCCAAACACTTTTATACTGTTATACAGAAATAAAATATGACTGGATAGTTAGCAACTTTTCTACTAAAGACAAGGCTATTAAAATCAGCAACCTCAACTCAAAACAATCAAAAAGTGATAAAGAATACACTCAAGGCTAATAATGTATAATCATTTTACACTTGAGACTGTAATAAGTCTAAACCCTCCAAGAGCTCCCAAATGTTGCCCACATGCCGTATTATACTAGTCTTTCACATATGTGGTATGTATTTTTCTAGTAAGCACATCTGCATGTTTAAGCCCCAGTGTGAAACCCATAAAGCCAATTTATGACAAAATGCTTAGTTAATCTACTAATATAAACTGAGACAAAAGAAATCAATAATATCAGGAATAAAAACATTGAATTAGGAAAAAAAACAAAAAAAATTATAAACACTCATAGCAATATTTCCTAAATGAATTCATTCCTACTTTCTTCTTTAATATGCTCTAAAAAGAAAGCTCCATTGAACTCTAGGATTCTGCCTATCAATGGTGAAATCTTGGCAGATTTGAGTATATGTTCATGCAGCTTATAGTCTGTAATTCTTTGAAGCCTCTACATGCCACTGCCCAAGCATAGCAGTGAAATGACTTGGCTATGTTGACACCTTCCTGCTCCCCTTGACTGTCAGCCTGTTCATCTAGTCAGTTCTTCTTTCCATTTCTAGTTGGCTCCATGTCTCAGGATTCTTTGCTTTTCTCCCTTTTCTGTTTTTCCTCTATGTTTACCTGTAATGGTAATGGGAATTTGAAGATCCTCCCTGCCCCTTAATAGGTTGAATGTAATCATATGGAACCTGTGGTGGAAAGAGTTTGCTGAAGGGTGGAGCAGAACCCATGGCAAGCTGGGAGTCAAAGAAGTTAGAGACAGAGGAGAGGACATACCCAGGCAGACAGCTAAGCTTGTGAGTGTTGGTTTGTGGGAAGGCTAAAGGATGGTGTAGCTCCCTGCTGTGCTATGGCATATTAATTGCTTTGTTGCTATGATAGATTCAGCTTCCTCGTGTTGGGATTTGACTCTCTGGTGTCTGAACAAATGTTTTGCTTCTATCTTATATATGGAGATCCTGTTATATTTTGCTATTGAGAGCTATGCTATGAATATTGCACTGGTACTATTATACCACCCCATAATGACATCCCTTTCATTTTCTTAGGGGGATTATAAATCTTGGATTCCTATTATCAGGCCTAACCTTCGGTGCCTGGGGTCTCACAGGAAATGCAATTCTTAATTGCATGGACTCGAGTTTATTGAATAACATACCAGGAAGTTTTGGAATTTCCCCACATCTGACCCCTGTTTCAGTTGATTTTACAAGACTGTGGTGTTTACTCTGGGAAAGCCTCATAGAAGGAATGAATCTTGAGAAAAAAAATACATACATATATATATATATATATATATATATATATATATATATATATATATATATATATATATATATGAAGCAGCTTGTTCAATGAATTGAAAGTAGTTCCAGGGAGGAGGGGACAAAACACATAGTTAGGAAAAATGTATACATTCTTGACTATTCATTCAACTTGACTAATAAAACTCTATACTCATTGCTATGTATCATATATACCATTATGTGAGGTTACCTAGACCTTAGGACAACATAGAAAAATGAAATCTCCAAACCTGACTCTGACATTAATTTTAACTTATTGACTACAACAACTTTGTCTTCCCCTTAGAATACCAGTGGAAAAACTGTGTCAAGTTATATAGACATACGTGGTTCAGATTTTGGAAAATGGGAAATAGTTTAGACCACATGTAGAATATGGAGTCACATTCTGGGTGTCCTTTTCAGAAGGAACATTGCCATATTGGAACATATCCAGAGGAAAGTGACCAGCAGAAGAGTGAGGGGATTCAAACTTTGATACTTTAATGGATCTATGGCTTCATCCATGGTGGTACTTTCTCCACTGGCCCAGACTGCAATGCCATGCAATTTTCTCATCTTGCATAATTCTCATTTTGTTCTCTCCTTCCTTCCTCCCTCCCTCCCTCCCTCCCTCCTTCTCTCTCTCCCTCCCTTCCACTCTCCCTTCCATCCTCTCTTCCTTCCTTCCTTCCTTCCTTCCTTCCTTCCTTCCTTCCTTCCTTCCTTCCTTCCTTCCTTCCTCCTTTCTCTTCTTCCTTGCACCCTCTCTCCCTTCCTTCCTTCCATCTTCCCTATTTTCCTTCCAGAAAGAAAGAGAGATAGAGACAGAGACAGAGAGACATAGACAGACACACAAAGAGACAAAGAAAGAGAAACAGAGACCAAGAGACAAAAGAGAGATAGAGACAGAAAGACAGTCAGAAGAACTGTGTTTGGGTTCTCCCAGAAGAGAAGCTCTGCTGCTCCATCCACAAAAAAGGGGGAAAGAGAGATAGTTCCTTTAAGCCAACTCTTTTCTATCCACTTGGACTCTTGGTTTACTAGTTTTCCTCATTATCAGCTGTGAGGCATAGTGGGAAAATCATTATAATTGGAGGCAGATGACTAGGGCTCAATGGCCTTTTGGCCTTTCTATTGACCTTCTTTGAACCTCAGTTTCCTCATCTGTAAAACTGAAGCAGTTTGTATGACTTCTAAATTCTCTTCTGTCTCTTAGTCCTGTGATCCCTTGTGACTCCTTCCCTTCTATGCCATGGGGTGATGTATGTTAGATAGCCTTATTTTTGTACTCTTTGGGAATAGGGGCATTCTGGGAGAGGAGGATCCTTTAATTGTATGGTGCTAATTCTTTTCATCCATTCTCACATATAGTAGAAGCATGGCAGAACATAGTTAATGAAGGGGTAACATTTGGATATGGAGGGGGCACCAACACCTGCTGTCTCAATCATCCTATTTTACCTTGTAGAGGAAACAGGAATCTAGTAGGAAGTCTAAAAGGGAATGCAGACTTTGAAACTGGAAGGAAACAGCCATCTGGATGACTTCGGGACGATTCAGAGCTTTGATGTAAGGCTTTGGCCACTGCATGGGAACTGAGAATAAGAACAATAGCAATAATAGTTGACCTTTATACAATGCTTTTGTTTGCAAAGCTCTCTGGATCCCCCACAAGTATCCTATGGCTCCATGCGGGGTGACACATGCCTCTAAGTCCCTACTACCTGGGGAAATTGAGACTGATGGATCTTTTGAACTCAGGAATTCTAGCTACAGAAGGGCTAAAGCTGTTTTGGGTGTCTGCATTAAGTCTGACATCAACATGATGAGTCCCAGGGGTGGAAGAGCCAGTAGACTGCCGATTGAGAGGTGAATTACTCCATTTTGGAAATAGAGCAGGTCAAAACTCCCAAGCTGTGGGATTAGGCCTGTGAGTGGCCACTGCCCTTTCAGCTTGGGCAAGATGGGGAGAGCCAGTCTCAAAAAAAAAGCCACAACAATAAATCTGTGAACAAATTAGGTACTCTAGGCATTATTCTCATTTTAAAGATGTAGAAACTGAGTTTCAAAGAAATAAAATGGCTTGGGTATGGTCACAATTAGTAGGGATCAGAAGTTGAATTTGGATTTAAGGCTTTCTAGTTCCAGGTCTGCTATTCTTTCCACTGTATCTTGCTGAAAATTGTCCCAGATGTTAGCCTTAGGAACACAGGTGAAGAAATCCTCTTAAGTAAAAACAGGCTTGAGAATGTAATCTAGGAAAGGGAATAATCCATAGGAAGAAAAGGGCTGGATGAAGGGCAGTATTTCCCAGGATTGATGTCATGGGTACTTTCCTGAAGGGCAAAGGAGACCATTACAAGATCTGTAAAGGCAAGGTATTTATGAAGCTCATGAGAAGAGTATTTGTGACTAGGTAGGAATATGACTCTTCTATATTTAAGAAAAGGACTTGCAGAAGGTGAAAGTATAGTGTAGACAGGGCCAGAGGGACCCATACTAAGAAACATGACTTGGGAGGAAGTTCTGAGAAGTACTGAAATTCAATTCCACTTAATTCCATTCAATTAACTATTTATTGAGAGCTTGCTTTTTGCAAGGTACTGTGCACTGAGCCACATTCAAAACAGAAAATAGAATGCAGGCCCCATATTCAATAAGCTCATAGTTGAACAGAGACATGGTACCTTGTTGACAGTGATATTAAGCAAAGAATCAATCAATCAACTGAATATTTATCCTTTTATCTCACTTGTTTATTGATTGATATATCTATCCACTTCTCTCTCTCTCTCTCTCTCTCTCTCTCTCTCTCTCTCTCTCTCTCTCTCTCCCTCTCTCCCAGTCTCTCTGTCTCCTTCCCACCCTCTTCTCTCTCTCTTGCAATGTGCTGATATTCTAATGTGGAGATAAAAAGCACATATAGCATAAATAGAAAGTTAACAGATACAGATTAATTAAGTAAAGAAAAACACTTAAAAATCTAAGTATAAGGAGACTTTTTTATTCTGTGACCTTGCTCAACAGAAAAATAGAAAACAATACACTATCCATTAGAGAGAAACTCAGAAGTCATCTAGTCCAGTGGTTCCTTGAATGAGAATTCCCTCTCCAGCATTCCTGCCATATGCTCATTCAACTTATGTCTGATGGCCTCTAGTGATATGGAGCTCTTGAGGCAGCCCATTCAACTTGGGGACAGCTCCAATTATTACCAAGTTTTTCCTTGTGTCCAGCCCAGATATTCTTCTTTCTAACCTCTACCCATTTCTCTGGGTATTCAGTTCTATCATTTGGGACCAAGCAAAACAAATCTAATCTCTCTTCCCCATGATAGTCCTTCAAGTACTTGAAAAGAGCTATTATATGACCTTTGAAATCTTCTCCTCCCCAAGATAATTATCTTTACCAATTCTTTTATAGTGTGGTCTCTAGTTTCTTCCTTCACCATCTGTTATGTCCTCTTCTGGACACACTCCAGCTTGTTAATGTTTTTTCCTAAAATGTTGTACCCAGAACTGAACACAATATTCTAGATGTGGTCTGACCAGGGGTAGAAGATAAAGGGACTATCTCCTGTTTCGGTCGGGAAATAAGGTAAGACATGCTTTTCATAAGAATCATCTATATATCTGCTCTATGAATGTATTTTGAAAAGAAAAAACAACTCTGCAATTTCTGAATGTAATATTACTGAAAAGTTTCACATATCATATTGATTGAACTATATGATATGGGAAAACCCTACCTGCGGGCATAACCAGCAATAGTAACTGTTCAAAATGAAAACATCTTGCAGATGTTTTTGAAAGCATGAGCCAGTCTTTTGCTTTCTCTTGCTTCAGTGTTCTGAATAATGAAGGGAATGAGCTAGGCAAGCCTCTCCATGATAAGACATGAACATATATACATATATAAGGCAGAGCGTAATATGATCACTGTCCAGAAAGTGTTGCTCTGGAGAGAAAGGGTCGGCAAGAGGAGGGAAGAATCACAGTTGGTTGGGAAAATTCAGGAAAAGGCTTTGGGAAAAAGGTAGAACTTAATGTGGGCTTTGACTGAGGGGTAACATTTTGGGGAGAAAGTTAGGATTGGAACCCAAGTTCTGTGACCCAAGACTCAGGACTGATTCCATGGCACCATTCATACTACCTCTTTTAAACTGTGAGATTTGTGGTTCCTTTAGAATTCACTGGTCTTGTTTATGGGTTGTGGGAGTAAACTGGGCAAGAGACTAAGCTGGTCACTATTACTCAGATGACCATCTATACTAAAGAAATAGATCTTAGATGGGGTTCTGTAACATCTGACTAATTTCCTTTCAACCAATTCCCTCCTTCAACCTGAAGAGATGAACAATGAAAAGATAGCATAATGCCAAAGTATTTGTCATTTTGTTTTGGGGAAATTTCTCCCCCATTTTGAATCATCAAGAAGAGGGAATGGAGCTGCCCTGGTGGTCAGGTGTAGTGGTGGCAGCAACTGGAACAGCTCTAAAACTAAAGGGAATTAGTCGAGGAAGACAGAGAATGAGAACTTCAGGACAGTTGGATCCATGTCTGGAAGTGTGAAGTTTTGTCTTCCCTAGGCAATTTTATAACAGTTTTCTGTGAGGTAATACACTGATTTGAAGAAAAAAATAAAAAATCTCAGCTAGTAATGAAAAGGGCCAGCTTAGAAGACCTTCTGGTCCTAACACATGCTCAGATCTTTATAGCTATCTTGGCCTTCAGTGCTGATTCCCCTCTCCAACTTCTAACCAATTCTCCCCACTTGTTTGTCCCTTGGGTTCCTTGAAACTATTGGGAAAAATGGTAAAGAATGGGGATGTGTAAAAAGAATACCTTCCTGCCCCAGGAGAGATGCAGGGATTAATTAGCTGGTTCCCACATGATGTTCTCAAAATGAGAAATGCCTGGGATTATTATCTATCAAATGTACACATATAAATATGCTCCTGTTCTCATTATTGATGTGTGTGTTGCAAACTTGCTCAGCAGAGTGTGGCCTGTTTGGTAGTTTTAATTACAAATATCAATAAAATTGGATGATATTTATGGGCATGGAGCTTTCAGATCAGGAGGAAGGAAGCTAATTGTGTAAGACAGCTCTGTGATTGAACTCCAAGGGAGGCATGGGCTCCTGCTATCCAAGCCCAATGATGAGACAGCAACAGTCTCCTTGTGTTAATTAAATGTGATGAAGTGAATATTAACTTGTAAAAGGACTCGGAGGCAAAGAATAGAGTTTTATTAGGTGATTGAGGGTGAGGTGAGGAGGGGCAGGAGGCAGGGGCTAATGTTATTCTTATGCTCTATTAAAGCCCTCCTCTGGATTCCTTATTTCAATGTGCAGGTCATTTCAGGGTACATTCAGCACAAGCTCTGAAGGTCCCTTCATGTTGGGCAGGCTGTGATTACTGACTTAGCACTCATGGGTCTCTCTATGATCATCCACCCACACTGGATGTTTTGATGAGACAGTTTCATCACCACGATGCTGGCAAACAAGCCAGTAAGCATCTGAGTTCAGATCTGAGCTCATGTCTTCCTGACTCTGGGCTCAGTGCTCTATTCCCTACACCAAAAAACTGACTTTGGAAAGGACTTTAGCCACCAGTGATACACCTACATCTGTAATATTGTGTTCAGTTCCTAGCAACACATTTAAGAAGAGATATTTCCAGGCTGAGACCATTCATAGGAGGGAGGGCCAGGATGGAAAGGGACTAGAAACTATCTTTATGAGGATCAAGTGAAGGGATTTGGAAAAGTAGAGATTATTTGTTGTTGAGACATTTCAGTCACGTCCAACTCTTTGTGACCCTATTTGGGGTTTTCTTGGCAAAGCTCCTGAAGTGGTTTGCCATTTCCTTGTCCAGTTTATTTTACAAATGAGGAAACAGGGTTAAGTGACTTGTCCAGGGTCACACAGTTAGTGTCTAAGACTGCTTTAGAACTCTGATCTTCCTGACTCTAGGCTGGGCACTCTATCTACTGTACCACCTAGATGCCCTAAGTAGAGATCACAGTAGCTCATATTTTTATAAAACTTTATAATTAAAAAAATTTAAACTTTAAAAATGTATTTATTTATTTCTAGTTTTCAACATTTACTTTTATAAGGTTTTGAGTTCTGTATTTTTCCCCCTCCTCCCCTCCCCCCTCCCCAAGATGGCACGTGACCTGATATAGGTTATACATGTACAGTCATATTAAACATATTTCCACATTAGTCATGTTGTAAAGAAGAATCATAACAAAAGGGAAAAAACACAAGAGAGAAAAAAGAGAGAAAATAGCACGTTTTGATCTGCATTCAAACTCCATAGTTCTCTGGATGCGGATAGCATTTTCCATCTTTAGTCTTTTGGAGTTATCTTAGATCTTTGTATTGCTGAGAAGAGATTAAGTCTATGATAGCTGACCATCACACAATGTTGCTGTTACTGTGTACAATATTCTCCTGGTTCTGCTCACTTCACTTAGTATCAGTTCATGTAAGTCTTCCCAGGTTTTTCTGAAATCTTTCCACTCATCATTTCTTATAGCATAATAGTATTCCATCATATTTATGTGCCATAATTTGTTTATCCATTTACCCAATTGATGGGCATCCCCTCAATTTCCCAATTCTTTGCCACCACAAAAAGATTGCTATAAATATTTTGGTACATGTGGATCCTTTTCCCATTTGCATGATCTCTTTGGAATATGGATCTAGAAGTCTTATTACTGGGCCAAAAGGTATGCACAGTTTTATTGCCCTTTGGCCATAGAACTTTAAAGTTTTCAAATAACTTTCTCACAGCAGCCCTTTGAGGAAGGCAATGCAAATATTAATATCCCCATTTTACAGATGAGGAAACTGAGCATTGCAGAAGCTAAGTGACTTTTCTGGCTAGAGCATTTAATAAAAGCTTGCGACCTTCCCTTTCACCCCTTGCCCACAGGCCAACAAATAGTAAGTGATAGAATTTATGTTTGAATACAGCTTTTCAGACTCTAAGATTCTTTCTACTGCTTCTGACTTTTTATTTTTATTTTATTTTTCAACAGGATTTAGATTTGCTCTGTTTGGCCCTGGAGGATTGCACTAGAGCCAGATTTGAGATCAATATAGCTAAGAGTTTAGGATTAGAGAAGAATTAGAGCTACTCTACCAAGGAATTGGATGCCTGAAATTGGAATAGGGGCGAAGGAAAGGACAAGAGGGGTGAACTCCTTATTCCCAGAGGTGTTCAAGGGGGTGGTTACAGGAGAACATACTGTCATGCAGTAAAAAAGAGCATTAAATTTGGAGCAAGACCTGGGTTCAAGTCCCAGTTTTATTATTTCCTATCTGTGTGAACTCAGACAAGTCATTTAATCTTCTCTGGACTTCTCTGGATTTCTCATCTGAGAAAAGAGGGTATTGGATGACAACAGTTTCAAAGATACATGCTGCCTCTGATAGATGATGATCAATCACTGGGATATTGCAGATATGGTTCTTGCTCTGTTATACATTGGTTCAAGTGACTCTTGGCCAAGGTTAACTTTGGAAGTCTTCTCTCTGTATCAGGCCTTCTGCTCTTGGGCCATGATCCTCCTTTCTTTCCTACTGGAACTTGGGGCTCTGCCCCTAAGTCCACCAGCTTTGATAGGTGGCCTCTTCCCTTATCTTGTTGGGACCCAGTTCTCCATGACCCCATAAATCCCCATTTCCCTCCTTTCAATATCTCTTTTTATATTGTCTTCCTCTGTTAGAATGTAAGCTTCTTGACAGAAGGAGCTCTGCTGCTGGCTTGTATTTCTATCTCCAGTGTTTAGCACAGTGCCTGTCATATAATAAGCACTTAATAAATTATCTACCATCTACTTAACTATCTATTTAGTAAAACACAGTGAAGGCTTAAGGACTCAAAACATCTTAGTAAGCTTTTTGGACTGTGATTTTATTGGCATTGGAGATTCCCAATAAACTCCATCTAACAAGGAGGTATGTGTTCTGCAATCTGTAGTCTTCTTGAGTCTGTTGGGGCACTAAGAGTTAAATGACTTGCTGGAGGTCACAGAGCCAATATGTTTCACAGATGGGATTTGAAACCAAATATTCTTGTCTTTGAGGCCAGCCCTCTACCCGTGACGCTACATTGTCACTCAATGTGTTTATCATTCTCAAAGGATACTTCCATTTTTGAAAGAATACATTTTTAGATACAACTTTTTAGACTTGAAGGAATGAATCTTTTTTGATGAAATTTCAGGAAGGCTGAAGAATAGGAGAGGAAGATGAGCTGAGACCATGTGTGACTATAAAGTAATAAAATGGGTTTTTATCAGATTTTATCAGCTACTAAATGAGGATCTTCTGTCACAGTAGTGCCTTTGGGGGAAGCCAGTTCCAGTGACATTGCCCCTAAAAGTGTTGACACTACTCTTCTGAAATTCCTTTAAGAGAATCAGACTATTTCTTTATAGTCACACTGTATTTTGGACTACAAATGTCACTATCCTAATGTCACTGGGCACCTACTTCGGCTCCAAAAGACTTTAGATTGCTTCCAAAGACCAAATTCAGCCTCAGATACTTCAGTTGGACCACCCCTGAAGGAATTCAAAAGAATGTGGCATAAATCTCTGAAGGTATTTCTGAATTTTATACTAGAGTGGTCTATGTCCTTGTCTTAACTCCTCAAATGGGTTAACAGTGACTTGAGGACAGAGATTGCACCTTAGTCATATTGGTATGTACCACAGCATAGCTTAGCACATATTTACAACTCAAGAAATGGTACCCAGGTCAATGGATGAATGAATGAATGCAGCAATTAATAGTGATAGAAACACTGGCATCAACATATAGCTTCTCAAGTTTACTCTTTTGAAAGGGACAGTGTTGTCTGGATATGATGCTCCAGGCCTGTAAACCCTGCTCTAGGGGAGACTGAAGCTGGTGAATCCCTTGAGGTCAAGAATTCTAAGTTTTAGTGAGGGTAAGCTTATCAAGTATTCACTCTGCTTTCGGAATCAATGTGATGAGTATTGGGGAGCAGTGGAGGAGCATGGAGGAAACACTAAGCTGATTAAAAAGGGGAGAATTGGTCCGTGTTGCAAATAGAACAGGTCAACATTCCTATGCTGAGAAATACTGGGATTGGGTCTGTGATTGAATGTTGTACTTCCAGTTTGGGCAAGATAGGAAGATCGAGAAAAACAACAATAAAAAAGATAATATTCATTTAGGTGCTTTTTGGTGTATTTGATTAAATAACCACACCCAAGACTTAGGGCAGTTAGGTGGTGTAGTAGATAAATCTTTGGGTCTGAAGTCAGGAAGAGCTGAGTTCCAAACCAGCCTTAGACACTTACTACCTATGTGACCCTGGGCAAGTCATTTAACCCTGCCTGCCTCAGTTTCCTCATCTTTAAAATGAGCTGGGGAAGGAAATGGCAAACCACTCTAGTATCTTTGCCAAGAAAACCCCAAATGAAGTCACAAAGAGTCAGACATGACTGAAATGACTGAACAACAACAACCACCAAGACTCAGCATCTCATGCTTTTTTGAGGAGCAAGTAGGCTTTACTCAGGACTTTGCAATCACACTGAGTAGGCAATGTCCTTGAAATAAAGCCTTTGGGCAGGCCTATATCATGCATCTAATTCAATATGGCATAGTTGAAAGAACATTGCAGAAGACCCTGTTTGAAGTCAACTCTTCCATTGGCCAACTGCGTGACCTTGAGAAAATCGCTTATTCTCCCTGAAATTCATTTTCTGTTATCTGTAAAATGAGGGATTTGGACTGAAGTCTTTCCTTGTTCTAGCTCTAAGAATCTATGATCTTTCCCAGCTAGAAATTGCATTATATGATTTCCCTGTGTTCATACCTTCACAAAACCACTCTAGCCCGATGGGACACCAAAGCCTCATTTCTCTGACTTCCCTTAGCTTATGGTGAACAGCCATTAAGCCTCTTCCCCCTCTTTTACCACCTAGAATGGGACTTTACTCTTCTCCCAGGCTCCCTCCCCCACTACCCTTATCCCCTGCTGATCTACTCTCATTTGTCATCTTTATTAGCTTTTAATCTCCTATCAATTCAGCACTGGGATTTAAAAATGGGATTAAGGAGGAAGTTTAATTGGATGGTCCTCAATGGCCCTCTGAACATCAGATTCAATAAAAGTTTATGAAAAGATAAAATCGCAAAGGGTTTTATAGCCCTGGACAGAACAAGAGACTTGTGTAAGGAACAAGGTAACTGTTTTTCAACCTCATATAATCCATGTTTCAACTTGATTAAATGAGGAAGTTAGTTTTCCATCTCTCCCTCTCCCTTTCTCTTTCCTCCGGTAACATTATCCTTTTCTGCCTGGTGTAAGCAAGAAGCTGCTCTCTTTGAGGTTTTCTCTCCCGCCCTCTTTGATTTTCTTTGACAGGAAGACTAATGAAACCTGGGTGTACCAGAAAATAACATTTATTTCCCATGGAAATATGCTGAACCACCACTGAAGGTAGATGGGGTGATACCCTGGCTGGGAGAAAGGCAGGCTATAGAGGGGTGACTGCAAGGGAGGAGGTAGGGGAAGAGAGAGTTCAACCCTGGAACTACAGAACTGGGAACTTCAGACCCAGAAGGGACCTCAGAGATTATTTAGGAGGCACAACACACTTCTGCTGACAGGGAACTCACTAACGAACAGTTCTATTGTTTGGTGCTCCAAAGGCCAAGAAGTTCTCCCTTTGTTGGTCTACAATCTGCCTCATTCTGACTTTTACTCATTGATCCCAGGTGTGCCCTCTGTGGTCCAGAAGAATATGCCTATTCCCTCTTCACACAGCATTTTCTTCAAATATTTGAATGTAGAGAATATTTCCCCATTTCAGTCTTGACCAAAGTGGCACAGAATATTAGAAACAAGACAGGAACCCGGCGTTCTTTTCTGTAAATGATTGTCTCCCTTTTTCTTCTACTGGTGCTTATATAACAACTTGAAGTTTCCCAAATTGAAGTCATTTCAATGTCCCTAAAAACAAATGACGCCCAGAACCAAAATGAACAGTACATACAATATACCTGATGTGCTCAGATCAGTGCAGAGGATGGCGGCGCTCTCTCCCTCCTTTGTTCTGGAAGCTTTTTATTAATGCAGTCTAAAGTCTTATTGAGAAGCAATGTTGAGTAATGCAGGGGTTCTTAACCTTTCTTGTGTCAAGGATGGGTGAACCCTAGTGATCTCATCTCAGAATAATATTTTAAAAGGCATAAAATAAAACATATAAGATTACCAAGGAAACCAATTATGTGAATAATAATAGCTGGTATTTATACAGTGCTTTAAGGTTGGCAAAGCATTTTGCAAATATTAACCTGTTTGATTCTTTGCAACAAACTTGGGGGGTAGATGTGGCTTTTTAAAAAATTATATCCATTTTATAGATAACAAAACTGAGGCAGGTGGAGAGGAAGTGATTTGTCCAGGGTCACACAGCTCCTAAATGTTTAAGGCCAGACCTGCTCTATCCATTATACTATCTGACTACTGAATACAGTTATAAAAATATGAAAAACAAACAAATTCACAGATCATAGTTCAAGACCCCTTGGCATAATGGCTAGACAATGCACCTTGAAGCCAGCAAAGATCCGAGTTTGAGTTTTGCTTCTCACACGTACTGTGACTTTGGGCAAGTCATTTAACTTTACCTTGTTCTAGACCAGGTGGAATGTGGCCTACAACATTCCTGAGTGCTTCCTGAACCAGATTAGAATGTAACTGGGAAATACTTAAAATTTTTTAAAAAATGCAACAAAAAATAAATAATATTACATTTTAAAACTAAGTCCATACATGGCTTGTACAGATCTTTCTCTATTGATTAATGGCTTCCATTTCCATTTGTGTTTGGCCCCACCAATCTAGAAAACTATCCAAGATTATAAACTGCTGAAAAGATACTGACTTGCATTGTTAAAGGGAGTCTCTTTATCTGGGAGTTTTCTGTAGTGATGAAATCACAGTACAGAACTTTTCTCTGAGATCTTCTTAGCTTCTCTATTCAAGCATATTAAACTTGATGTACCCTAAAACTCCAGGTCTTTTTTCCCCATGAATTGTTATCCATCTTGGACCTGAGCAGTTGACTTTTTGAAATTTTTTCTTCTTTCTCTTTGCATCTCTCTCTCTCTCTTTCTCTCTCTCTCTCTCTCTCTCTCTCTCTCTCTCTCTCTCTCTCTCTCTCCCTCCCTCCCTCCCTCTCTCTCTCCCTTCATCTCTCTCTCTTTTTTCCTCCCTCTTTCTCTCTTTTCCTCCCTCTCTCCCATCTCTCATATTTCTTTTCCTTCTCTCTTTATAATCTCTCTCCCCTTCTCTTCCCCCCCTTCTATCCCTCTCCCTCTCTTTCCCTCCAATGCTCAATAATTCTGTCTTCCAGTGAGAGAAACTTCCAAAGAGAGAAGGGGAGCAAGAAGGCTCCTCACAGTTCATTATTATTTCCAATAGAATAATAACATGTACATGCCAATGAAAGCTAATCATTAGCAATAGGATCATAAACAGGGCATTTATTTTTAAGATCTTAGAGACAGAAAGAGATCAAAGAAAGAGGAAAAGGACTCATCTACAAATATATTCATAACAGCTTGTCTTGTAGTAGCAAAGAACTTGAAACTAGGGGAATGTTTATCAATTGGGAAACAAATTATGGTATATGCATGTAATAGAATGCTATTGTGCTGCAAGAAATGACAAAAAGGATGGTTTTAGAGAAACCTGGGAGGACTCACATGAACTGATGCACAGAGAAGTAAGCAGAATTAGGAGAACAATTTATACAATAACAACAATGAAAACAAACAACTTTGGAAGCCTTAAGTATGCTGATCAACTCAATGATCAAACAGGATTCCAGAGGGTCAGTGGTTGTTGGGGCCCCTTTAAGACTCTACCCAAACTCTGAGAACCCACGGAAAACTCAGGCAAAGGACAGAGCAACTCAAGCAGGGTGGAGGCACCTGGGCGTTTATTCTCCCCTGTGATTTTGGGGTATTGATTGAGTATGCGCTGCTAACAGGGGAGCACTCCCCTGCTATGAGAAGCTTGTTACTGCTGAGGCACGTGGGAGAAGAGAGTCGGGAGAGGGGAAAGGAGCTAAAAGGAGGGAGACAAGGTGAAAGAGGAGGAGAGAGAGATGAGGTGATTGTAAACGAGAACGAGATTAAACGCCAAGACATTACATCTTGGTGTCAGGACTCCTTTGTCTATTCACGGAGGAGCAGGGTCCCCCGAGGAGTTCGTGGGGGCGAACCTGGGTCGTTGGGGCGACCAGAGTGACTAGAGCTGTGGTGGCAGCTGGAGAGAGGGTTGTAGAGGCAGCCTGGGTCGTTGGGGCGACCAGAGTGACCAGACTGCAGGGACAGCTGGAGAAGGGCTTGTGGAGGCAAGCCGGGTCGTAGGGGAGACAGGAATCATGGAAGGTGATTGGAGTGCCGTAGAGGTGGCAGGAGAGGTGAGTTGGACGTAAGCCCTGTAAAACAGGCCCTAACAGGTGGTGAACCCTGCAACTCATCTCCTGATAGAGAGATGATGGGCTTGAGATGCAGAATGAGTCATATTTTTGAACATCATTAATATGGAAAAAGGCAGTTTGGTGGCCAGAGGACTGCGGCTGTGAACAGCTTTCAAGATTCTGATTACATAGTATAGCAAACTCTCTATTTATTCAATAACAAATTAGAGCAAAACCTTCACAGAAAATCAAGGTACAGCATTCACAATATTACAACTTACCACAGAAAATCAAAATACAGCATTCACCATATCACAACTCAACAACTTATCACTAAAATGGCCACATAGTTCTCACCGAGGTGGTCACATAGTTTTCAACAAAGTACAATCATTTAGTAACTCAATTCATCATTCAATCATCCTAAGGCCCACAAAGTACAAAAATCAAAGTTCTCCACCCATGGGATACATTTAAGTTACAACTTCAACAGTTACTACTCAGTACCCTCTTAAGGGGCAGTGGAAAATACAAAAGCCATCCATCCCTAGGTCACAAGTTTGTTACAATTTCATCAGTCACTACTCAGTCAATATCATCAGTCACTACTCAGTACGCATCTTCACTCAGGGCAGGCTTTCAGCTCCCAGGGTTACTCTTCCATGGTCCCAGCTCCCACCTGAATCTAACCAACTGCCACCTGAGTTCAAAGGCAGACAGATTCCAGCTCCTTGACCAGCTCTCCATGCAGTTCCTGCTCCACATTGGGGCTCACAGTGTCTGGTCCATCTCAAATCCTTCACAGTCTCTGTTCCTGGGAAGACAAGGCTTTGTTAAGCCACAAAAACATTCATACACATTAACAAAGTCACAACAACATTTGTATAAAGTACCAGCACCACAGTCATGCTTCCTCAGTCTTTTGTAGCTCCAGCTGGCCCTCTGAAATCCTCAGTACCATAAGCTTCGTTCTCAAAATCAAAATCACTTTATCCAGCCTCCATGTGGCTTGCTCCAAGAAATTCTGTTTCAGTTCTTAATTCTCATTCCTCTTCTCAGTTCTTCTCAATTCTCAGTTCAGTCTTCAGTCTAGCAGCAGCTGCCCTGCCTCTGAGATGCTTATCCCAAGAAGTTCTCTCTTTGGCAGAAACTCTAGCCTCCAGATGCTAGATGAGAGAAATTCTTTCTTTCTCTCTCTCTCTCTCCTGGGCAGCAGCTGCCCTGCCTCCATGATGCTTACCCCAGGAAATTCTGTCTTGTGTTCTTGTCCAGCTTGTGTTCTTCCTCATATAAGATATAACTCCTCCCTGTTCTGCCCCTCCCTGTTACATCAGCAACTTCCTCCCAAGGTGTTAACTACTTCTGTGTTAATTAAATAGCTTAAATAAGGTGTTAACTTGAAACAAAGTGCTAAGTACCTGTTTACTCACCAATACAAAGGGGCATAGAAGATCTTCAGATTAACATTACTGTGGCACAGTAGAAAGAGCACCAGGTTTGGAGTCAGGAAGATCAGAGTTAAAATCTGACCTTAGATACTTGCTAGTTGTGTGACCCTGGGCAAGTTACTTCACCTTGTTTGTCTCAGTTTCCTCATCTGTAAAATGAGCTGGAGAAGGAAATGGCAAACCCCTTCAAATATTTTTGTCAAGAAAACACCAAATGGGGTCACAAAGAGTTGTACAGGACTGCAACGATGTGAACAACAACAACAACAAATGTGGGAAAACAGGGTTTAATTTTTTTTAGGGGTAGAAGGAAGAGGAAAAAAACCCTATTTTTGTTAATTAAAAAAATAAAGAAAAAGATGCTTAAAATAAATATCTTAGGGAGGGAGCCTACCTATCCTGCCTGACCTCTGGAGGTGGGTCAGGGACCCTGAGAAAGGCTGGGGGATAAGGATAGTGCCTTTTTCATTCTAGTTTCTTAGCAGAACTGTGGCTAAGAAGAGCAAAGAGAATGCTTACCCAGCTTTTTTTGCCCTACTTTCTTTCCTGTTGGGAGCAGGGTTTTCCACCAAGGGAGGTGAAAGCTCGACACTGCCTTGCTTTAAGACAGACGATGAGAAAAGTGATTAGGAGCTATTAGAGCCTCAAGCAGACATTACTGAGTAGTAAATGAGATTTTTATCTAAGCTTAGTTTATCTCACTCTTCTTTTTCCCTTACCCCTCCTCTATAAAGGCTGAACTATAGAAAGTCCAGGCCCAGGTATTTTGATTTTGTAAGTCCAGTCTGAGCATGTAATTCTTTTTTTTAAAATACCTTTCCCTTGGGGATGCTGGGCTAGTTAAATTTAGTATTCTGGGAAATCCAAATCCTTCGATTTATTCCGGAACTGTGAATCTAAATGTCACCATCATCGCACAATTACTAACACATCTTGCTGACAGGAATTGTTCATATGCTTTTTTGGATGTGTTTGGCGGGGAGGAGGGGAAGAGAAAAGGAAAAGGAGGGAAGTCTTAGGAAGGGAAGAGTAGGAAAAAAGGAAAGAGGGACTTAGAAAGAAGATAGAGATGCTTGGCGCTTTCCTAGTCCCTGAGAAATAAGGAGTAAAGGGCGTTATATTTGAAGTCACATGACCTAGGTTTGAAAGAGTTAGTGAACTAGCATTTCTTAAACACTTACTATGTGCCAAGCACTGTGTTAAGTAATGAGATCACAGATATAAAACCAAGAGAACCTCTGCCCTGAAGGAGTCTGCATGCTAATAAGAGGAAACAATCCATTTAGAGTAGTGGTACCCAGAGAAGAGTGTTTTGGTTAGGAAAGTTACAAAATGGTGAATGCAACCACTAGGGAGTAGATTGAATCAATCAGGCTGTCAGGCAGTCAATAAACATCTATGTGCCAGACCCAAGGTTAAAACTGGAAATACAAAGAAAGGTAACAACCAATCCTCCCTGACCAAGGAACTCACATTCTAATGGAAGAGAGAAACATGTAAATAACCAGGTAATACAAGACATATATAGAAGAGATGGAAGGCTATCATGGAGGGAAAACAAAGGTTGGGGTGGGAGGTAAAGAATAACATTAGGAAAGTCTTCTTGCTTAAAGTGGGATTTGAACAGAGGAAAGCAAGTCAAGACATCACCCTCAGTGTTCCTCTACATTACTACCACCACCACCATCATCATCATCAACAACAACAAGGAGTCAGTGTTAAGAGAGTCAGAGATGAGTAAGAGCATTCCAGAAATGGAGAACAGCCATTGTGAAGACAGGGAGTCTAAAGATGGAATCCTATGTGAAGAACAACAAACAGGCCAGTGTTATATCATTGTGGGTATAGAGGCAACTAAAGGATAAGAGGACTAGAAGGGTAGGAAGGGGCTAGATTGTGAAGGTTTAAATGTCAAACAAAGGTCTTTCTATTTGATTAGAAACTGTAGTTAATGAGAAGCCATTATACTAATTTATTGAATAGGAGAGGGATGTGACATGGTCAGACCTGTGCTTTAGGCAAGTCCCTTTGACAGCTCTGTGGAGAACAGGTTGGAATGAGGAGAGACTTGAGATGGGAAGACCAGGTGGAAGGATACTGCAAGCTAAGCATGGTGGTGCATGCCTTTAACCTCTGCTGCTGGGGAGGCTGAGGATGATGGATTACTTGAGCTCTGAATTTCTGAGCTGCAATAGAGCTAAAGGAGGTTGGGTGTTTGCACTGTCTAGTATTAATTTGGTGAGTCCCTTGGGGAGCTTCCAAAGATGGATGAATAGGCCTAGGTTGAAAAAAATCAAATGGGTTAAAACTTCCCTGTCAATCAGTATTTGGATGGGACCCAATACTGATGTGGCTGCCGCCTTTCAGTCTGGGTGAGATAGTCTAAAAAATGCTATTTCAATAGACTTGGTGGGAATTGATGAGAATCTGTACTAGGGTATTAAAAAAGGGGATGTACATGAGAAATATTGTGAATGTAAAAAATGACAAGGTTTAACAACAGATTGGATATCTGGAATGGAGGAGAGTAAAAAAGTAAAGGATGTCACTGAGGTTATAAGCCTAAATGACTGAAAGGATGGTGTTGCCCTCAACCATAATAATAAAGCTGGGAAGAGTACTTTTTTTGAGGGGGACTGATAATGAGTTCTGTTTTGGACATGTTGAGTTTGTGCTCTCTATAGGTTTCTAGTTTGAAATGTTCAGCAGATAGGTAATGATGTGGGACCAGAGCTCAGAAGAGAGACTAGGACTGGTTATATAGATCTGGAAGTCATCTGGATAGAGATTATCATTGAACCCATGGGAACTGATAAGACACCAATCCAGAAGATTTGAAAGGACAAGAGAAGCAATACCGGGACAGAGCCTTAAGGGGCAACTGCAGTTAGCAAGTATGATATAGATGAAGATTCAATATGAGAGAGACTAGGGAACCTTCAGACAGGTAGGAGAAACAGAAGAGAATTAAACCATGAAAACATATGGAGAGAATATTCTGGAGGAAAAGATGATTGACAGTGTCAAAGGCTACAAACTAAGTATAGATGGCTTTCTCAAGGTATTAAACCAAGAAGGGGAGTCTGTATATGGAATGACAGCAAGCAACAATGGTCATGGAGATGAAGTGGAGATTTTTTTAAGGACTGGGGGAGACTTGAACATTTTTGTAGATAAGAAGCAAATGACTGACAGTAGCTAGGAAGAGATTGAAGATGAGAGAGAGGGAGAGAGAGAGAGAGAAAGAGAGAACTATAGGAGTGGGGTGTGCAATCTCACGAGGAAGACAAGAGGGGATGGGAACAAGGGTACAGGTAGAGAGATTAATCTGGGCAAAGACAAAGGCCAGCTCTTTATCAGAGATAGGAGTGAAGGAGAATACAGTGGAGAAAGATGTTAGAATGATTTGGGATGAGAAAGGGATGAGGGAGTTTTCAGTGGATAGTTCTATTTTTTTCAGTTTTTTTTGCACTAAGCCTTCACCTCACCCCCATCGTGCAAGATGCAGAAAGCTTATCCTAAATTTATGGTTGGGTTTGCTATATATTTATCTATGTCTGGGGGGCCTAATAGAAATAGCAAAAACATGGGCATCAAAGAGACCTGAGTTTTCAATCTGGTTCTGTCAACTGAGATACTTTTGTTGTGACTTATGCCCTTACCGGACCTCAGTTTCTTCATATGTTGAATGAACACAATAATTATCCTTGTGTTTCATAGAAGGTAACATGAGGATCAAATAAGATCACAGAATTTAGAGCTGGAAGGTAATTCAGAGGTCAGTGTATCCAAAGGCTCCTTTTATAGATGAGGAAATGGAGACACGAAGAGATGAGGTGATTTCCACAAGGTCACATGGGTAGAAATGAGATTTCAAACTCTGATCCTCTGGCTCCCAATCCAACCCTCTTTCCACTACACTAAACAGCCTAATACCTGTGATGGTGATTGGAAAACTCAAATGTTTTTCTACAAACATAAAGGACTCATGATTCTCTTGAATTCAGCTACATCTGATTGAATAGACATTTCAGAGCCTATTCTTTTCCTTGGTAGATGTGTCCTGCTTTCTTGATTTGGTTTTGGCAGCACTGTCAGAAAAGTTTTCTTAAGGTGACTCAGGATTTCCATTCTCATTAGACTGTGAGCTCCTTGAGAGGTGGGATGGTCGTATATAGTAGGTGTTTAATAAATGTTTGTGGACTTGTCTTGACTCTTAGGGTGTGTGTGTGTGTGCGTGTGCACGTGTGTGTGTGTGTATGTGTGTGTGTGTGTATTCCTCTAGATTCTAGTTAGGGTCTAACTCACATCAATTCCCTATTTTTCAGGTCCTACTTAAAGAGTCCTCAGCATGTCCATTTAGAATTTGATGAGGAAGAAGCATGAAAAAACGTAAACTGCCTGAGTCTGACTACTGACAAGCCCCTACCCTGTTCCAGTGACTGGATACCTGGCTATTTTATTTCTTTTCTTTCTCACTCTCCTTAAGTGTTTATGTCATTTCTGAGAATCCAATAAACTGCATTATAGGGAGGGAAAACACACACGGGCAAAAATCTTCTTTTTTCACATGAATGCTTTAGGCAGTCAGCCATGATGGGAAATGAAATGTGTGGAAAAATACAGGGTGGATAAAGAGGGCTTTAGCAAAATAATGAGTCTCTTAACACTTCTATCTGCACATGATGTGATGCCTATCCATTAGCTTACAGGAAATAGTGCATCCTGACTTTGTTTTGGTTCATATATGGTAATTCTAGGTCCCCTCAACTGACTCCTTTTTAAAAATTCAGGTCAAGGAACTTCAGGACACACACTTTAAGCATCTTGGGGTCCCTAGATCCTTGGGGAGGGGAGCAGCACAGAACACTATTGGGTCCTTGAACTGCTTAGGACTGTTGATTCCTAAAGGGATCACATCCTGAGTTCTTTTTAAAGATAATCTTAAATACAAGTTTATTACAACCTGGTCAAATGATCTGACTTCTTAGGAGATTAAGACCCAACAAAGTAGAAGAGTCACTTGTTCTCTTACCTGGACCACTATTCAGATGCTAATGGATTTAAACATCACCCTCTTTACTCAGAGGCTTCTTACTTCTCTTCCTTTTCAACCCAGACTGTGAATCAGGTAGTATTTTCTTTATAAGAGGTCTGTGTATGGTACTGTGGAAAAAACCTTGGATTAGATAGAATTCAGGAAATCTTGCTTTTAGCTCTGCCTTGGCTACTAGTCATCTGTATGGCCATAGTCAAGGCATTTCATCTCTTTGGGGCTCAGTTTATTCCTAAAATGATTGCATTGGACTAGTTAACTTCTAAAATTACTTTATTCTAAGAAAATCTATACTGGACAAGCATAAGGGCGATAAGACTTGAGGGTAGCAGATGGAATAAATGGCAAAGGTCTGCAGCACTACCTAGCCACCTCTCCTCTCCCTATGTTGTTAAATTGCTTCTTGGAGCTTTGAGGTAATTTGAATGGTCAAGGCTCTATGTGTCTAGAGTGATTAGAGAGGAAAGGAATAAGATAGGGTGAAGAGAGCTCAGAAGAAAAAAATTCTTGCTTAGAAGGATCCTTTCTTGTGTGTGTGGTGGGGTACATGCTATTAGCAGTAGGCATACTGACTGGGCAGTCTCAGCAAAAAGCAGTAACACTCCATTTGAAGAAGAAGCCAGAAACAGAAGATTGTTCTAGCATATTAAAGAGAGTAGAAGCAACTTGGGAAGAAACAAATGGCACTTTTGTAGGTGGGAGTGATCACTGTGAAGGTGTTTTAGAGCAGCAATGAGTCACAGAGTCATCGAAGGTATTCTAACCAAGATATCATCTTAGCGATATGATAAGTCTCAAGGATTCTCCAATCTTTTGGCGTGTTAAGATGAGGGAAAAAGCTTCCAGGGTCTTCTTCCTCTAGGAAATCACCACCCACCTCTCACTGTCATTTTCTCTTCTATCCATGCCCCTTAAATCTCCCCTATTTACCAGCACCATGTATCACCATTCATTATGTTAAATTGACACAGGCATAGCATTTTGGAGCTGGAAGGGACCTCAGAAGCCATCTAGTCTAACAGATATCTGAACAAGAATCTTGTCTACAAAATTCTCAATAAATGGACATCTAGTCTCTGCTCAAAAGCTAGTCAGAGAGAACCCACTACCTCCAAGGAGTGCCTTTCCTACTTTTGTATTGTTTTAATTGTTGGCAAGTTTTTCCTTGTATATTTCTTATAATAAGGAAAGGCCAAGGATTGGAATCATATGACCTAGCTTCAAGACCATTCTGTGACAGTTTATAGCTGTATGAACTTGGGCAAACCCTTCCTGAACCTCAGTTTTCTCATAGGTAAAATTAGAAGTTTGGATTAGATATTTCCCTGAGGTTTCTTCCAGGTCTATAGCTATGATCCTATAGTAAATATAGAGTATGCCCCCAATCAAGTAGGGATCCAAAATCTGCGTTTCCTCTGTCACATACCCTAACTTTGAACAAAAACTAGAGAATTATTAATTTCTCCCATATTGGCTGTAGGTACTATAGTAAGGGTTGGTGTAAGTCTGTAAAGGAAGAAAGGAGACAGGGAGAAAAAAAGGGGGGAACTGTTTCAGTCTAAATAACTATCTTCTCTGTATCTCTACCTCTACACACCATTTCCTGTGCTTTTCAATGCTTTGCCTCTGACCTTTAAAGGGCTAGGAAGAGCAGATGCTTTGCAACGGATATTAAAAAAAAAATTCTAATAGAAAAACCAGACCTGGGTCAGGTAAGTAGAGAAGCAGGATTTGAGAGCAAATTCTTGTTTGGGGAGGCAGAATTCACAGAAATCAAATGAGGAGAAAGGAGAAGACTGACAGAATCAAATGACCAGGCAGAGAACAAATGGAGAAGTACCCTGAAATGGGAGAGGTGGAACTGGGAGCTTTCCAAGGTTGTGGTGAGGAGTTATTTGTGGTTTAAACTTCTGGAGTTGGGAAAGCCAGATTTAATTTCTGGCTCTGACCCTGGGGTAAAGTCACCTCTGAGCCTCAGTCCCACCATCTGCAAAATGGGCACAATAATGCCCCCCAATCTTCCACCTTTCATCTCACCTCTCCTTTTTCCCCTCTTATAAACTTCTGCATTCTGGCTTCCCATTCATCTGGCTTTGTCATTCCACAGAAACTGTTCTCTCCAAGGTTACCAGCAATCTCTTAATGGTCAAATAATTTAAGAACAATCTCTTGAGTTCTCTTTTCTTCATCCTTATCCTTCTTGACTTTTCTGCAGCATTTGGTGCTGTTGACCACCTTCTCCTTTGCATTCTCTTCTCTTTAGGTTTTTGTGATGATTGTCTCTTTTGGTTCTCCTCTAACCTCTCTGTCCATTCTTTCTCAGCTTCCTTCAGTTTGGCTAAGAGCCCCGATTCTACAGTCAGAAACTCTGGGTTCAAATCCAAGCTCTGATATTTACTATGTGACCATTTATTTCCCTGGACCTCAGTTTCTTCATCTATAAAAAAGCGAGGGTTAGATTAAATGGCCTCTGGAGTCTCTTACAGCTCTGAAGTTATCATCTTCATTCATATTATAACCACTAGTTGTGGGTGTCCCCAAATACCTTGTTTCTGAACTTTCTCTCATTTCTCTATTCTCTTACACCTAGCCATCTCATCAGCTTTGATAGTTTCAATGATCATTTCTATGCTAATAATTCTTAGATTTATATATCCAGCACTAAACTCTCTCCTGAGCTGTAGTCCCATATTACCCATTACCTTTTAGACATTTTGAAGTGGAGTTACCATAGGCATTTCAAACTCAACATGCCTTAGAATAGAATCTGTTATTTCCTCTCCTCTCAAGATTCCTCCCTTCCAAACTGTTATTATTGTGGATAACTTTATCCTCCCATTGACCTAGCTTCATAATCTTGGTATCATTTTAACTCCATGTGTTAAAGTAGCTGCCAAGTCATGTGGTTACTATCTATGCAGTATCTCTGGTGTACATTCCCTTTTCTCTACTCATATAATAATCACTTTAGTTTAGTTCTCATCACCTCTTGCCTGGACTCTTGCCACGTATTCTAAATGGTCTCCCTGCCTCAAGTCTCTCTCTACTCTAATCCATCCTCCTCACATCTGTCAAAGTGATTTTCTTAAAGCATGAGTATGATCATCTCCCTACCCAATAAATTCTAGTGACTCCCTATTCCCTCTAGGATCAAATAAGAACTCCTCTGCTTGTCAGAGCTCTTCATAACCTGGGTCTATCCTGTCTTTCTAGTTTTCTTATAAATTACTTCCCTTTACACAATATACCATGCAGCCATAATGGTTTACTTACTATTAATCACACAGAAGACTTCATTTCCCATTTCTGTGTCTTTGTCTTGGTTGTCTCCCATGCTTAGAATGCTCTCCCTCACTTACTTCTGCTTTTTGGAGTCATTGGCTTCTTCAAAATTCAGCTTAGTTCTGCCTTTCTTCAGGAGGCCTTTCCTCTTCCCCTTCTCCCTCCTCTGGTTGCTAAAGCCCTCCCTTCTAAGGTTACTTTCCATCTGCCCTGTATGTATTTTCAAAATTAATTCATTTTGAACTTAAATACACAATAAGAAAAGAGAAACATTATAAACTTAAATACAAAATAAGAAAAAAATCACCATGTGCATAGCAAAATGTAAGAACGGATTCAAAATATACAGCAATAAATTTCCATTTCAAGAAAGTTGTTATAATAAATACTACACATTGTGTTTAGAGCTGTCTGTCTTTTCTTTGCTTCTTTGTAAGTTTTGTTTTGTTTTCTACTTGAACTTTTTACTTTGTTCTTTTTCCTCATTCTGTGACACTCCTCCTACAAGAAAGCTACAATTAAGCACAGATAAATCCACACACATAATACATATATATGTAATATATATGTAGATATACATTTACACACAAACATATATATCCATGTACACAGACATACACATACAGTTACATATACTTAGATATCTATAATCATACTCATAGACACATAAATTCATATGCATCTATGTAAGACCATACTATGCTTATCTGTCCTCTGTTTCTCTGAGGGTGGATACTGTTTTCCTTCATAAGTCCAAGTCTTTCCATATTTTTCTAAGTTCACCAACTCATCATTTCCTATATGACAGAAATATTCCCACCTTATGCTGCCTAGTTATTTTAAATAGTCTAAAACAATATTGATTGATATGGCTGACATTTAGTGTAGTTTCCCTGTTTTTCTCTTTTGATTAACTCTATTTTAGCTTTAACTTTGTCTGAGATCATTATTACTACTCCTACTTTTTTTCACTGATAAATTCTATTCCTGATCTTTATTTTGTGTGTATGTATGTTTCTCTTATTCCCTATCCTTGTGGACTCTTCCACTTTACTTCTATCTACTGCCTTGCCCTCCTATTGCTTAACCTCCCTCCCTCCAAAGATTCCTCCCTTATCCTTTCTCCTACCCTTTCCTCTTATTGTCTTGTTTCTATCTGAATTTAGAAGATTTTTGTAGCTTTCCAAATATATATTACTCTGTCTTTATGCCATTCCCATAAATCTAGACACCCTTCTATACCCACCCTCATCCTATTCCCTCACCCTCTTATTTCTTTATAAATTTTTTATTCACTTCTTTTTTATAGGAAGAATTTACGTACCCCCCCCCACTTAAGAGTATTTTATTTTTTTCCAATTACATAAAAAGATAGTTTTGAACATTCAATTTTATAAGATTTTGAATTCCACTTTTTTTTTCTCCTTTCCTCTCCCCTCCCAAGATGGCAAACAATCTGATATAGGCTAAACATATACAATCATATTAAACATATTTCCATATTAGTCATGTTGTGAAAAAAAGAATCAGAACAAAAGGGAAAAAACCACAAGAAAGAAAAAAAAAGAGAGAGAAAATAGTATGCTTTGATCTGCGTTCAAACTCCATAGTTCTTTCTCTGGATCTGGATAGCATTTTTCATCTTTAGTCTTTCGGAATTGTCTTATATCATTATATTACTTAGAAGAACTATGTCTATGGAAGTTGGTCATCATACAATATTTCTGTTACTGCATACAATTATCTCCTGGTTCTTCTCACTTTACTCAGCTTCAGTTCATGTAAGTCTTTCCAGGTTTTTCTAAAATCTGCCTCCTAATCATTTCTTGTAGTGCAATAGTATTCCATCACATTCATATACATCAACTTGTTCAGCCATTCTCACACTGATAGGTATTCCCTCAATTTCCAGTTCTTTGTCACCACAAAAAGAGTTGCTAGAAATATTCTTGTACATGTGGGTCTGTTCTCCTTTTCTTATGATCTCTTTGGAATAAAGACCTAGAAGTGGTATTACTGGATCAAAGGGTATGCATAGTTTGATTACCCTTTGGGTATAGTTCCAAATTGCTCTCCAGAATGGTTATGGTCCTTTACAACTTCACCAACAATCCATTAATGCTCCAATTTTTCCAATCTCCAATATTTATCATTTTCCTTTTATGTCATATTAAATAATCTGATAGGTGTGAGGTCATACCTGAGAGTTGCTTTAATTTTCATTTCTCCAATCCATAGTGATTTAGATAATTTTTTCATATGACTATAGACAGCTTTAATTTCTTCATCTGAAAATTGCCTGTTCATATCCTTTGATCATTTATCAATTGGGAAATGACTTTTTATTTCTAACTAAATGTATATTGTTCTTTCTTTAATCCAGATCTGATGTGAGTAGGGTTTCCTTTAAAAATCCTCCCTTGTCCTCTACCCCCTTCCATATCCCCTTAGCCTCTTATTTCTTTCTGAATTTGGAAGACTTTTATGCATATATATGTGTATATATATATGTATATGTGCATGTATATGCATATATATAGTTCCTTCATTAATTCATTCCCAATGAAAGTAGGGTTCCTGAACTACTAGTCTTCCTCCCCCACCTAATTCCTCTGTGTCACTTCTTCCTTTCACACCTCATTTGTATAATTACTCTTTTTGCCTTTTCTTAAGTGGTTTTCCTTTTTAGAATCACATTCCCCTGCATGCATTTTGACTGAGCATGTTGTCTTCCCCATTAGAAGATAAACATCTTGAGAGCAAAGACTGCTGCTGCTTTTTCTTCATACACTTAGAGTTTAGTAGTGTCTGGCACATAGCAAATGTTTAATAAATGTTTATTGATGGATTAAAGTGAAATGGAAATATATATATAAGCACAAGTGCACAGAAAATTCTATATATGCATATATACAGATATAAAATTATATATACATGCATTATATATACATACATTACACACACACACACACACACACACACACACACATATATATATATATATATATATATATATATATATATATATATATATATATATATATATATAGAGAGAGAGAGAGAGAGAGAGAGAGAGAGAGAGAGAGAGAGAGAGAGAGAGGGAGAGAACAGGCAGTCAGACAGAGACACAGACAGACTAACAGGCAGTGGGACAGAGAGCCAGAAAAACACTGGATCTCCCCTTCTCACCCACAGTCCCTATCCCACTATCTATTGACATGGAAGCTTTGAACTACTCTATTTCTGAGTTGGGTCAGTTTGCCACTCCTTAGGTAGTTTAATGGCTCCCCACTGCCCCTACATCCTTTCTCCCAAGGGATTCATCATATTGGTGCTAGATGTGGTGTGGACACTTAATTGACTTTAATCCTATTGAAGCTCAGAACTCTCATGCTCAAGTGATCCACCAGTCTCAATCTACACCCCACCCCTCATTACCAGGTCTTAGACATGTCCCACCAATCCCCCTAGTACTTAAATATTTCAAAGAATCTATAACCTCAAGGATGTGAGTTCTCCCTCCAAAAGTACAGCTCACAACTCATTTATCCAGGCTTTATTTTCTTCTGTTACTCTTGTCTAGGTCCCCCAATAAATCTTCCAAAGAGGATAATACAGCCAGGGTATTGGGGGTTTTCCTTCAGATCTCTTGACATAAAGTCGATAATGACATAGTGCACAGGCCATCCATCTGTGATTCCTTCTTCTCTCAATAGACCTGGTCCACTTCCTTTTTCAGGCATACCTTCTTTCAACGTGGTCTTTTATTCACCTTTGAACTTACAATTCATTGTTTTAAGTATGCTACAACCTTTTTTTAGGTCCACAATGCATCTCTCTGCTGCTCTTTGGGTGAACCATAATTTGATTCCTCAGAGATTGTGCTATTTCATAAGTTGCTGCCATATAGCATCACTTGAAGAATTTTAGTGTCAAAAAGATTGAATTTTGTTTTAGGTCATTGGAAGTGCTATGCAATTTCTCAAGTGCAATCTAGCTTATCCTTTTAGAATCTGGGTCCAGCTTTCTGCCCATTCACAGTGCCTGATACATACACATTGAGGGACCAGACATCGTTTGTCCAACAATTTGTCAATTTCCACAACAAGCATCCACTTGATTTTTCCTGTATGGATGGTCATACTGACATCTTCTGAATGATTTTGGATATCATCTAGAAGGCTCTGCAACATAGCAGGGCTTCATATAATAGCACAAAATCATCTGCAAAAAAAATCTGACAATCCTTCCTTTTTTTGGGAATTTTTCTTCCATAAAAACAACAGCTAACACACACAAATATATCATTATATATTATTTAGGGTTTATAAAGTGCCTATATTATCTTATTTTCTCCTTATAAAATAATAACTGTGCTATTATTAGTCCCATTTTACAGATGAGGAAACTGAGACTGAAAGAAGCTAAGTGACTTGCCCATGGTCACACACTTTTATAAGTGTCTGAGGCAGAACTTGAATCCAGGCCTTCTTGATTTTAGGATTCTTTATTGGAAAGCCACCAGGATAATGGTAAATACTTTTGACCTTTGTTTTCTTGTTTTGTATCTTACTTTATTTAAATAATCAGAGAGAGGATTGTGAAAGTCATCTCTGTTGTGTCTATCAATCAATCCTGTATGATCTTTACATCTATGTAGGTATAACTGGGCTAAATATGGCAGGCACTTTATTGTAGGGGATTGTTAGGACCATTTTTTTGTCTTGAGTCAAATGCTTTCTTAGCATCAACAAATAAAAGGCACAATAGGATTTTGTGTACTCTTTATCTGTTAATCAACTGTGTGACTATAAAGTTTTCATCTATACCACATCTTCTTAATGCTGGGAATATGAATTATTATTATGTTCTTGTCTGCCAGCCTATAAATTTCAGAGGTACCAAATTATCAAATTTGAAAATGCAATGTAAAAAAAAAGAGAAATGAACAAAGGGTCAGGAGGATAGTCATTTAGCCCGTTCCATCGTTTCACAAACGGGGAAACTGAGGCCCAATTTCCTAAAGTAATTTGCCCAAATTCACACAAACAGTGAGTAGGAATATCTTATACTTCCCTACTGCTTTACAGTTTCTAAAGAACTTTCCTTCCAGTAATTCTGTGACTTAAGCAGCACAGGTATTACTATTACAGTTGAAGATATTATATTAGTTTTGTGAGGGTAGAGACTGTCACATTGCTGTATTTGTATTCTGCCCAATATCTGGTGAATAGTAGGTGGAAGGAAGGAAGGAAGGAAGGAAGGAAGGAAGGAAAGAAAGAAGGAAGGAAGGGAGGGAGAGAAGGAAGGAAGGAAGAAAGGAAGGAAGGAAAGAAGGAAGGAAGGAAAAAGGAAAGAAGGAAGGAAGGAAGAAAGGAAGGAAGGAAAGAAGGAAGGAAAGAAGGAAGGAAGGAAAGAAAGAAGGAAGGAAGGAAGGAAAGAAGGAAGGAAGGAAGGAAGGAAAGAAGGTAGGAAGGAAGGAAGGAAGGAAGGAAAGAAGGAAGGAAGGAAGGAAGGAAAGAAGGTAGGAAGGAAGGAAGGAAGGAAGGAAGGAAGGAAGGAAAGAAGAAAGGAAGGAGGGAAGCATTGCATATGTGTCTAGTATGTATCAGGCACTTTATAATTATTATTTCATTTGATCTGCATACCAACACTGGGAGGTAGGTGCTATTATTATCCTCATTTTACAGTTGAGGAAACTGAGGCAGACAGAAGTTAAATGGCTTACCCAAGGTCACACAGATAGTAGGTGTTTGAAACCAGATTTGAACTCTGTTCTTCTTGAGTCCAGATTCAATGCTCTATCCACTGTGCCACCAGCTGTCTCTCACTAAATGCTTATTGATCAGTTGTTTTCTTTGTGGTCATGCAGCTTTCTCGGAGGCAGGATTCAAACCCATGTCTCCTTCTATGTCCAATGCTCTTTTTCCCTTTACCTTGCTGCTGGGATTCACCTTCCTCAGTCTTTTAATGAGACAAAGAGGATGATGAGGGTCTGACATATGGATCAGTGAGGTATTATTTCATTGTTTAGTGGAAGGTGCTGCCTCTCAGGGTTCCCTAGTCAGTAGAATAGACATGAAACAGTTTGGAGGCCTGGCCCCTGAGTTATTATACTGCCACCTTAAATCCTTCATTCCCATGTTTGAGTGATTTCTTACTCATGTGAAGGTCCCAGAATCCTTTGTGGCCCCACTAGCTACAAGGCCAAGATCTGCTCAAGATGGAGGGTAAGTTTACCCACTGGCACAATGAACCCAATTACCAAGAAAAGGAAAATCAAATCCTTCTGCTGGAAGGGCATGGGGACAGCTGGAGTATAACAAATGCGGTAGGAGTTGCTACAAAGAACGTTTGCCCCATCACACCCAGCCTGTCGCCTTATCTCCCCCAACAAATGCAGTCTCCCCACAATGTCTGAAGGAGATTATTAACCCACTTGAAGGCCGAGTCACTTTCCTAGATTAAGAGTTGTGTTTAAGAAGAGGAAAAAGTCTGGGAAAATGAGGAGATGCTTATCAGGATTTTGTGTGCCCGTGATCTCCTCTTTCTAAGCTGAAGGGTTTGGTAATGGCTTTCTTCATGGTGGAATGAGATATTTTCCCTGCTTTGACCCTGAAAACTTCCTGTGAGTGCTGCCCTGGGCCCTATCAGGAGATATTTTTATTAGTAGCAGGAGAAAGACTTTAGATAAAAGATCGACTGCACTGTGGCTCTCAGATTTGAAGGTTTGGAAAGTTCACACAACTAGCATCTCCTGTAGGCCCCCCGAGGTGTCTCACCTCTGTCAGTTTTGATGCCCTTGGGATAGAGCTCGAAGCTACAAAAAATGTTGACTTGGTTGACTTCATACTTTTTACTCCTGCATGCAGGGAATTAAAGAATCAGAGAGAGTTAAATCTGGGAAGCAAGCAGTGTGATATAGTGGACTTGGGAGTCAGAGGCCTTGGGTTCCAATACTACCTCTGGTCCCAACTACCTGGATGACCACCAATCATCTTTGGCTAAATCTCTTAGCTTCACTTTTCTTCTGTTTAAAGTGAGGGGGTTGATCAATAGAGTCCTTCCCAGCTGGAAATCCTATGAAGAGATTTTAGAGATATTCTAATTTCATTCATTCAATCAATCACTTAACATAGTACTAGGCAGACCCTGGCAGGATTGGGAGGGAGCTGTGATGGAGCAGTGGGAAACAAAGTCATGGTATGTAAATATAAACAAAAAGGTATAGGGGAAAGAGAACTGGGTAAGTAAGAAGACCTGAGCTCAAAACTAGGCTTTGTTATTTATAGCCTGTATGACTTTGGAGAAGTGTTTTTCTTTTTCTTTTTGGAGGGGCAATTGGGGTTAAGTGACTTGTCCAAGGTCATATGGCTAGTAAGTGTTAAGTGTCTGAGGCTGGATTTTAACTCAGGTCCTCCTGACTCCAGGGATGATGCTCTATTCACTGCACCACCTAGCTGCCCCTCAAGAAGTGGTTTAACCTTTCTGGACTTGAGGTTCCTCATTTATAAAGTGACATATTTGACCTAAAGTTGTAAAGTACTTTTCAGCTGTAAATCTATGATCCTTTGATGGTGTCCACTCTAATAGCTCTATTATCTGTCCCTATAATCTAATGGGAGAATAAAACAACCCTCATAACACTAATATGTAGGGAAGGCTCCATATCCCATAGAAAAGGTATGAATAAAGGGCAGCTAGGTAGTGCAGTAAATAGAGCACCTGCCCTGGAATCAGGAGGACCTGAGTTCAAATTCAGCCCCAGACACTTGACACACTTGCTAGCTGTGTGACCTTGGGCAAGTCACTTAATCCAAATTGCCTTGCCTTCCCCCCTGCAAAAAGGAAAAAAAAATAAAAAAAGAAAAGGTATGAGTAAGATATTCATACTTTAGGGTATGAAGAAGTGGGAAAGGCCACATTCTATTGGGTGACATCAGGAATCATGGTAGATGTGGCCTTTGTTCAGTGCCTTCAAAAGTGGGTAGGATTTTTATGGGTGGCAAGTACATTGACTGGGTTGCAAAGAACATGAGAAAAATCAAGGAGGCAGAAGAGCATCGTCAGGAGGGCAGGGCTTGTATACTCAGGAAGCAGGAAGAGATAAGAAGGAAAGTGTCAATATTGAAAACCTTAAATGGAGTTTGGAGTCTATTCAGTAGACCATGGGAAGCTTCAGGGCAGGGTTCAGAGAAGATCAGAGAAGATGGCTGACCTAAAATGACAACTTAGCCTCTTCTCCTTAACTACCATTACCACCATGGAGGATATGAGTCATGTCTTTGGTACATGGGGTACATATGGGGTACACTGTGAGATATTAATATTATATTAATATCCATATTATACATGGATAGAGGGCATAGGTTGAATTTATTGGGAAGGGATGATAGCTAAGGGGTGAAATTATGAGGTGAGAGAGGAAAGTGGCAAGAGGAGATGGAGAGGATAGGGTAAACTTCCTATTCTTCCCCTCCTGCAGCTACTTCCCCTTAATAATAATATAATAATATATCCATTCGGTACATATGGGTTACACTGTGAGAACTAAATCAGTGATAAGTAAATAGTACCCATTTACTCTTCAGGGGAAAGAGCCACCTGTGTGTCCCTGGGAAGATTTGGAATGAAAGATTATCTTCTGCCTTTTTGTTGGGCTTCTGGTCCTACCTTACCTTCCACCCCACTCATTGCTAGATTTCTGGAAGCTCTATAGGACACTATACTTCCAGGCTTTCCCCTAATCAAACCTAGAATATGTTAGCATCCTAGCCAGGAACATGACATTCTCTGTTCATGCCTGCCATAGGAAAGGATTCTGGCTCCTTCTAGGACACAGTTACATGTTAGGTCAGGTAGTTAAGGACTACATTAAAACTTGTAGGGTCTACCTTGAATCTTAACATTTACCTTCATCACTGGACCTATCTATTGCTCTGCCGGAACTCATTTCCCCGTGGTTAAGACTACTCCCATACCATCTTCACCTTCCCATCCCTGTGATACTGAATGCCTGACTCCACTCTCCAACGCTAGCTTTCTATTCCCTTTCCAAACCACTTTGAATTTGAATTCCCTTTCCACAATAACCAAGTCCAGATCTGCTCATTGCTCTACAGTGCTCTCTAAAACCCCAGCTCCTTAATAAACTTCTTATCTCACATCATTTTGTGTCTTCTTCCATCACTGGATACTTACTGAGACATGACTTTCATTATCTCTTCCCATCATGGTAAACCTTTATTTCTGGCCACCCTTGCCAGGACTGATGCAATTTTTAAACCCACCTGGTCACTGTGAGCATTCAGAATAGTTTTTGTCCAACTTTGTCACTTTCAGACTCTCCTCTCCCTTTGGAGCTTTCACATTCCAAATTTACCTCTCAATCCAGAGTCAATTCACCATTACCAATTGACCCCAGGACATTCTTCCTTTTTCTTTTCTTTTCTTTTTTTTTTGAAACATTTAATTTTAAGACCTCGAATTTCAGATCCATTACTTTCCTCCCTTGTCACCCATTCCCTCTGGGAAGATAAGTAATTCAGTATGTGTTGTACATGTATAGCTATGTAAAATATTACCACAGTAGATATATTGTACAAGGATGCTTATAATTCCCTCCCACCCATCCCACCCCCCACCTGGTCCATTCCCTACTTGATCCTGTCCCTCTTCAATAGTGGGTACTTTGAACCTCCCCTGCCCCCAAGAATGCCCTCCCATCCGTCATCCCTCCTCTCATCCCCCTTCCCCCTATTCTGCTGCAGGTTGAGATATTCCATTTAATATATATGTCATTCTCTCCCTGAAACAAATTCAATGAGAATGTGGTTTTGCCTTTTTGCCTTCCTATTCTTCCCCTCCTCTGCAGCCACTTCCCCTTGCTTCTTCTACATGAGATAGTTTACCCTATCCTCTCCATCTCCTCTTGCCACTTTCCTCTCTCACCTCATAATTTCACCCCTTAGGTATCATCCCTTCCCAAAAAATTCAACCTATGCCCTCTATCCATGTATAACTGTAAACATATATACACACATTCACATATGTATTCATGTGACCATATGCCCTTCTTCCATTATTTTCATATTGAGAAAAGTTTCATCAGTCCCAATTATTGTTTTTCCATGTAGGAATGTAAATAGGTTAACTTTGATAAGTTCCTTTAGATTTCTTTTCCCTGATTACCTTCTCAGGCATCTCTTGATTCTTGTGTCTGGATGTCAAATTTTCTATTCAACTCTGGTTTTTTCCTTAAGAATGCTTGAAAGTCCTCTATTCCACTGAATGACCATATTTTCCCCTGAAACAAAATACTCAGTTTTGCTGGGCAGGTGACCCTTGGGTTCAGTCCCAGCTCTTTTGCCCTCTGGAATATCATATTCCATGCCCTTTGGTCCCTCAGTGTAGAAGCTGCCAGGTCCTGGGCTATTCTGATTGTGTTTCCACAATATTGAAATTGTTTCTTCCTGGCTGCTTGTAGTATTTTCTCCTTGATCTGGGGATTCTGGAACCTGGCTATAATATTCCTGGGAGTTTTCTTTTTGGGATCTTTTTCAGGAGGTGATCTGTGGATTCTTTCAACCTCTATTTTGCCCTCTGGGTCTAAAACATCAGGGCAATTTTCCTTGAGAATTTCTTGAAGGGTGATTTCTAGGTTCTTTCTTTGATCATGGCTTTCAGGTAGTCCAATAATTTTAAATTATCTCTCCTGGATCTATTTTCCAGGTCAGTGGTTTTTCCCATGAGATATTTCACATTGCCTTCTATTCTTTCATTTGTTTGGATCTCTTTAACAGCATCTTGATTTCTCATAAAGTCATTAGCTTCCATTTGCTCCAGTCTAACTCTGAAGGAATGAATCTCCTCAGTGAGCTTTTGAGATTCTTTTTCCATCTGGCAAATTCGACTTTTTAAGGCATTCTTCTCCTCATTGCCCTTTTGGGCATCCTTTGCCATTTGAGTTAGTCTATTTTTTTTTTTAAACAAATACTTTATTAACTTCTGTTTTACATCATTCATTTCCGCCAGATTTTGAGTTACAATCATTTTCCCCCCATTATTCCCCTACCCAACCTCCCAGAATAGCAGTCCCACAAGATATCGGTTCCTCCAATCTGCTCTCTCCCATACCTTCTCCCATACCCCCATCGACTTTTCCATTAGAGGAAGATGAATCTTTGTGTCCCAATGCCTGCACATCTTATCTCCCAATTATAGGCAAAAGAGTATTAATAATAGTATTTATATATATTTTGAAACATTTAATGTTACGACCTCGAATTTCAGATCCATTTCCTTCCTCCCTTGTCACCCATTCCTTCTTGGGATATAAGTAATTCAGTATATGTTGTACATGTCTAGCTATGCAAAACATTATCATAGTAGATATATTGTACAAGGCTGCTTATAATTCCCTCCCACTCATCCCACCCCCCACCTGGTCCATTCCCTACATGATCCTGTCCCTCTTCTATAGTGGGTACTTCCAACCTCCCCTCACCCCAAGGATGCCCTCCCATCCATCATCCCTCCTCTCATCCCCCTTCCCCCTATCCTGCTGCAGGTTGAGATATCCCATTTAGTATGTATGTCATTTTCTCCCTGAACCAAATTCAATGTGAATGTGGTTTTGCCTTTTTAGCCTTCCTTATTCTCCCCCTCCTTTGCAACCACTTCCCCTTGCTTCTTCTACATGAGATAGTTTACCCTACCCTGTCTCTCCCCATCTCCTCTTGCCACTTTCCTCTCTCACCTCATAATTTCATCCCTTGAGTATTCTCCCTTCCCAACAAATTCAACCTATGCCCTCTATCCATATATAACTGTAACCATATACACACACATTCACATATGTATTCATATGACCACACCCCCTTCTTCCATTATTTTCATAGTGAGAAAGATATCATCAGTCACAGTTATTGCTTTTCCATATAGGAATGTAAATAGTTCAACTTTGATAAGTTCCTTTTGATTTCTTTTCCCTGATTACCTTCTCAGGCATCTCTTGCTTCTTGTGTCTGGATGTCAAATTTTCTATTCAATTCTGGTTTTTTCCTCAAGAATGCTTGAAAGTCCTCTATTCCACTGAATGACCATATTTTCCCCTGAAACAAAATACTCAGTTTTGCTGGGTAGGTGACCCTTGGGTTCATTCCCAGTTCTTTTGCCCTCTGGAATATCATATTCCATGCCCTTCGATCCCTCAGTGTAGAAGCTGCCAGGTCCTGGGCTATTCTGATTGTGTTTCCACAATATTGAAATTGTTTCTTCCTGGCTGCTTGTAGTATTTTCTCCTTGATCTGGGGATTCTGGAACCTGGCTATAATATTCCTGGGAGTTTTCTTTTTGGGATCTTTTTCAGGAGGTGATCGGTGGATTCTTTCAACCTCTATTTTGCCCTCTGGATCTAAAACATCAGGGCAGTTTTCCTTGAGAATTTCTTGAAGGGTGATTTCTAGGTTCTTTCCTTGATCATGGCTTTCAGGTAGTCCAATAATTTTTAAATTGTCTCTCCTGGATCTATTTTCCAGGTCAGTGGTTTTTCCCATGAGATATTTCACATTGCCTTCTAATCTTTCGTTTGTTTGGATCTGCTTAACAGCATCTTGATTTCTCATAAAGTCACTAGCTTCCATTTGCTCCAGTCTAACTCTGAAGGAATGAATCTCCTCAGTGAACTTTTGAGATTCTTTTTCCATCTGGCAAATTCGACTTTTTAAGGCATTCTTCTCCTCATTGCCCTTTTGGGCCTCCTTTGCCATTTGAGCTAGTCTATTTTTTAAGGTGTTGTTTTCCTCAGTCAGGCTGTTGACCCTCATTTCATACTTTTCCTGCATCCTTCTCATTTCTCTTTCCAATTTTTCCTCCACTTCTCTTATTTGATTTTTAAAGTCCTTCTTAAGGTCCTCTATGGCCTGCAACCCGCTCATGTTTTCCCCTGGGGCTTTTGGAGCAGGACTTCTGACCTCACAGTCCTTTTCCCCCTCTATGCCCCCAAAATAGGAGTCTAGGGTTGCATTTTTCTGTTTCTTTTGCCTTGGCATGTTGCCACTTAATTGCCTGACGTTTGGGCTTGTTGCCACACTATGGCTTTAAGGCCAGATAGAGGAATTTTCGTCCCAAACGTGTGGGGGGCAACTTCCGTTTCTGGCAAGCTGTAAACCCACCCACAACTTCCACCCTAGATCACAATCCAGATCCAGGGAGGTTAAAGCAAGAGCGATTACCCCCCAAGACTGATCGCTGGATCTCCCCACGATTTGTAGGCTGGGAGCCGGAAATGCCTATGAAAACTACACAATGGCGTGTCTCCTCAGCGGCTTCTAGCCCCCAGGGGAGGGAGCTGACGCATTCCCCAAATACAGGTCCCAAAGTCCATAGGACACTAACCTCTTACTTTGTCCTAGGCAAGTCTATGTTGATAATTCTGGCGTCTCCACAGTTCCTGGTGTTCTGGGGTTCCTCCAGCCGGCTGCTGGCCCTGCCGCCCTGGGGCTAAAACCTCGGCTCACGTGGACCTGGGCTCGGCTCGGCTCAGCTCCTGCGCTCTGCGCTCTGGGCTCTGCGCGCTGCCGGCTCCCAGACCGCTGCGCTGTTCCTTCCTGCAGGGTGCTGGGCTGTCCTCAGCGGGAGGTTAGCTTCTCTGTGTCGTTCTGTGGGTGCTGGGGCTCCAGAAGTTTTTCAGAGTCCTTTTTTTACATAGTTTGTGGAGAATCTGGGGGCAGAGAGGCTTGGACGAGCTGTTTCTACTCCGCCATCTTGGCTCCGCCCCCGAGTTAGTCTATTTTTTAAGGTGTTGTTTTCCTCAGTCAGGCTGTTGACTCTCATGTCATACTTTTCCTGTATCCTTCTCATTTCTCTTCCCAATTTTCCCTCCACTTCTCTTATTTGATTTTTAAAGTCCTTCTTAAGGTCCTCTATGGCCTGTAACCCACTCATATTTTCCTTTGGGGCTTTTGGAGCAGGATTTCTGACCTTACAGTCCTCTGACTGTTCCATGCTTCGATCCCCTTTGCCCCCAAAATAGGAGTCTAAAGTTGCATTTTTCTGTTTAATTTGTTTCCTTTGCCTTGGCATGTTGCCACTTAATTACTTGACTTTTGGGCTTGTTGCCACAGTAGAACTCTGCCACCAGACAGGGGAGCTTTGGCCCGAATGTATGGGGGGGACAACTTCCATTTCTAGCAAGCTGGAAACCCGCCCCACAACCTCCCCCCCAGATCACAATCCAGATCCAGGGAGGTTAAAGCAAGAACGATTACCCTCCAAGACTGATCGCTGGATCTCCCTACAGTTTGCAGGCCAGGAGCTGGAGCTGCCTCTGAAAACTACAAAATGGCATGTCTCCTCAGCAGCTTCTAGCCCCCAGGGGAGGAAGCCAATGCCCCAAATACTGGTCCTAAAATCCATAGGGCACTAACCTCTCACTTTGTCCTAGGCATGTCTGTGTTGACCATTCTGGAATCGCCACAGCTGCTGGAGTTCTGGGGTCCCTCTAGCCAGCTGCTGACCCAGCCGCCCTGGGGCTAAAACCATGGCTCACGCAGACCTGGGCTCAGCTCTCTGTGCACTGCCTGCTGTGCTGCTGTCTCCCAGAGCGCTGCACTGGTCCTTCCTGCAGGGCTGCTGGGCTGTTCTCAGCGGGAGGTTAGCTTTTCTGAGTTGTTCTGTGGGTGCTGGGGCTTACATAGTTTGGAGGTAATCTGGGGGGAGAAAGCCCTAGATGTGCTGTTTCTACTCCCCATTCTTCCTTTTTCAGTGAGTTTAGTGCCTGGCTCACAATCTTCCTCTCCACTTCAATTCCTATCCTTATTCTAGGAGACTTCAATATGCACATTGATACACCCTCAAATACTCTAACAACCCAGTCTACTCAATTCCCCTGACTATGTCCCTATTCCACCTCAGGTTAATGGATGGTCATATCATTGATTTTGCCATCACCCAATAGTGTTCTATTTTCATGTTCATGAATGCTGAAATTCTCTTTTCTGCCTCATCTTTTCTATTTGTAACTCCCCCCTTTGCTTTGCTCCAGGTCTTAAACCTATTCTTCATCATCACCTTCACCCTTTTCTTTTTTCTTTTTTTTTTGCTTTTTGGAGGGCAATTGGGGTTGTTACTTGCCCAAGATCACACGGCTAGTTTTTGTGTTAAGTGTCTGAGGCTGGATTTGAACTCAGGTCCTCCTGACTCTAGTGCCAGTGCTCTATTCACTGTGCCACCTAGCTGCCCATCACCTTCACCTATGTCCCTATGTACCGTCTCTCACACCATCAATCTTGTTCTGGATCTATTCTTTTCCCTTCCAAACCCCCTTTGAAGAACCAGTTTCACTTTACATTATGGTCTCGTCTTGAACCCTTTGATCCTTTGTCTTATTGCTAATCACACCTTGCCAAATCCCATTTTGGACTCACTACCACCATCTGCTTCCTTTTCTCCTAGAGAACTCACATACAATTGAACAGAACTGGCGACAATCACGAACCCAACCATAATGAGTAGCTCTATTACCAATTCTTTCTTGCTAATCTTGACTGGGTTCCCATTGTGTGGGACAATCCTATTAAATTTTCCTACTTGTCCTTTGGCGGTGCCAAGATGGTGGAGTAAAAGCAGGAAATTCTGTGACCTCCCCCACAACCATGTCAAATACTTATAAAATATGACTCTAAACAAATTTTAGAGCTACAGAGCCCACAAAGTGACAGAGAGAAACAAATCTCTGGCTGAAGGCAGCCTGGCAGGCCAACAGGAAAGGTTCGTTGTAGCACATTGGGAACTGAGCCCAGTCCTGCATGAGCCTTGTGGTTTTTAGCCCCAGGGAGGCAGCAGTGGCGGGGCAGACTCCAGGAGAGTGAATTACCAGCAGCTGTGGTGGTCTCCATACTTTCCAACACATAAATGCCAAAAAGAAAATAAAAGGTCAGTCAGAAATCTTTTGGAAAGGAAGGGCATGGTCTGGTCCCTGCCCTGGGGGGGAGAGGTGGCAGAGGCACAGCCACTGGGGCTGCAGCCTTTGCCATGTGCTGCCCCAAGAGCCCCTGGCCCACAGATCTTGGGTGACTAGGTGACCATTCAGAGGGTAATCACTCTTGCTTTGACCTGCTTGGATCTGGGTCACTTTCTTGGGTGGTGGTCCTGGGGTGAGAAACACCAGTTTGCCAGTTTGGTGTCTGCAGAGAGGGTGCCCTCCTCAGACCTCTGACAACATTTGTGAAGACCCCAGTGATTTGGGACAAAACTCTCCTCTCTGGAAGTAGAGTTTGACCATGGCAAAGAGCTCAAAACTCAAGTAATTGACTGGCAATATGATCAAGCAGAGGAAGCACAAACAAACCATAGAATCCCTTTTTGGGGACAAAAAGGATGAAAACATGGAATGGGAGGAAGACAATGAAGTCATAACTCCTGCATCAAAAGCTTCCAAGAAAAATATGAATTGGTTACAGGCCATGGAGGAGCTCAAGAATGACTGAAAATCAAGTAAGAGAAATGGAGGAAAAACTAGGAAGAGAAATGAATATGATGCAAGAAATCATGAAAAGATAGTCAATAACCTGACTGAAGAAAATAATACCTTAAAAATAGACTAACTCAAATGGCAAAAGAGGCCCAAAAAGCCAATGAGAAGAATGCCTTAAAAAGTCAAATTTGCCAGATGGATAAGGAATTTCAAAAACTCACTTCAAAATTAGATTGGAGCTAATGGAAGCTAATTACTTTATGAGAAATCAAGATACTATAAAATAGATCCAAAAATTAAAAAATAGAAGGCGAGGGGGCGGAGCCAAGATGGAGGAGTAGAAACAGCTCATCCAAGCCACTCTGCCCCCAGATTCCCCCCAAATTATGTAAAAGGGGACTCTGAACAACTTCTGGAGCCCAAGCACCCACAGAACGACAAAGTGAAGCTAACCTCCCGCTGAGTACAGCCCAGCAGCCCTGCAGGAAGGACCAGTGCAGTGGTCTGGGAGCCGGCAGCGCGCAATGCGCAGAGCGCAGGAAGCAGAGCTGAGCAGAGCCCAGGTCTGCGTGAGCCGAGGTTTTAGCCCCAGGGCGGCAGGGCCAGCAGCCAGTTAGAGGAACCCCAGAACACCAGCAGCTGTGGCGACTCCAGAATTATCAACATAGACATGCCTAGGACAAAGTAAGAGGTTAGTGTCCTATGGACTTTGGGACCTGTATTTGGGGGAATGCGTCGGCTCCCTCCCCTGGGGGCTAGAAGCCGCTGAGGAGACACGCCATTCTGTAGTTTTCAGAGGCAGCTCCAGCTCTTGGCCTGCAATTAATTGTAGGGAGATCCAGTGATCAGTCTTGGGGGGTAATCGCTCTTGCTTTAACCTCCCTGGATCTGGATTGTGATCTAGGGTGGAAGTCGTGGGTGGGTTTACAGCTTGCCAGAAACGGAAGTTGCCCCCCACACGTTCGGGACGAAAATTCCTCTATCTGGCCTTAAAGCCATAGTGTGGCAACAAGCCCAAAAGTCAGGTAATCAAGTGGCAACATGCCAAGGCAAAGGAAACAGAAAAATGCAACCCTAGACTCCTATTTTGGGGGCATAGAGCGGGAAAAGGACTGTGAGGTCAGAAGTCCTGCTCCAAAAGCCCCAGGGGAAAACATGAGTGGGTTGCAGGCCATAGAGGACCTTAAGAAGGACTTAAAAATCAAATAAGAGAAGTGGAGGAAAAATTGGAAAGAGAAATGAGAAGGATGCAGGAAAAGTATGAAATGAGGGTCAACAGCCTGACTGAGGAAAACAACACCTTAAAAAATAGACTAACTCAAATGGCAAAGGAGGCCCAAAAGGGCAATGAGGAGAAGAATGCCTTAAAAAGTCGAATTTGCCAGATGGAAAAAGAATCTCAAAGTTCACTGAGGAGATTCATTCCTTCAGAGTTAGACTGGAGCAAATGGAAGCTAATGACTTTATGAGAAATCAAGATGCTGTTAAGCAGATCCAAACAAATGAAAGATTAGAAGGTAATGTGAAATATCTCATGGGAAAAACCACTGACCTGGAAAATAGATCCAGGAGAGACAATTTAAAAATTATTGGACTACCTGAAAGCCATGATCAAAGAAAGAACCTAGAAATCACCCTTCAAGAAATTCTCAAGGAAAATTGCCCTGATGTTTTAGATCCAGAGGGCAAAATAGAGGTTGAAAGAATCCACAGATCACCTCCTGAAAAAGATCCCAAAAAGAAAACTCCCAGGAATATTATAGCCAGGTTCCAGAATCCCCAGATCAAGGAGAAAATACTACAAGCAGCCAGGAAGAAACAATTTCAATATTGTGGAAACACAATCAGAATAACCCAGGACCTGGCAGCTTCTACACTGAGGGATTGAAGGACATGGAATATGATATTCCAGAGGGCAAAAAACCTGAGAATGAACCCAAGGGTCTCCTACCCAGCAAAACTGAGTATTTTGTTTCAGGGGAAAATATGGTCCTTCAGTGGAATAGAGGACTTTCAAGCATTCTTGAGGAAAAAACCAGAATTGAATGGAAAATTTGACATCCAGACACAAGAAGCAAGAGATGCCTGAGAAGGTGATCAGGGAAAAGAAATCAAAAGGAACTTATCAAAGTTGAACTATTTATATTCCTATATGGAAAAACAATAACTGTGAGTGATGATATCTTTCTCACTATGAAAATAATGGAAGAAGGGTGTGTGGTCATATGAATACATATGTGAATGTGTGTGTATATGGATAGAGGGTATAGGTTGAATTTGTTGGGAAGGGAGAATACTCAAGGGATGAAATTATGAGGTGAGAGAGGAAAGTGGCAAGAGGAGATGGGGAAAGACAGGATAGGGTAAACTATCTCATGTAGAAGAAGCAAGGGGAGGGGCGGCTAGGTGGCGCAGTGAATAGAGCCGGCCCTGGAATCAGAAGGACCTGAGTTCAGAGCCGGCCTCTGACGCTTAATCCACACAAAACAAAAAAACCTAGCCGTGTAACCTTGGGCAAGTTACTTAACCCCAATTGCCCTAAAGGGGCGGCTAGGTGGCGCAATGAGTAAGAGCGCCGGCCTCGGAGTTTGGATGACCCGAGATCAGATCTGGCCTCAGAAAATGAGCACCCACGCATAAATAATGACTAGCCGTGTAACCTTGAGCAAGTTACTTAACCCCAATTGCTTTAAAAAAAAAATAAAAAAAAAAAAAGAAGCAAGGGGAAGTGGTTGCAAGGGAGGGGGAGAATAGGAAGGGAAAAAAAAAGGCAAATCCACATTCTCATTGAATTTGGTTCAGGGAGAGAATGACATACATACTAAATGGGATATCTCAACCTGCAGCAGGATAGGGGGAAGGGGGATGAGAGGAGGGATGATTGATGGGAGGGCATCCTTGGGGTGAGGGGAGGTTGGAAGTACCCACTATAGAAGAGGGACAGGATCATGTAGGGAATGGACCAGGTGGGGGGTGGGATGAGTGGGAGGGAATTATAAGCAGCCTTGTACAATATATGTACTATGATAATGTTTTGCATAGCTAGACATGTACAACATATACTGAATTACTTATCTCCCAAGAAGGGATGGGTGACAAGGGAGGAAGGAAATGGATCTGAAATTCGAGGTCGTAACATTAAATGTTTCAAATATATATAAATACTATTATTAATACTCTTTTGCTTATAATTGGGAGATAAGATGTGCAGGCACTGCGGCACAAAGATTCACCTTCCTCTAATGGAAAAATTGTAGGGGGTATGGGAGAAGGTATGGGAGAGAGCAGATTGGAGGAAGCGATATCTTGTGGGACTGATATTCTGGGAAGTTGGGTAGGGGAATACTGGGGGGAAAATGATTGTAACACAAAATCTGGTGGAAATGAATGATGTAAAACAGAAGTTAATAAGCATTTGTTTAAAAAAAATAGAAGGCAATATGAAATATCTCATTGGAAAAACTGCTGACCTGGAGAGATAATTTAAAAGTTATTGGGCTACCCGAAAGTCATGATCAAAAAAAGAACCTAGAAATCATCCTTCAAGAAATTCTCAAGGAAAATTGCTCTGATTTTTAGAACCGGGGGCAAAATATAAATTGAAAGAATTAACTAATCACCTTTTGAAAAATATTCCCAAAAAAACCTCCTAGGAATATTGTAGCCAAATTCCAGAATTCCCAGATCAAGGAGAAAATATTACAAGCAGTCAGGAAGAAACAATTTGAGTATTGTGGAAGCACAATTAGGACAACACAAGATTTAGCAGCTTCTACATTAAGGGATCAATGGGCTTGGGATATGATATTCTAGATGCCAAAGGAGCTAGGATTAAAACCAAGAATCACCTACCCAGCAAAACTGAGTATAGTGTTTCAGGGGAAAATATGGTAAGTCAATGAAATAGAGGACTTTCAAGCATTCTTGATGAAAAAAAAAAACAGCATTGAAAAGAAAATTTGACTTTCAAATACAAGAAGCAAGAGAAGCATGAGAAGGTAAACAGGAAAAATAAATCATAAGGAACTTATTAAAATTGAACTATTTACATTCCTAAATGGTAAAATGGTAATAGTAACTCACGAGACTTTTCTCAGTATGAGGATAGTTGAAGGGAATATATATGTTTATAAAGGAGGGAATATATGCATATAAATTCATATATGAGTGTATATATATATATATAGACAGAGGGCACAGGATTAGTTGAATAGGAAGTGATGATATCTTAAGAATAAAATTAAGAGATGAGAGAGGAATATAATGAGAGGAAATAAGGAGAGCCAGAATAGGGTAAATTATCTCATATAAAAGAGGCAAGAGAAAACTGTTACAATGCAGGGGAAGAACAGGAAGGCAAAAGGGAATGAGTCAACCTTACTCTCATTGAATTTGGCTTAAGGAGAGAATAGCACACACACCAAATTGAGCATCTTACCCTACAGGAAAGTAAGGTGATAAGAAGCAGGATGATAGAAGGGACGGCAGATTAGGGGGTAGGGTAGTTAGAAGCACACATTTTTGAAAAGGGACAGGGTCAAAGTAGAAAATAGAATAAGTGGGGGGTGGGATAGGATGGAGGGAAATATTATCATTCTTTCACAATATATCTATTATGGAAATGTTTTGTGTAACTACACATTTAACCTATATTTAATCACTTTTCCTCCCAGTAAGGGTCAGTGACAAGGGAAGAAGGGAAAGAATCTGGAAATCAAAGTTTTAAAGTAAAATGTTTTAAAAATGTATTATATATTATTATTATTATTTATATGCAACTGGGAAATAAGATATACAGGCACTGGGGTATAGAAATCCATCTTTTCCTACTAGAAAGTCAGAAGGGGGATGGGGGAGGATATAAGAGAGATCAGATTGGGGGAAGGGATATTCAGGAGGATTACTATTTTGGAGTGAGGGTAGAGGAAAGGTGGAGAGAAAATTTCTAACTCCAAATCTTGTGGAAATGAATGTTGAAAACTAAAAATAAACACATTAAACAACAACAAATAGTTTTTCCTATTTGATATCCCATTCCACTCACCTGTGATTATTCAGTTAGAGGTGAATAATCATACTCACAGTGATTATTCCAAACATTCTCTCCTCAAACTTCTCATAATATCTGGCCCTTACCCTCTCAACTGAAGATCACCTCACACTTCAGCAAAAACATTGTGACTATTTTCTGGGCACTTGTAATGGTAATGGGAATCTGAAGATCTTTCCTGCTCCTTGACCCCTTGATAGGCTTAAGTGAATGTGAGAACCTTCCCTGATTTGAAAATATACTTTGCCCCCTAATAGGCTGAATGTGGTCACATGGAGCCTGTGGTGGGAGGTTTGTTTTTCAGGAATGCCTACACCTTGTAACTTTGTGATTGAGCAGTGGGTCAAGAGGGTTGTGACATTCTCTGACCCAGGATAAGGCTATATATATCCTGCTGTGAGGTTTTGCTTTGGGACTCACTTTGGGAAGAGTTGTGTGATTTGACTCTAAGCAGCTGTTGAGCCCCCCAGCTTTGAAAACCCAGACATTGGTGCTTCCCTTTCTGGTAACTAACAAGGTATGGATGCAATGGTCAGACAGATGGAAGCCCTGTCTGCTAGTCTGTTTCTCTGTCTATATTTTTTTGTCTGCTTCTAACTTCTGTTTGTATTCTCTGAAGTTCAGGGTGCTGACTTTTTCCCCTGAACTAGGTAAATGATATATGTTCGATTAAAGTAAGATTGTTAACCCATTTTGAGTTGCTTTCCTTTAGAAAAGCAGATCTAAGAACCTGTGCTAGCAGCCATCCTGGGTATGCTAGGATGCTTGCTGCTATGGCACTCCTCCCCTCTTCCTTACCTCTTACATCCTACTGACACAACCCCCTCACAAGCTCCTCCTTCAATACAGTTTCTGATGATAGTCCTTTTGCTTGCTAAGGTTGAACTCTCTACATGTACCTTTGATCCTATCCCCTACTGTCTACTCCAGAAAATTTACCCCACCTTCATTTCCAATTATCTAATTTTCAGTTCTTCCCTTTCCATCTTCCCTCCTGACTTCTCTGCTCTCTCCAAATATGCCTAACTCTCCTCTATCCTTAAGAAAGCCTCTGTGTGGGGAAACTTTTATATTCTTATATTTTATATTCTTGGCAAGTGGTTGTAGAGGTAGTAGAGTGGTGGTTATGGTATAGGCAGTTTTTCTCAGGGAGTAAGGAAGTTCATTCTGGGGGAGCACTAGCATTTGAAAGTGGAGCTTTGGGTACTTTGGGGGTATGATTGCAGAAAATGGAGTGCTGAAATACTGGTATTAGGTATATGTCAGGGAAAGAGGTCATTGATAGTAAGACAGTAATAGTAGTTGATATAGCACTTAGGTCATTCCCTTGCATGTTGACCTCTAGAAAATCTACTACAGGTTCAAGGCATTTGATGGTTTAGTACCTATTTGAAACCACAGTAGGTATGTCTATCTGCAAACATGTATTAACTTTTATCAGAGAGCCAGAGGACACATTTTAAAGACATTTCATCAAACAATATAGCAAAGTAAAAACAGAAAACAATCTCTTTCCTACCATCCACATTTCCCCATAGATTACTATACCACCAATGAGGAGAGAGTATAGAAATACAGAACAAACGTTACAAGGAAACGCGTATGGAGTGAGGGCATATCTGAAGAGGCATCCACAGGAGGAACCAGTGTGCCTAGGACACATATATGGAAGGAATAAACGAAGGGATATATGAGCCAGAGTTCATGCACAACTGGGATAACTCACATTTCTGGTGCTGTAGGCTCATGATGTATTTGGTGGGATTGTTATATGGATCTACTCCCTGCTATACATTTTCTCATTTTTGCTAGATATTATATCTTCATTTTCCTTTGTATTTTCTCTGCTGACTATCTCCACTGCTTTCATGGTTCCTGGATTAGTATCTGTAACCATCTGCTAAGTTCTAGCTTTTTAGGACCACCTCTGTTCCTCTTTGTTAAGATGAAATGACTGGAACCCTGACAAAGGTAGCCTGATTCTTTTTTCAAGGCACAGTAAATAATAAAAGCTACAGCACCAAACCACGGAGCTAACAAAGGCATGCGTCAAGATAGATTGTCTAAGCTTTTGACTATCTTTGTGTTTGCAGATTGAAGGTCCTTGGTCTACAACAACTCTGACTTGGGGTTAGAAAATTCCTTGTAGCTCTCATTACATATCTGATTATGAAACAATGCCCTTAAAGTTCATTTTGAAGACTCTTTGCCCTTAAACACCATTGGAGCTTAGAGATTAAGAGTTCCAGGGTGTGGAGATTAAAGTACCAGGGTGAGCCTTGCTCCCAAGAGCCTTTTTGATTGGCATGCAAATGAAGTTATATGAAGCAGAAAAGATTTATGCTGTTGTCTTTATTATGTTACAACAAAATCCCTGACTTGTGTATTGTATTTAGCTTACTTCCACCCAGCCCAGAACCATAGTTTGGTGGCTAAAAATCCTCAGAATGTATAGAGGAGGCAGGGGAAAGAGAGTATACTAGCACATTGCAGCTGCTTTGAGGCTTTCTGGAAAGAGGCGGATGGGCCAGTGCTGCTAACAGCAATAGACCTTTATTGTCAGTGTATTGAAACTCACACAAGGACAGGCATAAAATCCAAAATAGATACTTGGATTTCAACAGGAATAATCAAGTATAACCAAGGGCAAAGACAAACAAGGGTGTGATATTGGGGGTTAGGGGCCATCAGAGATACAATCAGAGATGTTGTATAGTATCACATGTTGTCAACTCTACAACATGGATAAGATGTATGGGTTTCATGGGAATGGACAGAATCTTACTCAGACACATCTGATTGGTTTCCCATCTCTGATGTCATGGGCAGGAAGATGCTGGTATATATATATATGTATGTATGTATATATACATATACATATGTATACATATGTATATATACATATGCATACACACACACACACACACACACACACACACACATATATATATACTTGCACACAGAATATTTTCTCCACCCTTGTACAGCGTCAGGGTACCAGGGGCAGGCCTGTCGTCTCAACCCCATGGCCAAAGTTGTGATATCTCTTTTTAACTAATCACAGAACTTGGGGTTTGTGAGAGGAAACAATGCAGAGGTTCATGGACCCTACATGGTGAAAACAGCTTCCTGTCTCCTCCATTGACTTTGCTGTGTGACCTTCAACAAATCTCTGGTCCTCTCAGGTCTTCAGTTCCTAATAAGCAGCTATTCTCCAGATGCTATGTTAGCTGATGACACTGAGGCAGGTCCCTTCCAGGTCTATTTGCATTTTAACAGAGGCCTCTTAGAGAATGCCCCTGCCAGGCTCTATCATGCTTGAGGAAAGCAGAAAGGAAAGAGGGGTGGGAGCTTGAGGGAACAGCTGGGTAATTCCTAGAGCCAGGTGGTCCCTGCTTGTGGGTTAGTACCGTCCAGATGCTTAAACTGTCATGTTGTAGTGAGGCCTGGAAGCAACATTTGCTCTTCTCCCCAAATCATAGAGGCTGAAGGGATGGGAGAAACATGGGAAGGGAATAAAAGATGTGGGGGTAGGGTGGGTCTCCTTCCTGTATAATAGCATGCTTCTGACAAGGAGTCTCTCTCCCTCTCTCTCTCTCTCTTTTTCTTTTTCCACTGGAAAGCTTTTAAGACCACTGAAAAGGACAGGCAATTACAGGGAGGTTAGGTGCGCCTGATTGGATGTTGTTACAAATCACTCATTGTCATACAAGGCATTTGGAAAGGAGGCCGTTGGGGACTGATTTCCATTTAGGGTAAGTGATTTCTGCTTAGAGCAAGTGAGGAGATGGAGGCTTGGGTATCACTAACATCCCCTTTTCCTTATTTGTAATCCTTCTGCCAGGGTTTATTGGTATAGAAGAATCCTATATATTCTTCTCACTAGGACCTATGCCCTGGAATGGAGACCCCAGTTTAACTTATCTGACAGGAAAATGGAACAGTGAACCCTCTCCTTTCAGTAGCCCCCCGCCTTTTTTCAGATGTGAATTCATTTGATTATCCAATGTCCTACGAAAGCCTTAAACAAAGGAAGAGGAGGCATGATTTAAAGGCTCTCCACCAGAAAAATGCCTCTGCTGCCACAGTGCCTGCAATTTCTCCAATAGAACTTCCTTGGTTTTGCTCTGAAAGGCCTTTCCCATCTTCCAGAGTCCCACTTTAAAATGCAAACACCCTCAAAACGGATTCTACCTTAAGCCATTAATTTGCTCAGGTTGAAATTAGTTGGCGATGAACTGATGACAGGCAGGGCCATGAGTAGCAATTTTTGGGGCAATTGTCTTGAAACAAGGTATGGGAAGGGTTGCTGGGATACTGTGAAGCCACTTCTGGGGAAGACCTTAGAGGGGAAGGAATGGGACCTGGGAGCTCACTTGGGGTGTTACTGTAGTGCAGAACAAGTGCTGCCAAGTAGGGCTTCCATTCTTAAAGAATGATTCTTATTGACTGGGTGCTAAGCTTCTATAATTGGTCCCTAATCCTGAAGGACTGTGTCATCAGTGTCTTGGCACCCTGGTGCAAACCCAATCATTTTGCCCTAGTTATAGGTGGCAAGGGGAAATCACAGAATAGACAAGGGGGATCCACCAAAAATAAACTTTGTTGCCAATTTACAGTGTGGATTGGGGGCAGGCTTGAAGAATATAGCAAATAGTTATTCCCACCTCCTTCTTTTTTTTTTAAACAAATGCTTTATTAACTTCTGTTTTACATCATTCATTTCCGCCAGATTTTGAGTTACAATCATTTTCCCCCCAGTATTCCCCTACCCAACCTCCCAGAATAGTAGTCCCACAAGATATCGCTTCCTCCAATCTGCTCTCTCCCATACCTTCTCCCATACCCCTTCGACTTTTCCATTAGAGGAAGGTGAATCTTTGTGTCCCAATGCCTGCACATCTTATCTCCCAATTACAAGCAAAAGAGTATTAATAATAGTATTTATATATATTTGAAGCATTTAATGTTAAGACCTCGAATTTCAGATCCATTTCCTTCCTCCCTTGTCACCCATTCCCTCTTGGGAGATAAGTAATTCAGTATATGTTGTACATGTCTAGCTATGCAAAACATTATCATAGTAGATATATTGTACAAGGCTGCTTATAATTCCCTCCCAGCCCCCCACCTGGTCCATTCCCTACATGATCCTGTCCCTCTTCTATAGTGGGTACTTCCAACCTGCCCTCCCCCAAGGATGCCCTCCCATCCATCATCCCTCCTCTCATCCCCCTTCCCCCTATCCTGCTGCAGGTTGAGATATCCCATTTAGTATGTATGTCATTTTCTCCCTGAACCAAATTCAATGTGAATGTGGTTTTGCCTTTTTAGCCTTCCTTATTCTCCTCCTCCTTTGCAACCACTTCCCCTTGCTTCTTCTACATGGGATAGTTTACCCTACCCTGTCTCTCCCCATCTCCTCTTGCCACTTTCCTCTCTCACCTCATAATTTCATCCCTTGAGTATTCTCCCTTCCCAACAAATTCAACCTATGCCCTCTATCCATATATAACTGTAACCATATACACACACATTCACATATGTATTCATATGACCACACACCCTTCTTCCATTATTTTCATAGTGAGAAAGATATCATCAGTCACAGTTATTGCTTTCCATATAGGAATGTAAATAGTTCAACTTTGATAAGTTCCTTTTGATTTCTTTTCCCTGATTACCTTCTCAGGCATCTCTTCCTTCTTGTGTCTGGATGTCAAATTTTCTATTCAATTCTGGTTTTTTCCTTAAGAATGCTTGAAAGTCCTCTATTCCACTGAATGACCATATTTTCCCCTGAAACAAAATACTCAGTTTTGCTGGGTAGGTGACCCTTGGGTTCATTCCCAGTTCTTTTGCCCTCTGGAATATCATATTCCATGCCCTTCAATCCCTCAGTGTAGAAGCTGCCAGGTCCTGGGCTATTCTGATTGTGTTTCCACAATATTGAAATTGTTTCTTCCTGGCTGCTTGTAGTATTTTCTCCTTGATCTGGGGATTCTGGAACCTGGCTATAATATTCCTGGGAGTTTTCTTTTTGGGATCTTTTTCAGGAGGTGATCGGTGGATTCTTTCAACCTCTATTTTGCCCTCTGGATCTAAAACATCAGGGCAGTTTTCCTTGAGAATTTCTTGAAGGGTGATTTCTAGGTTCTTTCCTTGATCATGGCTTTCAGGTAGTCCAATAATTTTTAAATTGTCTCTCCTGGATCTATTCTCCAGGTCAGTAGTTTTTCCCATGAGATATTTCACATTGCCTTCTAATCTTTCATTTGTTTGGATCTGCTTAACAGCATCTTGATTTCTCATAAAGTCATTAGCTTCCATTTGCTCCAGTCTAACTCTGAAGGAATGAATCTCCTCAGTGAACTTTTGAGATTCTTTTTCCATCTGGCAAATTCGACTTTTTAAGGCATTCTTCTCCTCATTGCCCTTTTGGGCCTCCTTTGCCATTTGAGTTAGTCTATTTTTTAAGGTGTTGTTTTCCTCAGTCAGGCTGTTGACCCTTATTTCATACTTTTCCTGCATCCTTCTCATTTCTCTTTCTAATTTTTCCTCCACTTCTCTTATTTGATTTTTAAAGTCCTTCTTAAGGTCCTCTATGGCCTGCAACCCGCTCATGTTTTCCCCTGGGGCTTTTGGAGCAGGACTTCTGACCTCACAGTCCTTTTCCCCCTCTATGCCCCCAAAATAGGAGTCTAGGGTTGCATTTTTCTGTTTCCTTTGCCTTGGCATGTTGCCACTTTATTGCTTGACTTTTGGGCTTGTTGCCACACTATGGCTTTAAGGCCAGATAGAGGAATTTTCGTCCCGAACGTGTGGGGGGCAACTTCCGTTTCTGGCAAGCTGTAAACCCACCCACAACTTCCACCCTAGATAACAATCCAGATCCAGGGAGGTTAAAGCAAGAGCGATTACCCCCCCAAGACTGATCGCTGGATCTCTCCACGATTTGTAGGCTGGGAGCCAGAGCTGCTGCTGAAAACTACAAAATGGCGTGTCTCCTCAGCGGCTTCTAGCCCCCAGGGGAGGGAGCTGACGCATTCCCCAAATACAGGTCCCAAAGTCCATAGGACACTAACCTCTTACTTTGTCCTAGGCAAGTCTATGTTGATAATTCTGGAGTCGCCACAGCTGCTGGTGTTCTGGGGTTCCTCCAGCTGGCGGCTGGCCCTGCTGCCCTGGGGCTAAAACCTCGGCTCACTGGACCTGGGCTCGGCTCGGCTCGGCTCCTGCACTCTGCGCTCTGCGCGCTGCCGGCTCCCAGACCACTGCGCTGGTCCTTCCTGCAGGGCTGCTGGGCTGTCCTCAGCGGGAGGTTAGCTTCTCTGTGTCGTTCTGTGGGTTCTGGGGCTCCAGAAGTTGTTCAGAGTCCTTTTTTACAGTTTGGGGGGAATCTGGGGGCAGAGAGGCTTGGACGAGCTGTTTCTACTCCGCCATCTTGGCTCCGCCCCCCTCCTTTTTTTCTTGGCAATGAGGAACCTGCCAGAGAAAATGGCTTGGGGGGCGGAGCCACGATGGCGTAGTAGAAATAGCACTTCCAAGGTGCTCTGCCCCACACCACTTCCAAACAATGTAAAAGAGGAATCTGAACATCTTCTGGAGCCCCAGCACCCACAGAATGACACAGAGAAGCTGACCTCCTGCTGAGGACAGCCCAGCAGCCCTGCAGGGAGCCGCCAGCACAGTGCTCTGAGATTGGGCAGCACAGCGAGCTGGGAACCGACAGTGCATCACTATGGGAGCTGAGCCCAGGCCCGAGTGAGCTGCAGTTTTAGCCCCAGGGAGTCCAGGCCAGCAGCCAGCTGGAGGGACCCCAGAACACCAGCAGCTGTCACGATTCCAGAGTTATCAGCACAGATATGCCTAGGACAAAGTGAGAGGTTAGTGCCCTATGGACTTTGGGACCAGTATTTGGGGAAGGTGTTGGCTTCCTCCCCTGGGTGCAAAAAGTGGCTGAGGAAACGTGGTACAGAGGCCATCTTGCAGCGTCAGTGGCAGCTCCAGCTCCTGGTCTGCGAATTTTAGAGAGATCCAGCAATCAGTCTGGGGGTTAATTGCTCTTGCTTTAACCTGCTTGCATCTGGATTGTTGTCTTGGGGGGAGGCCTGGGGTGGGTATCCAATTTGCCAGAACAGGTGGAGGCTTTATAGAGGCCACCCAACCTCTGGAAGTTCTGAAGACCTCGACGTTCGGGAGGGAAGCTCTCCTGTCTGGTGGCAGAGCCCTACTGTGGCAACAAGCCCCAAAATCAAGTAATTAAGTGGCAATATGCCTAGGCAAAGGGAACAAAATAAACAGAAAAATGCAACTTTAGACTCCTATTTTGGGGGCAAAGAGGATCAAAGCATGGAACCGGAGGAGGACTGTGAGGTCAGGACTCCTGTACCAAAAGCCCCAAATGAAAATACGAGCTGGCTACAGGCCACAGAGGACCTTAAAAAGCAGATAAGAGAAGTGGGGGAAAATTGGGAAGAGAAATTATAATGATGCAAGAAAAGTATGAAATGACAGTCAACAGCCTGACTGAGGAAAATAACACCTTAAAAAATAGACTAACTCAAATGGCAAAAGTGGCTTAGAAAGGCAATGAGGAGAAGAATGCCTTAAAAAGCTGAATTTGCCAGATGGAAAAAGAATCTCAAAAGCTCACTGAGGAGAATCATTCCTTCAGAATTAGACTGGAGAAAATGGAAGCTAGTGACTGTATGAGAAATCAAGATGCTGTTAAACAGATCCAAACAAGTGAAAGAATAGAAGGCAATGTGAAATATCTCATGGGAAAAACCACTGACCTGGAAAATAGATCCAGGAGAGATAATTTAAAAATTATTGTACTACTGAAAGTCATGATCAAAGAAAGAACATAGAAATCATCCTTAAAGAAATTCTCAAGGAAAATTGCCCTGATGTTTTAGACCCAGAGGGGGAAATAGAGGTTGAAAGAATCCATAGATCACCTCCTGAAAAGGATCCCAAAAAGAAAACTCCGAGGAATATTATAGCCAGGTTCCAGAATTCCCAGGTCAAGGAGAAAATACTACAAGCAGCCAGGAAGAAACAATTCCAATATTGTGGAAACACAATCAGAATAGCCCAGGACCTGGCAGCTTCTACACTGAGGAATCGAAGGGTATGGAATATGATATTCCAGAGGGCAAAAGAGCTGGGATTGAAGCCAAGGGTCACCTACCCAGCAAAACTGAGTATCTTGTTTCAGGGGAAAATATTCAGTGGAATAGAGGACTTTCAAGCATTCTTAAGGAAAAAACCAGAGTTGAATAAAAAATTTGACATTCAGACACAAGAAGCAAGAGATGCTTGAGAAGCTAATCAGGGAAAAGAAATCAAAAGGAACTTATCAAAGTTGAACTATTTACATTCCTACATGGAAAAACAATAACCGTGTCTGATGAAATCTTTCTTGTTATGAAAATAAGTGAAGAAGGGTATATGGACATATGAATACATATATGAATGTGTGTATATATGTTTACAGTTATACATGGATAGAGGGCACAGGTTGAATTTGGTGGGAAGGGATGATACTTAAGGGGTGAAGTTAAGACGTAAGAGAGGAAAGTGACAAGAGGAGATGGAGAGAGACAGGGTAGGGTAAACTATCTCATGTAGAAGAGGCAAGGGGAAGTAGTTGCAGGGGAGGGGAAGAACAGGAAGGCAAAAAGGCAAAACCTTATTCTCATTGAATTTGGCTCAAGGAGAGAATGACATACATACTAAATGTAATATCTCACCCTGCAGGAGAGTAGGGGGAAGGGGGATGAGAGGGAGGATGGTGGAGGGGAGGGCATTCAAGGGGGAGGAGAGGTTGGAAGTACCCACTTTTGAAGAGGGACAGGATCAAAATAGGGAATGGACCAGGTGGGGGGTGGGATGGGTGGGAGGGAATTTTAAGCAGCCTTTTACAATATATCTATTATGGTAATGTTTTGCATAGCTAGACATGTACAACACATACTGAATTGCTTATCTTCCCAGAGGGAGTGGGTGACAAGGGAGGAAGGGAATGGATCTGAAATTCAAAGTCTTAAAATTAAATATTTCAAATGTATATAAGTACTGTTATTAATACTATTTTGCATGTAATTGGGAGATAAGATGTCCAGGCATTGGGGCTCAGAGATTCACCTTGCCCTAATGGCAAAGTCGAAGGGGGTATGGGAGAAGATATGGGAGAGAGCAGATTGGATGAAGGTAAATCTAGTGGGATTGCTATTCTGGGGTGGTGGGTAGGGAAAAATGGGGGAAAATTGTAACTCAAAATCTGGTGGAAATGAATGATGTAAACCAGAAGTTAATAAAGCACTTGTTAAAAAAATATTTTTGTACATGTGAAAAAAATAAATAAAAAAATAAAAATAAAATAAAAAAGAAAATGGCTTATGGATGCAAGTATAATGACCACTAGGTAGAATGAGTTTAGGACTTTTTAACCTGCCAGTTTAAAAGGAATGGGGCCATATATATCATATCATTCCTGAGACTGTTGCTTCTTCTCCCATCTTCCTCTTTGTCTTTTGTTTCTTTTCTATTTTAAATTTATTTCTTTTTAGTTTTTGACATTCACTCCCATAAGTTTTAAATTTTCTCTTTGCCTTTTCATAAGTAAATCCTGCAGACTTTCAATCTTCTGGCTATAATCATCACATGTGGCACCCCAAGCCACCCAATAAACAGTATAAAATAGGACAGAAAGTAGACTAGGACCAGAGATTAACTCTGGTTTCTGAAGTTTTGCTCTCTTGGTCTCAGACATCTGCCTGCTTGTCTCCCCGAACCCAAGGTACCTGCCTCCTCTTCTCTACCTTACCTGGGCCCTTGAACTTTGGCCTCCTTGACTGCTCAGGGTGATGGTAGCTGACATCGTTTCTCCTTAGCTGGACTTCTAGTCATGTCTTCTCCTTTCCACTTCTGTCCCTTTGTCTCCATGCCCTCAAAGAGAGGCTCTTGTTCTCTTCTGCACCAGGAATAGAAATCTGGGATGTATGACAAGCATCACCTGTGTTTATTCATTCATTCAGTGAACATATATTAAGTGTCTTCTGTGTGTGCTGAATTTTGCTAAAGATTGCTGATGTTTCTGCAATTTATAATCCTTATATAGTCCATACTTTGGTAGGAAGATAAGAAACCTACACAGATATATAATATGCAATATTAAATGATAAGGACATTAGGAAGGTTTAAAAAAAAACCCTCAACATGCTATTCTAAGAGGGAAGGTCATGCCCACAGTGGGGATCAGAGAGGGCTTCATAAAAGAAACAGCATTTCCACTGGGTTTTACAAATGTGGGTAGAAATTTAAGAAGAAGAGGAAGTCCTAGAGGGGGTCAGGAAGCTGTGGCCTTGAGGTCCTCTAGGTCCTTTGACTGGATCCAAAGTTTGGGGATGCACTTGAAAACTAGAGGGCCACATGTGGCCTCAAGGCCTCAGTTTTCTCCCCCTTCCTTACCCTCCCCCCGACCTATGGCACAGGACATGGGATAAAGATATTGAGACAGGTGAATGTTGGGCATGTTCAGAGGGCAGAGCAAGTCCAGTTTGACTAAGTCATCATGAGCATGGTGGCGAGTAATATGAGGGAAGTTTTGGAAAAATAGAGTGACTTCTGATGGGAGAAGAACTTGAATGGCAGAAAACAGAATTCATATTTTCCTTGGTAGGGAATACCATATTTTAAGGGTTTCCATACTTTCTATAATAGAACTTCCTCCCTCCTTAAAAACAAACAAACAAACAAAAAAGAGAGGAGAAGAAAGAGATGGTGTAGGGGGAGCAGGGAAAGGAAGGGAAGAAGCATTTATGAAGCCTGCCTGCATGTCAGACACTAGGCTAAGCATGTTGCAAATATTATCTCATTTGAAATGACACGAGGGAACAAGAGATGTTATAAAGGAAAAGTGAGCAGAACGTAGCACCTGGTTCATCATGAAAGTCGAGGGCCACGGAAGAGGAAAAGATGACACCGAGGTTTTAAATATGGGAGTCCGGGTGAGTGATCCTTTACTGTGTCTACCATGTGTCAGGCAAGGCCCTAAAGATACAATACAAAAATAAAACAAGTCCTGTCCTCAAGGAGCTTGCATTCTACTGGGGGAGATATAGTCAAAGGGAGATAATTTAGAGGGGGAGGGAGCGAGCTCCAACAATTGATTTGTGTCCCTCTGTGTGCATAGAGGTACTTCTCCTGATGATTACTGACCCATCAAAGAACTGTATTTGTAAACACTAAAATGAATGAATTCTCTCTAACTATACTAAATCAAACTGTCCAAGTTATAAGAGAATTGATCTCTAACTTGTAGCCAGGGACTCAGTTATACATCCTTTACTCTCCCTCCATTTTGTTTCTTCTCAAAGGAAGGCTTCCCTCTGAGTATAATAGAATATTAGGAACCACACAATATAGGGAAACTTTGCTAATTGAGGTCAGATCTGGGGCCACTGTCCCCTCTGGCAGTGAAGGGAGCTATTGCTGTTCATGAACAGGAAATATTTGATATTCAGAACCACACATATAAGCAAGAAAATCCCAGGGAGAATGAATGCATTTAATGGTAGCATGCCTAGTGGGTACTTACTAGGTATTTCTTCAATTGTACTGGATTGATTTAATAGAAGAATAAGCTTTAGAAATCTGGGGGAGTCTGGGATCTTAGTCTGACCTGTCAATCTGGAAAAGGAAACCAGGTGGAGGATCTAAGACTTCAGGCAAGGAGAGGAGGTACAATAGAATGCCAGAGACTTGGAAAGGGTCAGAGAAGGTTGTAGAAGTCGTCTGGAAAACTCTCTTTTAGGAGTATAGCCAAGATGGTGGAGTTCAGACCAGCATGCTGTTGAACTCTCCCAACATTTTCCTCCAAACAAGTTTAAAATATCACCTCAAATCCAATTTTGGAGCATTGGAGCCTACAAAAGGTCAGAGGGAGATATATTTCTATCCCAAGACAACTTAGGAGGTCCATAGGAGAGGATCTATAATACTGGCCTAGAGTGTGTGACAGGAATACTAGCTGTGGACCTTGGCAACCTTTAGTGGGGCTGTGGTGGAGCAGAGACACAGCAGCAGCTTTGGAAGTTCTCGTCCCAGAAAATGTAAGGGGGTCAGACAACTGGCTGGACCTTTTGCAGCTGGTGATGATTAGCAACTAACTTTCTTGCCCATAAGTGATCCTAGGTCACAGTTCCTGGATGGAGAGGAGACATTGAGGTCAGACATAAGGGAGCAAGAGACTTGGTCTCAGTTTCAGCAACAAGGGGAGCACCAGTATTTGTGGTTGTAGGGAAGCATGGGCCCTTCCTAAGTAAAGATCAGAGTGCAGACTAAGAGAGCAGTGACCACACTTGCCCCTGGGTTATAACACCTTGGAAACAGTGAAAACTTACAGACCCCAAGAACTGGCTTTGAAAATAGGAGCACAAACAAGCCTGAAGCTTGCCATAATCCTTCTCTACCCTCAGGTGAGCAGAAACCAACTTTTAGAAAAAATGGTATTTTATTTTTTCCAATTACATGTAAAGACAATTTTGAACATTCATTTAAATAAAAGAATTGAGTTCCCAACTTTCTCCCTTTCTCCTTCCCCACCCTTTTCCCCAAATGTTATGAATTTTAAAGAGATTATTTATGAGCAATCATGTAAAACATATTTCCATATTAGTCATGTTGTGAAAGAAGAAACAGACCAAAAAGAAAAAAAAAACATGTAAAAGATAAAAAAAGTGAAAATAGTATGTTTCAATCTGCATTTAGACTCCATCAGTTCTTTCTCTGGATGTGGATAGCATTTTCCATTATGGATCCTTTGTACTTGTCTTGGATTATTATATTTCTGAGAAGAGCTGTTATTAATAGATGATCATCACATATTGCTATTACTGTATTTAATGTTTTCCTGATTCTGCTCACTTCACTTTGCATCAGTTCATGTAAATCTTTCCAGGTTTTTCTAAAATTGGCTTGTTTATTACTTCTCCTGGTACAATAGTATTCCATCATATTTATAGACCACAACTTGTTCAGTCATTCCCCAACTGATGAGCATCCCCTCAATTTCCAATTCTTTGCCACCACAAAAAGAGCTGCTATAAATATTTTTGTACATTTATGTCCTTTTCCTTTTTTAAATGATCTCTTTGGGATATAGACCCAGTAGTGGTATTGCTGGATCGAAGGGATGCATAGTTTGATTACCCTTTGGATATAGTTCCATAATAGCTTTCTGTAATGTCTGGATCAGCAGAACTGAACTTAAAGTTCAAAAATGAAGAAATCATCTGGGAAAATGAATAAACAACAAAAAAGAACTTGATCATAAAAAGCTAATATGGTGTCAGGGAAGACCAAGACATAACTAAGAAGACAATAATATTTTTTAAAAAAATAGCTACAGACAAAGCCACAAAGAAAAATGCTAACTGGACCAAAGGCCAGCAAGAATTCTTAGAAGAGTTAAAGATAGAGAAAAAAAGTGCTAAGGAAAAAATTAGGAAAAGAAACGAAAGTGATACAAGAAAATTATGAAAAAAATAACATCTTGGTAAAAGAGGCACAAAAAGCACTGAAAAAATATCACCTTAAAAAAAGAATTGGCTTAACAGTAAAAGAGGCACAAAAAAACAAACAAAACCTTTCACTGAAGAAAAGAACTCCTTAAAAAGCAGAATTGGTTAAATGGAAAGAGAGGTACAAAAGCTCACCGAAGAAAATGATTCCTTAATAATTAGAATTGGGCAAGTGGAAGTTAATGACTCCATCAGACTTAGAAAAAAACATTGGTGGTTTTCATCCTTTGTTCTTGAAGAGGACTAAAATAGCAGTACTATTTTGGTGTCAAGGTACAGTGTGTCTGACTGTGGTTGATCAGACCAATATGAGGTTCAAAGGCTGTACCATGGGTTGTGTATAAATAGTCCATATGAACATTTGGAGTGGATATGTCTCTAAATTTGTGTATCTCATGTTTCTTTTGAGCTACTGCAATTCTCCTTTGCTCAGACTTCAGTACCTTTTTTGATGCAGGCATGCTATGCTGGGTGGTCCTATGCTAGAGTCTCCTATGTCTCACAATCAATTCCAAAATTCTTCAGAGAGACCATGAGAGCATCCTTGTATTGCTTCTTCTGTCTTCCAGGAAAACACTTGGCTTATGTGAGTTCTCTGTGCAATAGTCTTTTAGGTAAACTTATATTTGGCATTTAAACAATGTGTCCAGTGGGGGTGGAGTCAAGATGGAGGAGTAGAAACAGCACTTCTGTGGAGCTCTAGCCCACACCATTTCAAAATTATGTAAAAGGGGCCCACACCATTTCAAAATTATGTAAAAGGGGGACTCTGAAAGACCTCTGGAGCCCCAGAACCCACAGAACGACACAGAGAAGCTAACCTCCCGCTGAGGACAGCCCAGCAGCCTGGCAGGGAATGGCCAGTACAGAGCTCTGGGAGCCGAGCCCAGGTTGGAGGTTTTAGCCCCAGGGCAGCCTGGCCAGCAGCCAGCTGGAGGGACCCCAGAACACCAGCAGCTGTGGAGTTTCCAGAATTATCAACACATAGATGCTTAGGACAAAGTGAGAGGTCAGTGACCTATGGACTTTGGGACTGGTTGGGAGAATGTGTCAGCTTCTTCCCCTGGGGGAAAGAAACTGCTGAGGAGCTGGTGCAGCTTGCGCCACATTGCCACATTGCAGCTTCAGCTCTTGGTCTGTGAACTGTAGGGGGATCCTGAGATCAGTCTGGGGAGTAAGTGCTCTTTCTTTACCCTTCTTGGATCTGGATTGCGGTCTGGGGTAGAGGTCTTGTGATGTGTGACCACCTTGCCGGGGTGTATGACCAGCTTCCCAGAGTGTGTGGAGGCTTCACAGAGGCCACCCAACTAATACCTCCAGTAATTGAGAAGACTCCAACGTTTGGGACAGAAGCTCCCCTGCCTGGTGGCAAAGTCCTACTGTGGCAACAAGCCCAAAAGTCAAGTAATTGAATAGCAACATGCCTAGGCAAAGGAAATAAACAGGAAAATGCAACATTAGACTCCTATTTTGGGGGCAAAGAGGATCAAAGCATGGAACAGGAGGAGGACTGTGAGGTCAGAACTCCTGTACCAAAAGCCCCAAATGAAAATATGAGATGGCTACAGGCCATAGAGGACCTTAAGAAACAGATAAGAGAAGTGGGGGAAAAATTGGGAAGAGAAATGAGAAAGATGCAAGAAAAGTATGAAATGACAGTCAACAGCCTGACTGAGGAAAATAACACCTTAAAAAATAGACTAACTCAAATGGCAAAAGAGGCTCAAAAAGGCAATGAGGAGACGAATGCCTTAAAAAGCTGAATTTGCCAGATGGAAAAACAATCTCAAAAGCTCACTGAGGAGAATCATTCCTTCAGAATTAGACTGGAGGGGTGGCTAGATGGCGCAGTGAGTAGAGCGTCAGTCCTGGAGTCAGAAGGACCTGAGTTGATGTAATAATGATCAGCTGTGAAAGACTTGGCTTTTCTGATCAATACAGTAATCCAAGATAATTCCAAAGGAGTCAATGAAAAAATGTTATCCATCTTCATAAAGACAACCAGCAATCTCTACAAATTGAAGTATAATTTTCCCTTCCTTCCTTCCTTCCTTCCTTCCTTCCTATGACTAATACAGAATTATATATTGCATGATTTTACATTTTGTTTGCCTTCTCAGTGGGTGGGGGAGGGGTAGGAAAGAAAATCTAGGGCTCAAAAGTTAAAAAAAAGAATTTAAAATAAAAAAGAAAAAAAATTCTCTTTTTATACTTGAGGAAACTGAGGCTCAAAGAGGTAAATTGGGTTGCTAACATGCCCAAATGGAATTTCCAACCTCTAGCTATGTACTCCTTCCAAGATGGTGACCTTAGAAGCAGGTGTTTCAGTTTATCCAGCTTCATAATGGGATAATAATGCCCATTGTTTGTAAAACTCGGTGAGACTCAAATGAGAAACCTTGGGTAAATAGTAAGCCTTGTTTTACTTCCTAGACAGTGAAGCCTTTTAGAATAAGTCTTAGGAGAGTGGTGGAGATACACATACACACATATATACATATGTGTGCATATGTATATATGTGTGTGCGTGTGTGTGTATGAATGAGAGAGACAGAGAGAGAGAGAGAAGAGAGATAGAGAGAGAAAGAGAGAGAAAGATAGAAAGACAGAGATAGAAAGAGAGAGAAAGATAGAAAGAGAGAGTCTTTGCATTCCACTTAAGCCCTGTCAGCCACAAATAAATAAGTTAGAGAAACCATTTTAATGGGGAATCAATTGAAGGGTTAGGTTAAATGGGTCTGTTGGAGCAATTTGCTATGAATTCTTCAAGGGAGAGTTGGCTGAAGAAGTTACACTAATATCCAATTAAGCTAATTTCCAGCAGCTAATTTCTGGCTCTTTGGAGAAAGGGCAGGAGGTAAAACAGAAAAACAAGAGTGGCCTTCTAGCCCAAGCTCAAACAATGTGAGTGAATCACCCCATTAATGCAGAAATGGGGGCCAGATCAGAGAGAATCATAGGACTTGGAGCTGCAAGACCCTTTGGAGGCCATCTATGGCAGCATCTCTATTTTATAGATGAGGAAACAGGCCAAGAGATATTAAATGACTTGCCCAAGACTACAGGGCTAGTAAGTAGAAGCACTGGATTCAAATACTAATCCCCTCTGAATGCAAATTCAATTCTCTTTTCAGCACACAAAATGTTAAAGCTTGGTAGGGTGCTCTTTCCCACTGTCTTACTTATACAGATGCTAGACAGTTCGAGATATTTCTATTCCTCCACTCCCACAAGACATGTTTAAAGTCCTTCTCTTGTCTTGCCGAGATGATATGGGATATAGAGCTTCACCTTATCACTAGATGGATTATGGTGCCATTCTTTACTGCCACTGCCCCTTAGGTAAAAAAGGACATGTTAGATGGGTAGGGAGAAAAAATGTTTTTCTCAAGGGCCCTGATTCTCAGCATTTTCCCATCCTTCTTTCCCATCTTTCTCTCAAAGGCCCCTTGCAGTCTAGCACACAACTAATCTAGGTGGCAAGGTGGTGTGGGTTCTTCACAGTAGTCCATAACAGCTCAACATGGGTATCATGGCTCCTCCAGACCCCAGATGACCTATTGCCTTTATCAACGTTTTGGTCTATGCAAGAGAAAGACTCTTCTCCTATCTGACCTCTGGATCCATCTACTAAGTACTTAAGAAATCTTCCTTCCTTCCTTCCTTCCTTCCTTCCTTCCTTCCTTCCTTCCTTCCTTCCTTCCTTCCTTCCTTCCTTCCTTCCTTCCTCCTTCCCAATATCTCCTGGGTGCTGCTTTTGAGAGTACTGGTGTGTCTCTGCCCCCTCTTCATAGCCTTCTTCAAAGGCTACTCTCCAGACCTTTAAATTCTAGATCTGTGTATCTTGGATTTCCTGCATCATCCTCCATCTGGAACTTCCTAAGTTTTTCACAATTCTATACTCCCACATTAAAGTCACCCCTACTGGCATAAGTGCTTAAGAAAAATAACAATGCATGCTTTCTTCCTCAGCCCAACATTTTTATATAAGTGAAAATAAACTTTAGGGTTAGCTTTGGGGGAAAGATGCTGCAAGAGGGAAGTAGGTAGCCTGAAACAGGTGGTTGTAGGGGGCTTGGGTAGTTCCATCCCTTTTTCTTGGAGGTGGTGGTAAGTAAATAAGGTTAAGGGTTTGTTTTTGTTAACAGCTTGGGGAGTTTTGTCTTTCACTCTCCTCCCCTCCCCTCCCAGAACCTGCCAGCTTATTGGGACCCTTCCAAATCACATAGCCCTGGATTTTGAGTCAGATTTTCAACATTCAAGGGACTTGGCTCATTTTAGTGCCTTCAGCCTACTTGGAATAGGTCAGAAGTCCTTCACTCAGGAAGATCCACAGTATGTTACATATACAATATGATAAAAATCAGTTTCCGTTTCACCCCAGAAACATCTCATTTTCTTCATATATTTAGAATATTGAATTTCAAATCTCATGATTGCACTTTAACACATAAACCACTGGTCCCTGTGTCCAGGGTTCCCTCTTCATCATCAGTCACTTTGAGAAGAAAGGGAAGAAGAAGGGAAGGGAATAAGCATTTATATATGTGCCAGTCACACTGGTAAGCATTTTACAAATATATTTCATTTAACCCTGAGGTAAGTGTTGTTATTAAGCCCATTTCACAGTTGAGGAAACTGAGACAAACAGTGGTTCAGTAACTTCAGGAAGGAAGGAAGGAAGGAAGGAAGGAAGGAAGGAAGGAAGGAAGGAAGGAAGGAAGGAAGGAAGGAGTATTTCTTAAGTACTTAGTAGTTGGATCCAGAGACCAGACAGGAAAAGGACAGGCAAACAGAGGTCACATAACTAGTAAGTATCAGAGGGTGGATTTGAACTCAGGTCTTCCTGACTCTAGATTTTATCCATTATGCCTCCAAACTCCCTGAAAGGAGCATTTTTTTGCACATGCAGACTTAAAATTCATGGAATAATATACTTCTTTTGGTAGTTGATCTGGAAGAGATGTTAGTTCTCATCTAGTCTTCTCCACATATTTCATAGAGAGGTTGAGACCCACCCAGAGTCACACAAAAGTAACTACTACCTGAACTCATTATGCAAAGACAGCAGTCTGTCTTCCCCAATAAACATTTCTGTCCACTGAGATGGGTGGAGATGCTTTCCTGCCCAACCTATCTTATGTTTGATACTAGAGGGTGATTGCTGACACAGGAATAAACATTTGGGGGTAGAAAGGGATGGGCATTTGTATCTGAACTATTGTTGATCTAAGATCCTTACTCTAAGGTCAGTCTCTTTTGGCTTTCTTGGCTTCTCTAACTCAGAGTAACTGCGCCTGGAATACTGGACACTGCTTTTTCTGTTTTTTGTTAATCTTGATTTATTCTAAACAATTTTTGGTTGGGGTTTCAAACTACTTCCCTGTAATTCTCCTTGAACATTTCCCTGTGCCTCTCTTTCTTACCTTTCTGGTCTAATCACTGACCCTGGATAATTACAGCCACCACTCTAGCTAACCATGTCATTGTACTGCCCCCTAAACTCCATCTTACCCTGTCTTAACTGAACCTTTCCTCACACTAACACAAATTAATAGATCAGACTGATCTCTCTTTATTCCCTAACTCTTTAAACCTGGTCTTTAAAGTCTAATTGTTTTTTTAAATAATTATTTTATTTTCCCAATTACATGTAAAAATAATTTTTAACATTTGTTTTTAAAAAAGTCTAATTCTTCCCACAAGTTTCCCCTGGCTCACTCTGATTCATGAGCATAATTCTTGACCCACCTTTTCTCCTTCATATTCTTTGGCAAGGCAAAACAACTCAACTCATCTCCATGTTTCTAGATAATCCCAGCCACTGAGAAGGATGTAAAGGAGGCATTAGAAAAGGTTCCTGTCCTTGGGGAGTTTATACTCTAGGTGAAGAGAAAATAATATCATACATGACACGAAGAGCAACATAGGGCAGCACAAAGTGTTGAGTTGTATAGTACAGAATAGAAATGTTATAGGGATTCTGACAAAGACAAAACAATGATATATACCAGAGTAGATGGAAAGGCAGGGTTAGACCAGGACGTTTATTCATTTTTTCAGTGTTAATTAAATACTGATAATGGGAAAGATACTGTGCTAAGCCCTGAGAAATGGGTTTTGAAGGAGGGTTGATATTTGAATCTCTTTGAGGCTGGGTAGCACAGTAGACAGGACACTGGTCTTGGGGTCACTTCAGATCTTGCTTCGAGTTGCTTAACCTGTATGGGCCTCAGTTTCCTCATCTGTAAAATGGAGATAATACCTATGGTATATACCTTACAGGATTATACTGCGAAGATAAAGTGAGCTAATGCATGTAAAGAACTTTGAAAACCTTGAATTACCATATAAATGACTTTGATTATTATTATTTAATTGCTTTTTCTAACATGTACATATTCCTACTGATTGTTTTTGTGTCTATCTAACCTCTTCTATGGATGCATAAACTTCTCAAGGGCACTATGTGCCCCCAAGGCCATAAACAGTGACTAGGTACCCTGTTAGCAGATGTCACAAATGAATTTAGAAATGTCTTATTAGATTTATGTGGAGAATAATGTTAACTTTTAATTTCAACCCCGTTTGTCGAAATTTTGGGAGGCTCAAAATTTTTCTTATCAAATTTCACAAATAAAGCACCTCTCTCTGCTGTAATTTCTCATTTCCCTTCTCTCCCATCTTCATGGCCAATAGACCATGGGTCTATTTCTGGGTCTGGGCTTTGTTTGTAAATGCAGTTAAGAAATTATGGTTGCTGATTGGATGTCATACTACAGTTTATTGGGACAGCAGAATGCACTGTATCCACAAAAGTAGGTCCCTTCTAATGGACCTTTCTAATGTTATGAGTCCATGAATGTAACCCTTACTGTTTGCCCCCTAAAAGAAAACCTTAAAGTATCGGAAACCAACTCCTCACCGGGACATGACTTCCCAGAAGAGTAAGGGCCAGAGGGAGATAGCTTATTGGAATCTGGATAATGGTAGGTTTGGGGATTGTAGATATACATTTATGTAACTTAGTTTAGATATTGGGTTAGTGGACCCTTCAGCCTAAACTCAATGTAGATAAAATAGTCCCATGGATTGGAGAGGAGAGAAAACAGCTAAGTTCTTTGATCACTCATTTATCCTACTGCCTAATGCACTGCTTGAATCCCACTATAATATTTGCAAAAAGCCTCCTCCGTAGGATAACTTAATTAAACTTTACTTACAAGAGTTGAATATTCATTATGGCTTCAATTACTGTCTTTGCTCCCCCTCTCCCCCTGCTCTGGAGTGCTTTCTCCCCCACTTCTTAGTCAGAAGGTCTAATTAGGCTAATGGCTGCTGCTTGCGATGACCTTATGTCTGTGGAAAAACAAAACAAAACAAAAAATGGAGTCTCTTGTTTTCCCCTTCCAAATCATCTTTGCATGTGGTAGTCTAGCTCCTGAATTCCATCTTTTTTCTCCTCTTTCAAGCTCCGATCCCACTTGTTCTGCACTGCAGAATTAATGATGTATATTTGAAAACTGCTTGGCAGCCAAATTGCAACAAATAAAAGAGGACTGGTGTGTCTGTGTGTGTGTGAGGAGGGGAGGTTGGGTTGGAGAATAATTCTGCAGCTTCCAGCAATGACATGCCACAGACGACTATAGTTTAGTTGGTAGAAAATGGCTTGTTTTAAAGAAGGGATGGGGGTGGAATCTGCAAAGAGGCAAGGAGTTTCATTTAAACCTTCATATTCAACTCCTCCCAACCCTGCTGCTCCACACACACACACCTCCTTTTCTGTTCTGGGCTAGATGTCATTTCTCTAATGGGAGACAGAAGGCTTCTATCCTTGTTTCTCTTACCATGACCTTATGGGTACTTATGCCTTGATTTCCATTCTGATGGAGAAGATACTAAGTTTAGGGGTCAGGGTTGGGGTAGAGGGAAGAAATAAGGTCTAGGTCCAGCCTCAATTCTAGACAGTTTGGGGGCAAGGGATTTAGGAGGACAGAGTAGAGTTTGGTGGGGAGAACAGCTGTGCTCATTTCCTAGCTGGGCAGTTATCAACAGCAGAGTATAATGAAAATAGAGTTTGGGAAATAGCCCACATACTTACTGCCTGAGAGATCCTGAATATTTCACAACCCCTAAGAGGCAGTATAGCATAGTGCATAGGGTACTGGACTTAGTGTCAGGAAGACCTGGGTTAAATTCTAGTCTTAGATAATTACTAGCTGTGTGACCATGAAGAAGTCACTTAATCTTTCTGCAAAAACAGGGGACTATACTCTATGGCCTTTAAAATCCCCACCAATTTTAACTAATGTTCTGATGACTTCTCTGCATATTAATTTCTTCATCTGTAAAATGTGGCCATTGCACTAGGTGATCACTAAAGATCCTTCTATTATTATACTATGATAAAAATAGGTCCTGGAAATGGAGGATGAATTAGTCTGAGCGGAAAAAATGGTGGATGGGTGACCTAAAATAAGTCCTTCATATTTGTTAAATGTGAAGATAGAAGCAAGAAAACAAGCCTTTATTAAGTGCTATGTGCCAGACACTTTCCTAAGTACTAAGGATGCAAGTACAAATGACAAGGATGACAGTTCCTGCCCTCAAGGACCTTCCACTCTAATGGGGGAAGACCATCCACAAGAAGGAACAGAAAACCTGTGGAGAGGGGGGAAAAAGAGAGGGAAATGAAGGTATCCATCATGGAGGAATGCTTTTGAAGAGCTGGAACAGGGTTGAGAGGGGAATGAAGACTGGGTTGTGCCCCCTCCACAAACTGTAAGACCCATGAAGAAATTCTCCCCAAGTGGGCATATATAAGATGCATTTTACTTTTGATGAGTAATAGACAAGATAATAATAATAACTATTGTGTATATATTTCGCTAAGGTTTGTGTAGCTGCTTTACACATATTATCTCATTCATTCCTCAGGACAAAATTAAGAGATAGATACTATTATTTTTTTCTTTTTTCTCTTTTTGTTTATTTTTAGTTTACATCATTCATTTCCACAAGATTTTGAGTTACAAATTTTCTCCTCATCTTTCCTTTACCCACCACCCCAAAACAGCGATCCTGCTGAATACCCCCTCCTTCAATCTGCTCTTTCCTATATCCTCCCCCATCCTCCCTCTGACTTTCTGGTAGGGCACGATGGATCTCCATACCCCAATGCCTGTATATCTTATTTCCCAGTTGCATGTAAATAATAATAATAATTATATATATATATATATATATATTTTTTTTTTTGCTTTTTGGAGGGCAATTGGGGTTAAGTAACTTGCCCAAGGTTTTTGTTTGTGTGTGTTAAGTGTCTGAGGCCGGATCTGAACTCAGGTCCTTCTGACTCCAGGGCCAGCGCTCTTCTCACTGAGCCACCTAGCCGCCCCAATAATAATATATTTTTAAACATTTGATTTTTTTTAAAGAGCAATTGGGGTTAAGTAACTTGCTCAAGGTTACACGGCTAGTCATTATTTGTGTGTGGGTGCTCATTTTCTGAGGCCAGATTCGATCTTGGGTCATCCCAACTCCGAGGCCGGCACTCTTACTCACTGTGCCACCTAGCCTCCCTAAACATTTGATTTTAAAACTTTGAATTCCAGATTCTTTCCCTTCCTCCCTTATCACCCACCCTTACTGGGAAGATGAGCAATTCAATACAGGTTGTACATGTGTAGCTAAGCAAAACATTTCCATAGTGGATATATTGTGAGAGACTGACTATATTACCCTCAATCTTATCCCACCCCCAACTTGTTCTATTCTCTACTTTGACTCTATTCCTTTTTAAAGGTGTGTGCTTCTAACTACCCTTCCCCCCCAACCCACCCTCCCCTCCATTATCTCCCCTCTCATCCCCTTCCCCCTACTCTCCTGTAGGATGAGATACCCTGTTTAGTGTGTATGTCATTCCCTCCCTAAGCCAAATTCAATGCAAATAACTTTGACCCATTCCCTTTTGTCTTCCTGTTCTTCCTTTCCATTGTAACCATTTTCCTTGCCTCTCCTATGTGAGATAATTTACCTCATTCTGTCTCTACCCATCTCCTTTCATTATATTCCTCTGTCACCTCTCAATTTCATCTTATAAATATCATCCCTTCCTATTCAATTGGTCCTGTGCCCTCTATTTATGTATACCTGTACACATGCATACATACTCACACATATATATATATGTATATGTATATGTGTGTATACACACACATTTATATTCCTTTCAACTATTCTCATACTGAGAAAAGTTTCATAAGTTACACCTTTTTTCCATGTAGGAATATAAATAGGTCAACTTTGATAAGTTCCTTATGATTTCTTTTCCTTGTTTACCTTCTCATGCTTCTTATATTTGAAAGTCAAAAAGGCTATAAAACTCTGAATAACCTTTGACCTAGCAATGTCACTACTAGGTCTGTGTCCCAAATAGATCAAAGAAAAAGGAAAAGTACTCATATATGCAAAAACATGTTTATAGTATCTCTTTTTTTTTGTGATAGCAAAGAATTGGAAACTGGTATGCCCATCCATTGGGGAATGACTGAACAATCTGTGGTATATGATGGTAATGGAATATCATTGTGCTATAAGAAGTGACAAGCAGGATGCTTTCAGAAAAACCTGGGAAGTCTTATATGAACTGATGCAAAGTGAAGTGAGAACAACCAGGAGAACATTGTACAACATAACAGTGATATTGTATGATGATCAACTATGAATGACTTAGCTCTTCTTAGTAATACAATGCTCCAAGACAATTCCAAAAAGTTATAATGAAAAATAATGCAGATCAAAGCATACTTTTAAAATTTTCTTTATTTTTCTTGTTTTTTTTGCAACATGGCTAATATGAAAATGTGTTTTGTATGATTATACTTGTATAATCTAAGGAGAGGGAAGGGAAGAGAGAAAAAGAATTTGTAATTCAAAATAAAAAAAAGAATGCTAAAATTGTTTTTACATGTAATTGAGAAAAAATAAAATTCAATAAAAATTTTTCCAGGAAAAAAAAGAAAAAAGAACAAATTGGACCATGTAGGAAATGGAGCAGGTCCAAACTTCTGAGCTAATCAGTAGCAAGACAGAATCTGTGAGTGGCTACTGTAATTCCAGCCTGGGTGACATAGGTAGACCCTGTTTTTAAAATATGACATTAGATTGGGCATAGCTATCAGGCTGACAAATGTTATTTTATTCTTTTAAAAATCATATAATATGTTCTACCTTGTTATTTGATAACTTAGCTCAGTAATGAGCTCGTGTTGTATTCTCTGGTTCATCTTTATAGTTCTAACCCAAGCATCTTGAGTTCCACTTTTCCCCTTTCTCTTATCCTGTGTCCTTCTGTCCTTATTTCTCAGTATCTTGCTTTGATTAACTGGGCTTGTACCTGGCTTGAGTCCCATCTGTTCTCTAGGTTCTGAGTTATTAGATATTCTCATGTAGCCCTGTCACTCAGCCTGACCTGCCATTAAAAATGCACCTAGGCTGGTAGTTCATTATAGCTCTGTATACCTTGGCTCCTACAGAAGATTTTGGCCTACTTAACTTCTCACCATCACCCATGCTTCTAATAGGCCCTGACAACAATCATTCTATCTGCGTCCCTTTACTCCTCCATCTCCCATTCCAACAAAAGGCTTTATGGGCTAGTTAAGGAAATTACACAGGACAATGGAGCTGGTGGTGGTGGCAGGGGAGGAATAGGAAGATGACAATTCTCTTTTTCTTGTCTCAGCTCTACCATTCTTTGGCAATAAATGGGAAAACTGAGTCTCTAAAGGCTGTCAATATCACCACATTCTTATTCTTATGTATTGGTTCCTCTTAGACCTCTCACACCCTAAACACACACACACACACACACACACACACACACACACATCCAAAACCATAATTCCAAAAGTAGAGCTCTCCCACCTCCAAATCATGCAATGTCCCCAAGTCAAGAACAATTACACACACAGACATACATACACACACCCCAATAGCAAAAAATCCCAAACAGTTAGTACATCAGGAAGATGCTGATCCAGAAAGTAGAAATAGCTCTTCCATAATGCAATAAAATATATTAGATTCACCAGACATCAAAGGAAGTTCAGGAGCAATTGCTACATTTCACAAGTAAACATTACTTTCAAACCAAACAAAAACAGCATTTGTGATCTGCATGGTGGGGGCCTGTTTTTAGTGGAGAATATGTGGAATCCCCAGGCTCTTGATCAAAGGGTGAATTCTCTAAAACATGGTAATAAATGAAGCATTGAAAAATGGGTTTGATCCTAAATCGCCCCCAGGTATAGATAAAGGCTGCAAGTGACAAATCCATTTCTGAACAAGGGCTACCAGCCTTTCTCTCTTACTGTCTTCACATTTTACAGTTTATTAAAAAAATCAAGGAAAAATCCCTGACAAAGGGTACCCAGATAAGATATGCAGTCACACAGAGCATGAAATAGTCAGAATTCCTGTGTCTGGGACAGTTTCATGATGATTCTCTAATCACGCAGATATTAATGTTGATGTCTATGTGTATCTGTGTATACTTGGAGATGAATGGTTGCTGATATGAAAGAAGGAGTAGACAGGTACAAAGAAAGAAAAGGAAGGAGGAGGGAGGAGGAGAAGGGGGATTAAAGAGAAAAAGAGGAGGGAGGAAGAAGGGGAAAAGAACAAAAATCAGGTGAAGGAAAGAAGGGGAAAAAGATAAAAGGAAGAGTGGATAAAGATTGAGGAAGAAAAATGATCTTAATTGTAAACATTGTTATATAGTTGTACATTATTTTACATCCATCATATCTGTTCAGCATAGCAGCTCCATCAGGTAGTCGGTATGAGGGTTATTATTAATGCCTTGTAGATGAAAAAGGGAGACTTATGAAGCTGTTCTCCACCCAAGGTCATAAGAGTAGTAAATGGAGGAGGCAGAACTTCAGTGTTCTTTTGATTACAAGGAATCTGTGACCTGGAGTCTGGGAAAAACATGTCCATCCTGAGGGCCTAGATGATCTCTCTCAAATTTAATTCTCTATGGGGAATAACCTTCCTGATAGACTTTCTCCTTTCCACCAAAGATGCTATCAAGATGGCTTTCCTTAGAGAGGGATAGAATTTGAAACTCAGAACTTAAAAAAAGTTTAAAATTTATTTTTAACATGTAATTGGGGAAAAATCTTATAAAAAGATGACTGCCCTAATTTCATGGCTTTTGTAGATATAAAGTCATAACTAGGAATTTTTATGTCTAAGGTAAGATACAGTAAAGACATTCTCATTTGGGCAGTGGGACAGAGTCAGAGATCCTAGAGCTTATGGGTGTGAGAAGTGGTGGGAAAGAGTAGCTTACCCTCCTGGGTTATGTTTAAATCCAATATCAATTTATAAGCATTTATTAAATCCTTGCATGGTACTGTGCTAGGCATATAGAAACAAAACAATAATGATTAGCATTTATAAAATGTTGAGGTCACACACAGAGTTAAAGACAAAAAACTTTACCCCTTCTTTTTCTAGGTTCCCATTTGGTGTCTTCTTTCTCTCTCTCTCTCTGATCTCACCTGGATAAACATGTGGGAGGAGAAAGTACTCTGAGGTTTACAAAGAACTTTACATAGGTTTGTGAAGTAGGTACTATTATCCTCTTTTTCCAGATAAAGAAACTGAGACTAAGAGAGTGAAAATGACTTTTCCAGGGTCACAGTAAATGTTTGAAACAAGATTAATCTTCCTGACTCTGAGTCCAGAGCTCCATCCACTATGTCAGCTAGGCCCTACTCTCAAGGACCCCTCACTTCTCTGCCTTCCCCATTTCTGTCAAGGGCACTATCATAGTTCCAGTCCCCCAGATTCCTAACCTTGGCACCATCTCCCACTCTTCATACTCACTCACTGCACATATCCAATCCACTGCCAAGTTTTACATTTTCTACCTCCCTAATATTTCTTGTCTCTCTTTCTCTCTACTCACATGACCATTGTCCTAGTTCATACCCTCTTGCCTGAACTCTTGCAGTTGATGCCTAATTGGTCTCCCTGCCTCAAATCTCTTGCTATTCATTCCAATCCATCCTCCACACAGCTGTCAAAGTGGTTTTCCTGAGGCACAGGCCTGATCATGTCACTCACCTTTGTAATAAACACCAGGGGTGACCTTCAACTCTAGGATCAAATATAAATTCCTCTGTTTCATATTTAAAGGCCTCCAAAATCTGTCCCCAACTTATCTTTCCAGATATTACATATATTTCTCCTGACACATCTTATAGTTCAGTCTAACTGGCTTTGTTGTTGCTGGTCATACCCAGAATGCCATCTTCCATAGAACTCTCTGCCTTCCCACTTGTTTTTCCCCATTTCTGGAATGTCCTCCCTTGTCACCTCCAGTCCTTCAGACCCCTAGGTTCCTCCAACAGTTAAAGTGTTAACAATCACACAAAGTCTTCCCTCGATCCCAAGATGCTGGTGTCTTCCCTCCCCATACTGGCTGATGCTTATTTTGGATATATTTTGGTTATCTCTTTAGCTTGTTGTGCCCCTCTGATAAAACGTAATTTGCTTGAGGGCAGAGACTTTCATTTTTGCCTTCACCTCCGCAGTGCTGAGCCCAGGGCCTGGCATATAGGACGTATGTTTACTTATAGATGGTATCGTGTGGGCAGTACTCTACTGTGCAAGGTGTTCTTGGTAACAAGAAGGATTTAGGGAGCTCTGGGTAGGGAGGATATAGGTATAGAGCCAGGGCCAAACCCTCCTGCTGTGTCAAGGGATGATTCTGGCAGATCTCTGCTTGGATCAGGGTACGAGTACAAATGGCAGATCGTTGTTGGGTAAGATTTTCTTGACTCCATAACTCCCTGTGGGAGCTGCCTGCCACAGCAATTGCAGGTCCAATCTTCTAGGGAACACTCCCTCAGGCTCACCTTGCGGGCTGCACTCTTAAAATGATAGCTCACAAGGGCCCACTGGTGGGCTTATCTTTAATAGTCAGCTAGTAGACACTGTTAATTCAAAGAAAAGGCATTTGCTCAGATGACATCATCATAAGAGCAATAGTGACAAAAAATTCCTCCCATATAAACCTGGGGCACTCCCAGACACAGACTCTCCCACACACAGACTCAAAGAGTCTGTTTAAAGTGGACAAATTCATGAAGTACTATCAGAGAGGCACATGTTCATCGAACACATGTGGCCATGACAACTTCTTCATGCTTCAGAAAAGGATAAAAAAGTACAAGAATCTGATTTTAACTTCACTTAAGACCTTAACACCTCGTCTTCTGTTACTTTGCCTTTACCTTCTCTGATTATACCAAGTAGGCCAGAGGAGAGGGAAGGAGATCAGTTGATCAATCTCTTTACTCTACCAGTCCTTTATATATATCTATGAAGTATTATTTAGTCACTTTTTACCCTTTCCCTTAAAGACCATTGAACTATTCTGAAAACCCATTTCTCAATTTGGATCTTGTGGAGGGAAAAGAGAACATTTGCACAGACAGGCTATAGATTGATGTGGGACGACAAGAGAGAAATCCAGAAAGGGTGCCTAGACCCCAAGGCCTGTAGACTGTCCATATGATTTAGAGCTCATTTTACCAATGTCAGTCAGGTACTCAATAAGCATTTATTAAGTGCCTTACTACTTGGGCAGCTAGGTGGTGCAGTTGGTAAAATGCCAGGCCTGGAGTTAGGAAATCATCTTCCTAAGTTCAAATCAGGCCTCAGGCACTTACTATCTATATAACCCTGGGCAAGTCACTGAACCCTGTTTGCCTCAGTTTTCTCATCTGTAAAATGAACTGGAGAAAGAAATGGAGAATGACTCCAGTATCTGCCAAGAAAACCCCAGGTAGAATCCTGAAGAATCAGACATGACTTGTGGAGATATATCTAATAGGATTATAGCCTATATCAGATTGCATGCCATATTGGGGAGGGGGAAGAGGACAAAGGGAGAAAAAAAATTCAGAACTCAAAATCTTATAAAAGGGAATGTTGAAAACTATCTTTACATGGAATGTAAAAAAAAATAAATAAAACACTAGGGGCGGCAAGGTGGCTCAGTAGAGTACCAGCCCTGGAATCAGGAGGACCTGAGTTCAAATGTGGCCCCAGACACTTAACACTTACCAGCCATGTGACTTTGGGTAAGTCACTTAACCCCAATTACCCTGCCTTGCCCCCTCCAAAAAGCAACAACAAAAAACAAAAACAACAACAACAAAATAAAACACTATTAAGTAGGGGAAAAAAAAGAATCAAACATGACTGAAAAACCATTGAACAACAATAACACCATGTGCTATGCTGAACAGTGAGGCTACAAAGAGAGGCCAAAGATAGCCCCTGCCCTCAGTGTGCTCCCAGTGTAACAAGGGGACAAAGAAGAGAACTTGCAAACAAGGCATATACAGGATAAATTGTAGATAATGAATGAAGGGAAGGCACCTGCCTTAAGGGCTTCTTGTAGAAATACGAAGTGGAGAAAATAAGCCCAGACAAGGAAGGTGACTTGCTGAAGGCCACATGGGTGAGAAGCACAGACTCCTCTGACTCCTGAGACCCTGTTATTTACACCAGGTCTTTCTTCCTCTCCGGGAAAGGGCAGAGTGAGAGGAGAAGAGAGGAAGTGTGGAGTCTCAGCTTAGTGACCTTTCTCAGCCTCACAGGGGTTCACCTCATCCCTCCATCTTCTCGAACCCTTCAGAGGATGAGCATGCTATGGTCCATGTGTGTTAGGGGAGGGGCGTGCTCCCTGGATAACAATGACTGATATCTAGATAGCGCTCTTAGATTTAGGAACCACGTTACATAAACTGTCTTATTTGAGTCTTATGACAGCCCTATGGGGAGGCTTCTACAGGTATTATTATGATTGTTTTCCCATTAGATAGATGGGGAGGTTAAGTCATCTTACACTTACCACCTATGTGACTTTGGCAAGTCCCCTAATTTGGGGGGAGGAGGACCCTCAGGTTTCTTCATCTGTGAAATGAAACAATCAGATTAGATGACGTCTGAGATAATTTCTGATCTCCACTCTGGGATCCCATGACTCACCCATGTTAACATAGCTATAAATATGGGAAGCAGGATTCAAACCCAGGTCTCCCTGACTCTAGGGCCTGGACTGGGGCTGCTGTCCAGAGCTTCTCATCAGCCAGTCATCTGATAGGGTGTCTCCATAGCTAATCTTTGTCAGAGGGCCAATCTGACTCCAACTTTACACCTCCCCAAAGGAATTTTGATCCATTTCAGTCATTTAATCACCAATATGACCCTGGGCAAGTAATTTAACCTCTGTTTGCCTTCAGTTCCTCATCTGTAAAATGGGTATAATAATAGCACCTCCCTCCCTAGTCACTGTGAGGTTCAATTGGGATGTTTGTAATGCACTTAGCACAGTTCCTGTAATGTTTTGTTGTTCAGTCATGCCCAGCTCCTTGTGACCCCTTTTGGGTGGCTTTCCTGGCAATGATACTGGGGTCGTTTGCCATTTCCTTCTCCAGCTCATTTTACAGACAAAGAACTGAGTAAAATAGGGTTAAGTGACTTTCCCAGGGTCACACAGCTAGTAAGTATCTGAGGTAGGATTTGAACTCAGGAAGATGAGTCTTGTTGATTCCAAATCCAATGCTCTAGCCACCGGTGCCACCTAGGTACCCTGCCTGGCACATAATAAGCGTTATATAAGTGTTAGCTACTATTGCCATTACTGCTACCACTACCACTACAACTACTTTTCTGGGTTTCATTTTGGAAACTTGGAAAAAAAAGGGGCTAGGCTACATGGCCTCTATTATCTTTTCCAGCCCTGAAGCTCTATGATTCTTTGATGGTTCATTTTGATTTTCTTATTGTCTCAAGAGTATAGCTAGGAGGCTCTCTCTCCCTCTCCATCCTTCCTTCTGCTGATGTTAACTTAGGTGACTGAACATGGTCCCACTGAAGGGGGCAGGGAGTCAGAGGAAGAATGCCCTTCCTTACATCTTCTTCTCTTCCTCCCTCCCCCTTCTTGCATGTAATCTTTCTGCCATAGCTCTGTGTTGTCCCTCTAGCACAACAAACTCAATCCTGATGCCTGTGAATGGTTGCTAATAGGCCCCTCACGTTCCCACACAGACTCGAAGCCCCTGCTGCCGAGTGCATACACCCACATATACACACAGAGGCAGCCTCCTTCTGCCTGGGCCGGGGTGATGAATTGCAGTGTTTGAAAAGGTTCCTTATCGCTATGGTCCACATGGGCTCAGCAGTGTGTGTGTGTGTGTGTGTGTGTGTGTGTGTGTGTGTGTGTGTGTGTGCGCGCGCGCGCGCGCGCAAGCCAGAGTGTGCCAGAGGAATGCTGGAGCTCCCAGCTTCCCTTTTCTCAGCCTTCTTCCTCTAGATGGAATTGCTGATGCTGCTGGGGATCCTTTCAGCAAAGACCTTGGCAAAATAAATAGAGGTAAGAGAGAAAAAAAAAAAGAAGCTGATTTACTCAGTGTATGGCCTGCCCAGCAGGCATATCTATGCAATATCTGTCTGCTCCCTGGACTGCCTGAATATAGGGAGATTAGGGGTCGGCTTTGTGGGGTGATATCAGGTATTCTGTTCAGAATCGTTTGCCTGCAAATATCTCTCTTAACAAAGTGCCAAGATAATTATAATGGCCACCATTATCACCACCACCACCTCACCCTGTGTGTAGGGCATAGTTAACAGCATTGCATACCCTGCAGATTTAGAGCTGGAAGGAAAATTAGAAATCTCCTAGACTGATCCTATTCATATCATGCTAGTCGTTCAATTACTACTGCCCTTATTTTGCATATGGAGAAGCTAAGGTTCAGAGTGGTGAAGGTCAAGGTCATTTCTGGTTCTTGGTTCAGTGCTCCTTCCCTTTCCTGAAACCTTTACCCTGTAAATCACCTTTGGGTGAATAAATGAATGAGCATTTATTAAGTGCCTACTATGTACCAGGCACTGTGCTAAGTATTTTACAAAGATTACTCATTTGATCCTCACAACAAACCTAAAGAGAAGTAGATGCTATTATTATCTCCATTTTGTAGTTGGGGAAACTGATAGAAGTTAAGTGACTTGCCCAGGGTCTAAGGCAACATTTGAACTCAGGTCTTCCTGATTCCAAGTCCAACTCTCTATCCTCTGTATCACCTAGCTGCAAATATCCTGGGATAGGGAAGACGCTAAATCACTAAACTCTAGTTTGAGTTATTTTATCAGAGATTTTTTCCTAATGATGATGTCAGAAAGTAGCATGAGACCATTGTGTCTCAAGAGTGGTCATGGGAGTGAAGGAATGGAGGGAAGAATAAAGAATCATAAAACCACAGAAGTCTCAGAGTTGGAAGAAAACTCAGAGTCCACCTAGTCTAACATGTTCCTGAATAAAAACATCCTTAGTAACTCACAGGATCATACACCTAGAAGTGGAAAGGACCTCAAAGGTAATTTAGTCTTACCCTTCACTTTACAGATGAAGAAGCTGAGGCCCAAAATGCTTTGCACAAGGCCATACATGCATTACAGAGAAGAGCTAAGATTTGACTCCAAATCCACCAGTCTTTCCACTTTGAGCTAGATTCTATTGAATACAACAAATATTTATTAAGCACCTACTATGTGCTGAGCATTGTGCTGAGGCCGTGGAGATACAAAATAGTTATTGCCCTCCACAGAGTTTGCACTCTGTAGGTAGAAGGGAAAATGCAACATGTATATACTACGTAATTTCAGGAGAAAGTCAGCCCTAAATGCCTGAGATGAAGGGGGAAGCCTTCGGAGAGGAGAGAGCACTTAAGCTAAGATCAAGGGAAAATGAAGATTCTGAGGGACTTAGTAGAGGAGAGAGTGTATTCCAGGTTCTGAGGACATTTTATACAAATGCCTGGAGGAAGGAGATAGAATGTGGAGTTTGAGGAACAGCTAACATGACAGTTTGTCTGGAATATAGGACATGAAGGGGACTAAGGGAAATAAGACTGACTGGAGAGGTAGATGGGAACTAGGTTGTGGGAAACCTCGAATGCCAAGAGGAGGAGTTGACATTTTATCCCACAGCAATAGATAGTTACTGAATATTTTTGAGAAGGTGAGTAATCTATGCCTTAGTAAGGTTATTTTGGAATCCATATGGAGGATGAGTTGGAGATGGGAAGAATCTGGAAAAAGGGAGGTCAATTAGGAGGCTATTACAATGTTTAAGTGAAAAGAGAAAAGGCTCTGAATTAGGGTGTCGGTGCGAGTGAAGAGAAAGGGGATGGATGCAGCAAGAGTATAGGATAAACAAACAATGGATGGGGAAGCCCTTTAGGACCAAGAAGAATAAGTCCAATTCCTTTTCTGTATGGCAGACTTCAAATACTTGATGAGAGATAAACTGTCCCTCTTGTCTCTGATCAAACTTTCTCTAGGCTAACCATACGTGTTTTCTTTGTTTAACCAGTGCTCATGGGTATGGTCTCCAGTTATCTCCCTGAAAGATGTCCAAAGGAAATCGTTGGAATTGTCTCAAATGCCAGCATTCCTTAGTTCATGTTCAAAGATGGGACTAAATGAGCATTATCAAGTCACGAAACAGTTCATTAAAAGAAGGTTACTTTGCCTTAACACAGCAAAGACATGTGGCAAAGATATCAGTGGCACTTAGTTTATCTAGATGTGCTACCCCTTGATATGGAAATGCATCTGGTTATCAGGGCAGGATGTGATGAAGGACATGGTGGCATATATGCTCCAGGGCAGGGGGAGAGGAGGTAAGAAAAAAGGGAAAAAAAGAAAAAAAGAAAGGTACATGATGACTTTATTATATATTTAGAAGTAATAGCAAGGAGTATATAATAGATATGTTGTTTCACATTCAGTTCTTTTTTTTCCTATTCTACTGTTCTGGACATGCTTATTTTATTCCTTAAGAATAAAATAAATATATTTTTAAAGAAATTCATCAAGTGGGTTCCCAGACTCTGCATGACTAGGACTTATTATGTATGACTATGGGTGACCAGGAAGGTGTGTCAGGAAAGATGGGGCTAGTCAGGTCCCAAGGACAGTTTTGTCTCTTTTTAAGGAAAGCTAAAAATGTTGGGAAGGAAGGAGGAAGATTGGGCCTAATTCATGTTGTGGGGAAATATTGATAGATATATGTTTTTTATATAACGAATGTTGTATCACAAGAACGCAAAGGCAAACTTGACTCTCTTCACAATTTTGTCCAGGATCAGTAATATTTGTCCATATTCTCCTAGGTGTTTTGCTTTAAGATTTGCCTATGGAAGTCAACCTGTGGTTGGTAAGAAAAAAGAATGCCTCCTGAAGATGATTAAACCTTCCTCCATATATGTGAAGGCAGATGAGATTCTTAGTTCTTCCTTAAGTGGGCAAAGGAAAGTTTAGAGGTGAACAATTTTCTAGTGGATTTGATGATTTGAATTTTTTTTTCAGATCAATAGCCTCAATCACATGGTGCTTAAAGGATTTTTTTCCCCCTTTGCCTGAATTACGTGGATTGTTAACTCAGTAACTGGGCTCATAATGCAACACCCTCCGTCTCGGTTTGCTTATGCCGATGTTAAAATTAATGTTCAATAGAAAGCTAATGTGTCAACAGGCTAGTGTCCAACTAAGTCTGTACCTGTGTCGCAGCTAATGTTCAACATTAGCTGGAGGGTTTTGTCTAATGTTTAATGGAAATGAGAACACCAGAAAACACTCACTTGATGGGGTGATGCACTTTTGATTTTGTGATTGTATCTTTCTTGGTTGACCTACCTGGTAAATTAAACTGTTCACACTTCATAGGAGTTGGGAACTGCAGTTCTCTATTTCCAGAGTGGGTTTTTTGTTTGTTTTGGTGTGTGTGTGTGTGTGTGTGTGTGTGTGTGTGTGTGTGTGTGTGCAATGAGCTCTGAACGTTAAACAGCCCCCTAGGCTAATGTGATATTGGGAGTTACACCTCTTGTAGAACATTAACTATAGCTACAATCTCTTTAAAGCCGCAGAATGATGTATGGTATACTATTTGATGCATTCAGAAATACCATCAGGCAGCAGGTTTGGTTGTTCCCGTGTGAGCTGAGATGATTCAAGGGAGAATAATTCCTAGTTGGGCCAAGAATTACTCAGCACTCCCTTTTGCTTTATTTCAAAGGGCACAAACTTAAAATTACAGAACCCAAGGATCTTAGATTTACAAGGGATCTCAAAGGTCATTAGTCAAACCCAAACAGAAAAAGGGCCACTAAATCATACATATGACGATGCTTGTGGTTGGCATATCAACTTAGAAAACCACATATTAATATTATGTTCTATTGCATTTTTATTAATTTTATTAAATATTTCCCAGTTACATTTTGATCTGATTCAGGCTCACGCATTAGTGTTGAAGGCTTCTCACCCCTTCCTGGAAAGTGTGTTTGACATCTCTGAAATCTGTATTTGATTAAAATGGGTTCCAAGCTGGGGATTTGCAAGGTGTGATTCTTGTGGTCTCATTGTGATGTTGGGCAAGTCACTTAGTTTCTTTCTCTATGACTCAGTGGTCCAGGTAATTAGCTTCACTTGATAGATGCAACAGTTTTTGCATTCTGGATCCAGTACTAACACCAAGTAGTTTGGTATCCTTGACAAGTTACTTTGATTTTCTGTGTGTCAGTTTCCTTATCTCCAAATTGAATATAATAATTATAACATAACATAACATAACATAACATAATATAATAATATAAAAATATAATATAATAATATCTGCCTTAGCATGCCCATTGGGGTTAAGTAACTTGCCTAAGGTTATACGGCTAGTTTTTTTGTGTTGTGTCTGAGGATGGATTGAACTCAGGTTCTCCTGACTCCAAGGCCAGAGCTTTACTCACTGGGCCACCTAGCCTCCCCAATACCCATACAATTGTTGTAAAGATGAAGTAAGGTAAGGCAGGCATCATGATACAGTTGAATGAGCAGTGGTTCTGGAGTAAGGGGATCTGAGTTCAAATTCTACTTCTGATACTTATGGTATATGTGACACTGGGACATCATTTAACCTTTCCAGACTTTAATTTTCTCATCTGTAAAATGATGGGTTGGATTAGATGGCTTCTGATGTCTCTATAAGCTCTAAAATATGATCCATAAATAGAAGTAATAATGATTTTTTGGGGAAAAAAACAAGTTAAAAATTCCTAGACAACATAAGGCAGTATTGTCATCATTCCCAAAGTATGTCAGAACTTTTTAGCCTAGGGCACCTCTAATGTTTGTCTGTCTACTCCAAATGACCCATTGGGCCTAAGTGAGCCAGTCTTGTTATATTGGGTAAATTCTATACTTATGGGTAGATTGGGGATAAGGATGAATGAAAAAAAAATTATTATGCACTTCAGGTAATACAGTGGAGAGAGTGCTGGGCCTAGAGTCACAGAGACTCATCTTCCTGAGTTCAAATCTAGCTTCATACTTTTACAAGCTGTGTGGCCTTGGACAAGTCATGCAACCTTGTTTGCCTCAGTTTCCTCATATGTAAAATGAGTTAGAGAAAGAAATGACAAAGCACTCAAGTATCCTTGCCAAGAAAACCCCAAATTGGGGCGGCTAGGTGGCGAAGTAAATAAAGCACTGGTCCTGGAGTCAGGAGGACCTGAGTTCAAATCCAGCCTCAGACACTTGACACACTTACTAGCCGTGTGACTTTGGGTAAGTCACTTAACCCCAATTGCCCTCCAAAAATACAAAAACAAAAACAAAACAAAACCCAAATGAAGTAATGAAGAGTAGGGCACAATTGAATAACAACAAAATGTATCAGGTATTGTGTTAAACTCTGGGAAATGTGAATATTAAAGCAGAAAAGTGCTTCACCTCAGACAGTTTCTGTTCTAATAAGAGTAGTCAACACAAATCTGGGAGGTATGGTCAGGGAAGGCATCACAAGGAGAGTGAATGGAGCCATAAGGCAATGGTAGTGCCGAGTTGATTACTGTTCCCAGAACAAGTAGAAAGCAGGCAGGGAAGGGGGAGGAAGGGGTCACACTGAGCTGCATGGCAGGAAGGTGGTAATAAAACATGATGGGTGGCTGTACGGTTCAAGAGCAGGAGCACCGTTAGTGGTCTGTTTGTGAGACTACAGCAGAGGAGGCAGCAGTTAGGCATTAGGGCAAGAAGATGGTGGTGATGCAAGGATGTGGGGCTAAGTATGTCCCAAGACTCAGTTTGAAGCCTCTCTGCTTGGAAAGTGAAGAAAGGCCCCCCCCTGGGGAGTTCCCAGGTAGTTCTGTGCTGGGAACAATTAGCTAGAGTTGGTAACCTTGATAAAGTGATTGAGCTGAGGGACCCAAGGTAGAAAATAGGGTATAGAGAAGAACCAGGGTTAGTAACAATATTGAAAACAGAGTCCAGAGGGGAAAGGAAAAAGATATAATCCTGGGTCACCTTGCAGACAATTAAGTGAATAAGTATTATAAAGTGCCTACTATATGTCAGGCTCTGTTTAGTGCTAGGTCGGAGTATGAGTTTGACCACGAGTTTATTCAGCTTCTCTACACTCAGTATTCTCAGGTGTATGTGTATTTTTTATGATCAGCCCCATCAGACCGTTTTCAACCATCATTTCTCTACAAATTCCTTGCAGATAGATAGCTGCTGACAATGGCTATCTTCAAGTAGCCACACATTGACTACTAAACTGGGTTTTGGGATTGGGGGCACAGTATCTTAGAACCCAGAAACTTGGAGTTTGAAAGCAGATTTGGACTTTCAGGAAAGGTTTGAAATCTCAGCTCTTGTATGATACTGGCAAGTCACTTAAGCTCTCTAGTCCTTAATATTCTCCTCTATTAAAAGGTGGGGGGTGGGGAGGTAGAGAATATACACTTATTAACACCTCCTAGGTGCCAGGCCCTGGGCTTAAGTGCTTTATAAACATTATCCCATTTTATCTTTGCAATAATCTTGGGAAGTAGGTGTTATTATTCCCACTTTACAGAAACGGAAACTGACATAGAGGTTAACTGACTTGCCCAGTGTCACAGAGCTGGTCAATGTCTGAGGACAGATCTGAACTCAGAACTTTCTGACTCCAGGCCTAGCATCTAGTCCCTGTGCTATCTAGCTGCTGAAAATGAGCGATTGGACCAGATGGCTTTGTAGGAGTCCTTTGGGCTCAGTCTCTATGATCCTAAAGAACTCTTGACCAGGGACAGGAATTGAGGAAAGTTTTGGGGCTCAGCTATGGATTCCTGTCAATCAGAAGGGAAAAAAAATACCCATGGAACTTCAGGGCAGGGGTTGGGGGTGGGAGTGTCTTGTAAATATTGTCTAGTCTGTTTTACTATGTCTATTCAGGCTTACTCCTAGACCAGGTAGGAGGCGGTCCATCTCAGGAACTCAAGAGGTTGACTAGTTCTTCAAAGCTTATGCTAGGAGGAGGAAGTGGATGTAGTGTGTGTGTGTGTGTGGCTTTGGAGTACTAGTCCAGACACTTGGTTACTAATCTTGACTATTTTACCTGTGTGAGCTTTGGACTTTATGTCTCTAAAGTTCTTTTTTGTCATTTGTACACAAGGAACACCCAGAAAAAGATGGATACGTTTAAAATAAGCAAATTGAACTTAAAGATCTTTCAGCTGATATTCAATCCAATTCTATGAAATTCAACATTTTGAAGTTAGCCCCTGCCTTCAGGTGGCTTGCACCATTCCACTAGGGGATGGGGTGGGGGCAGGCCATAGCATATACGCAGATACCCTACTATAGGGTAGACAGAGTGTGGTGTAAGGGAATGAGTTCTAGAAAAATCCAGGGAGGGAGAGAATCACTTTCACTACGGGTGAAGGAGGGGAGAGACAAAGGAAGGCATCATGGAGAAGGTGGCAGCTGAGTTGAATATTGAAGTATAAAAAGAATATGAAAGGCAAAAGTGAGGAGGAAGTGAATTCCAGGCAGGGGGGAATGACTCATGCAAACTGCTATTGCAGATTTTGATGCTAAATTCACAATTCATTACTAATCTAGCTTGCTTAGAATGCCTGGGGTGTGAAGGGAGAGAGTGTGAATTTGACCTGCAAATGTAGGTTGGAGTCAGATAATGGAGCCCTGAATGCCAGGCTAAGGAAGTCCTATTTTATTTTTTAGGCAATAGGGAGTCACTGGATGCTTTTGGCGATGTGAATTCAGTTTCTCTCATTTCAGCATCAGGGCTCTGCACTCTACAACTCTGCCTCTGATGCTTACAATCTGTATGACCTTGGGCCTCAGCTTCCTCATCTGATAAATGAGAAAGCAATACCAGATGGTCTCTGAGATCTATGATGCTATGATAAATCAATCAATCGGCATTTATTCAGTACCTACTATGTGCCAGGCACTGTAATAAGTGCTGGGGATACAAAAAGAAGCAAAAAAGATAGTCCCTGTCCTTAGATAGCTTACAATCAAATGGGGGAGACAACATGCAAACAAGCTTATACAAAGTATGCTGTATGCAGCATAAATAGGAAATAATTAACAAAGGGAAGGCACTAGAATTAAGAGGGGTTAGGGAAGAATTTCTATAAAAGGTAGGATTCTATAAGATTATTTGGACATCTATAACTTTGATTCTAGGAAATATCCTGAGGCTCTGGGATTAACGTTTGACAGGAAGCAAATAAATCCATGCCTACACACCACACAATCACAGGTCATAGAAGGAACAGGGAGAATCAGGCCACAGGCATACAGCAGATGGAGAGCAAATGCATTAGAAGCTCGAATGTCTTCATTGGCTGCCATCTTGGAACTATGGAGTCCATATCAGTACTGGGGGCTCCCCTGATACTGGGCTTCTCATTGGCAATTTTTCTCAGACTTTCTGAGAAAGTTTATTTCAGAGTCAGAAATTCAGGGGATCACACAGCTAGTATGTCCTTGCAGAATTGGGGCATTCAGAGATTTTCCTTCTTTCAGTGTTTGGGATCCCTTGCTGGCTATCCTGTTCTGTGAGCTGGTATGTTTCCCTCTGAGTCAATTCATTTGCTGTAAGCTGAAGCATCCTCTCATCATCTGTTGCACCCATAGGAGGCAATTAGCTGGTGCCAATGAACATTAGCATCATCGATGCTTCTGGTGAGGGGGATCAGATAGATTCTGGCTACTTTCTCAGGATAGTAAAGAGATCAGTCTTTCAATAAGCACTTATTAAGGACAAGCTCTGTACCAGGCACTGTGCTAGGTGCTAGGAAAAACAAGAATATATGAAATAGTCTTTGTCCTCAAGGAATTTATGTTATGCGGGGTTGGGGTGGAACAGTATGTACACATTTGTAAGCACAGGTGTGCTGATAAATGTTTAATAATTGAGTCTTTAGGGGAAAAATGTACCCACAACACACTTTTAAGTTTAATCTATAGTATTAAAATTATCTTTTTAAAAAATTATTTATTTTTAGTTTTCAACATTTATTTCCACAAGATTTTGAGTTACAAATTTTTCTCTCTGTCTTTTCCCTACCCCCAGCCCAAAATAGCAAGCCTACTGAATACCCCTTCCCCCAATCTGTTCTTTCTTATATCCTCCCCCATCACCCCCCTAACTTTCTAGTAGGGCAAGATGAATTTCAATACCCCAGTGCCTGCATATCTAATTTCCCAGTTGCATGTAAAAAAAAAAAACAAATTAAAAAAATAATTTGTTTTTAAAACTTTGAATTACAGATTTTTCCCCTTCTTCCCTTCTCACCCACCCCCACTGGGAAGATAAGCAATTCAATATAGGTTGTACTTGTGTAGCTATGCAAAACATTTCCATAGTAGTTATATTGTGAAAGACTAACTATATTACCCTCCATCCTATCCCGCTGCCCTCTTATTCTATTTTCTCCTTTGTCCCTATCCCTTTTCAAAAATGTTTCCTTCTAACTACCCTCTCCCCCAATCTGTCCTCTCTTCTATCACCCCCTTCTTGTCCCCTAGCCCCTATTTTCCTGTAGGGTAAGGTACCCAATTAAGTGTATATGTCATTTCCTCCTTTAGCCAAATTCAATGAGAATAAGATTGTCCCATTCCCTTCCACCTTCCTGCTCATCTCCTCCATTATAACAGTTTTCTCTTGCCTCTTTTATATGAGATAATTTACCCTATTCTATCTCTCCCTTTCTTATTCTCCCAATAAATTCCTCTCTCACATGTTAATTTTATTTTTTTAGATATTATCCCTTCATATTCAACTAATCCTGTGCCCTCTGTCTATCTATACATGAACATACATATGCTCATACTCACACATTTATTTATATATACATATACCCTCCTATACACACATATATCTATGTATCTATCTATCTATCTAGATAGATAGATAGATAGATAGATATTCCCTTCAACTATCCTCGTACTGAGAAAAGTCTTATGAGTTATAATTATTGTTTTTCTATGTAGGAATGTAAATAGTTCAACTTTAATAAGTTCCTTATGATTTCTTTTTCCTGTTTACCTTCTTGTGCTTCTCTTGCTTCTTGTATTTGAAAGTCAAATT